>JAABOM020000001.1:26215423-26241338 GCA_011800125.2 Solanum clarkiae | reverse complement strand
TAACCTTGTCCATCCTGGTGTGGCCGCACATCCATCTCAACATCCTCATCTCTGCGACGTGCATCTTCTGAACATGTGTTAGTAGAATTAGTCGTGTCTTTATATTTTGTGTTGTCAATGTCTGTCTTATATTTGTTACTTTTATTATATTTATATATTATCATTTGCTTTCCATTTTAGTCTTTTTTTAATTTTTTTTTCATATCTAGTATCTTCTGCTTATGAGGTTTGATATTTTTGAGATGAGAGTCCTCCAGAAACAACCTTTCTATCTCTATGAGGCAATAGTAAGGTCTATATATATTTTACCCTCTCCAAACCCCATTTGTGGGATTACATTGGTATGTTATTATTATAAATTATGCAATGTGTGCTATTTTTAATACATCAAATCAAACAATACATAAAAAATATCTTATTATAATTAATACAAGCATTATTGATACGTGTATATTTTTTATAACTTTTGACAATCTATATCTTATAGTTACTATATTATTTTTTAATGATTTTTTACTATTTTTTTTATATAAATAAAATATGATTATATTTGTCGTAAACTAACTAGTTTATTGTATTTTTTTTCTCTTTGCCTTTCCAACAAGAGGTGTAATGATGCCAACAAAGAGAACTATTTGATGAACTCTAAAATGATTAATGTATTTCTTATTAGAGATAGAGTATTCTAGTTATATCATGTTTAAAGGTCTTAATTCAATAAATAGATATCAAGAGTAAAATCAATTGATATGTTTTAAAAAATAATTAAAGTTCAATTTCTTAACTCATACTTCAATTTTTGAAATGTATAAAGTTCTTCTTTCAAATTTTGATCAATGAACCTACAAAATCCTTCACATTGTATCTGACTAAATTCAAGTATTGCAAATATTCTCTCATTTCTATTTCCGAGCATTTTAAATTTCTCATGAAGCAAACAATCCCATTATTGATTCATTCTGCTTCTTACTAGATAGATTAGAAAAATGATCTAGCAATGATAGTATAAGCAGAAAAATCCCTTTTAACAGACACTCCAATCTTTCTTCTTTCAATACAAGCCTTTTAAGACAAACTTGGCCAACTAAATTTAATACAATTACAAAAATTCAAGTGTGTAATTCTGCTTTGTGTTTGAAGTTTAAAACAAAAAGTTGTAGTCAAATTCCTTCACTGCCTCATGCATATTGGAAGGAGGTTTCTATAACATCATCTTTTAAAAATAGTTCTTCTACCTAAGCTGTATATTAGTATAAAAGCAGTCATTCAACTGCCATATGTAACTCCAGTACCATGAAGCCTTCTTTAAATTGATATATGCCTTTGAAGTGAATCAAATTCTTCCAGTGGAAACAATAAAAGAAGCACCAGAAACTAAACAATTTGCTCCTTGAATGTAAATTGCATCCTGCGGTTTAAGAAGGTTTTAGATACAGGTATCGACTATTTTCTTTTAAATGGAAGAAAAAGGAGAGCAAAACATAAAAGGTTGATCAGTTTAGCTTTCTCACTGACCTTTTGGGTGTGAATGAAAAACATACTCTACAAATCCGAAATACCACATTAAATTCCAAGGCCAGGATCTACTAAAGCCTCTTTCTCTGATAGCATTTTCAGTTTCTGTGAAACAAGATGAGAAGAATATCTTCAGACTGAGGATATATTTCACTTGACTACTAGTGTTGCAAAAGCACTGCACTAATTCCATCACCACAGTTTCTAATTTAGGCAAATTTTATAGCTGTCATAGCCTGAAAGCTGCTTCTCCAGCAAGGTTGAACTTCAAACAATTTGGATGTCTATCAGATATTAAAAGGTAACTCTGCTTGCATGCCTTCGCAAAGACCTTTTTAATAGATCCAATATTGACATAAAACCAAATTTGAAGGGGTTATCCTGACATGGATTAATTAACTCAACCATGAAAAACTAAAAGTTTAGCTCATGAGTTATGGAATGATATCTAGAGAAACCTAACGTCTCCGCGTGATAAATATCAAGATTGATCATTTTAAAATGAATGTTTTGCAAGCACGTGAAGAATTACTCATATGTCTTTTTTAAAGAGAGGAAGATTGTCTGAATTCTTAGAAAATCGAAATCCAGGACCCCTCACTTAAAACTCTAGGATGAAGTAATATTACCGTGATGTATTGAGGTGGATCATCTAGACTAGTTGTGCCAAGGATCACTTCCCTCCGTAACTTTGCTGTAAGCTTGTGACAAACCCTAAGCTGCATAGAAGAAAATCAACGGTATACCATTTCAGATGCCTAAGCCTTCACTTAGTGGAGAGGCAGTGGAGGGAAATCAGAAGTTACGGAATTACCTCGGATCGAGTCGCACCACCAATAATGAAAACAAAAATCCGTTGTCCCATGTTCTTAAAATCAGTTGAAAAACTTCTGAGATTAGAGTCACTAGAAAAAATTCCAACAAAGACACAAGTCAAGATGATTCCATGTTTAATTGCAATGACCAATTTTTGAACATACTTAAAATTAGATACATTAATGCTGCATGCTATGCAAATCCTACCCCATGGAATATAGTAATGAACAATTAAATGAATAAATATGGTACTCTTGTTGGAAAGTGACAGTTTCTTCATATGAAAGTCAAGGAGTTCTGGACCTTCTAGGTTAAGAATAGAAACTATATTAAAAATGATTTTTCCACAGGAGAACCTTGAATATCCATCATCAGAAGTACGAGAACGTGCCCAATTTGGAGTCCTCCTTGATCTCACTGAGCGTGGATTAGTATTGGTAGATTCAGTGGCCTTTGGAGGGACATTCCTTGCGGAAGATCCAGAGACCTCACTAGTAGCTTTTTGAGAATTGTTCAAGCACTGATAATCATCTTTTGACAAGTCACCTTTACACATTTTGTCAATCAACTCCTGAAAGAAGCAAGATTGAGTATATCATTTAGGAAGCATAAGGATGAGCTAAGCCATTTAAAGAGCTAGTGATTAAACATTGAATCATCCAGAAAGTCTAGAAAGTAATCGAAGCTGAATGTATTCTTCTTTCACACAATGGCAATTTGAAGAAGCATCTCTTGTAAAAGAATTATGCCTTTCTTTCAGAGCATTGTAGCTCCCAAACTCAGAAATAGAGTTCCAGAAAGAGAGGCAAGGGCAATTGGACCCTGCTATTCCAAGTATGGTAGTTTTCTGGAATATAATTCAGAACCCTTCAATGGTAAGAAGGTAAATTGGTCCTTGAGCCATTTCTATTTCAAAAAAGTACTGGGAAGGTATCCTCTATATGGAGGGTACAATAAGATCTTCCAGTCAAATGATCTTCAATACATTCTTATTGCTAGGTTGTTTAGTGGATTCAGTCAGTTAATTAGGACCGAAATCCTAGAGTTCATGTAGAAATTTGAAGTTAGCCTATTATCTTGTTGCAACATTGGCAGTTAATTTGTAATTCCATACTAAACGTCAACCTAATCTAGAAGATGAAGAAGATGTAATCGTATGGCTGGAACAAAAACAGCAACTCTCTAACACTAACAATCTTATCAGCACTAAACAAAAGATGAAATATCTTGCGACTTTCCTACTGCAAAATTACATTCAAAGGAGGACTGGGAATTCTTATAGCAAACCTCTATCACAGGGTAAAACCGGAAAAGCTGCCATGTTTCTTCTTCCTCTCCAGTTCGATCCTTTCTAGCTGCATTCCCTTTCTAATATGCAAACAACAAATCTAGCAACTGTCAGCTCTCATTTCTGGCATTACGTGGGCTGAAAACTCCAGGAAAGTTTTAATGTTTACCTTTTTCGAATCAAACTTCAGGGAGAAGCTTCCACTCGGCTTCCGTTTTTCTGAACCCTCTAGCATTCTCATATTTTTCACAGCCTTCATATCCTCAGGTGACAGTTTTGCTAACTAAGACAAAAAAAAATCTATTTTAAAATTTTCAAAGTTCCCTTAGCTTCAAGAAGCAGTACAAATGAACAAATACAAAACATAGCCATGCATTTGAGACAAAAGATAACAACTCTACAACTTGATTCTAGGACTAGAATATGGATAAATTAGGGATGACCATATTTTCTTATGGCATAAAAAACATTTGGTTGAGAACTATTATCTCCAAATGGTTCATTCTCAAAATAGTAGCCGAGGCGACCTAGAATCCTGAGAACATTGATATCTCGGAGATAGCTTTTGTCAGTCTACATGGTGAAATTGTTGCATAAGTTAGAAATTTTCCTCGATCTATTGTTCTCACTCAAAAATTTTCTTCTCATTTACGTCACATTTTCTAATCTACATCCACTGACACATCATAATTGTACTTGGAAAAAAATGCTAGAGAAGTCAAAACAGAAAACTGCCTCCATTAAGCCAACTGCATTATTGTTCACAGAAACCATCTTTTCCTTTTCTTATTTTTCTTGTATTATTTGGAAGAATGCATAGAAGCCCCAACATTTTAACTTGGAAAATAGTATTGTTTGTAACATCCTATCATATTCTGCTGATACTAAGCATTCTATGGATTCATTATCAATTTTTGGGCATCATCTTCCTTGATGCATTAAAAATCAACAGCTGGAACTACTGCTCTCCAGTTGTTTTATTATGTGTCCATATGGGTGTGCGGATCTACCATGAGCTCATTTGGACAAAAAACCTCAATGATAGGCTAGATGGAATTCAAACTGTTTCAAGATATTAGCATGTAGGAAATACCTGCATCAGTTTCGCTGCTTTGTCACCCTCAAATTTTTCTGGATACACAGATGCATAAATCAACATCAAGCGTAACTTATTTTCACCTGAAGTATCCTGCATGCAGCAAAGTTGTTACAAAGACCATGCCTGGCAGTGGAAATTACAATGAGTTTGAATATATATTCTGAGCCAGCACAAAAATTTCCACCTGCTTCGACCTTAGATAATTGATAACTTCCTTTGTTCCTGCATCGCCAAAGACAAGATCCTGTTCTAGCTGTCCAAGATCCCGAAGACCCGTTTCTCGGATAATTTTATTAAGTTCACCTGCAATCTGATCAATCAAGTAACAAAATAAACTTCAGCATTTTATTGCAGGTTAGGTTCATCACATTGTCAAATTCAATTGTTCCTAAATAACCAAAGAATAACCATATGGACGTTAACATAGGTTAGACCAATGACATGAAGACTGCTATTCCTTTTAAACACTTGCAGCAAGTTGTGTGTTCGAACAAGATATGACCATCCCATGAGCTCTACCACAGAAGGGGTCATGAAGAAGCAGGCTGTTAATAGAGATTCTGCAAATTTAATATACAAACCTAAACGAATGAAACTAGATCCTAAGAGTAGTACATCCAGAAGTACCTCAAAGTCTAATTTCTTATAATCCACCTCAATTCAAGAATGATTTTAGCATTAGGAATTGTTGAAGTGTTACTCCATAACAATTATTAAATGTGAAGAAGGGTAAAGTTTTAAGTTTGCTTTTAGAAAGAGAGGAAGAATTTTGCGCATGGATCCAATTGACGAAGGAACAAACCTCGACATGGCTAGATAGTCTGTCCTTTTGTTCATTATACTGTGGCAACGCTTGAACCATCTTCTGCAAGTCCCGTGTAGATAATTCACTTCCATCTCTATGTAAAAGCAGATTTGAATTGAGAAATTATCAGAAAAATGTAAGTTTTATTAATAAAATTATGTACATCTACTCATCTTTAGTTAATAAATCACAGCTTTGATCAATTGGTAACAACTAAAATAATTAAGAAGTCACTGAATGCTGCATCATCCACAGACCTGGAGCATAGAATGTGCTATACTCATTAAGATGCAGGTTTCCACAAATTTATGTGGAATAAAAATTATGTTTCACAGCTTTAGAAACACCAACCTCTGCTCCATCTGTGCTGCTTTGTTCTTTGAAACAAAGTTTGCAAACCTATCGTGGAGTCGTTCACTAGCCTGATAAAGTCTTCAAGTTAGGAGTTGAAGTACATATGACATGCACAAGCATCATAGGAATAAGGTAATTCATGAGACTTACATCAGCTATATGAGTATGCCGTAGCTCCAACCAGACAGGATCCTGATCTTCCAAAAGAACCTCTTTTTTCTCAGATGGACCGCCTGTTTTGCTAGGAACCTGATGTGAATACATTTCGGTCAAAACTTCAGGAAAATATTGGTATAAGAGATCCAGATGAAGCAATGTGTACCTCAAGTACATATTTATTTCCATCCATATTAAGCAGGTCATGGCACATGGCATCATATGTCCATTCATGAATCACAGGAGCAATCTAAACGAGAAGATTCGGCGTTTCATCAAGTTAACAATGAAACAAAGACAGTGCTGATTATATTTTATCAAACAAATCAATTAAAAACCTGGTCAACAGATCTGTCCAGAATCAGTAATTCACAGGTCTCCTTCTGTGGATAGTTAGGGATACTAGACTTATACGTAGTGATATTATTCCATATGGCTGTAGCAAGCTTTCCAGCAACTAATTCACGGAAATTTGTCCCTGTCGATTCATCTTGTCCCTTGGCAGCTCGATAACGCACAAAAGGAAATTCCTAGATGTAAAGACAGAGTTTTAGCCACACTAAGTTGGTCACATGGATCAGTAACTGGAAGAGACACAATAAAAATCAAAGACATTCGTGAAAATGCAACGTCTTTCACACCACTAAAATTCTTACTTTTACCTAAAAAGCAATCAAAATTGCACCAACCTTATCAAAGAATTTTATTTTTTTTTTGATAAGAGTAATAGCGACGCAAACTAATACAAGGCTTTTATGAGTAGTATTTTGGTTTGTTTATAAAATTTCAGCTGAAAGAGCAAATCACCACAGTAGTGAAGTTCAAATTACCTTCAGCGAAGCAAAGACAGTGGAAATTCTTGTGGCCATTACATTCAAGGACGCGTCAGCACGCCGGGAATTTTGAGCACTTTCACCAAACAACTCTCCAAGTGCTCTTTCATGGTCAGTGACAAATCCCTGTGATAAAACTGACACATTAAAAAAGTCGCTACCTGCATAATTCTTAAATGAGTCAACAGATAAGTACTCAATTATGAATTAGTTGGGCTCGGGTATGCGTATTTTCTATATCTATCCTATCAATTCATGTCCATTTCATGTTTTCATAATATTTCATTCTTCAAAATTGTTCATCAAAATATTTTCCAAATTACCTGGCTGTCTATTGGAAAGTACTCAAAATTCATCTGCATTGTGAAAAAAAAAAGGAAAAAGAAGATTCAGTCAAACTTGTGAGGAGATCATTTTCATGAAGCACACAGTATCGTAGAAAGAGTCACATGATCATTGCCTCTCCTAGTGCGCCAATTCGGGGTATGACACTTGTGTCATTCTTGATGCGCGCAACCAGGTCCTTAGGTATTGGAGAACTGAAGTATACATATGCTCTGAAAAGATAGGTAAATAACAGAAGTAAGATGACAAGAACCAGAGGATTCAACTAAATTGAACAAACTATGGTACAATAAATTTTATGGAGAAAGAGATCCTGTCCATACTTCCTGTATAAAGGTTCTCTTCCTGACATATCTGACAAGAACATGACAACACTGCACACTCAAAATTTAACTGTTAGTTCTCATTTTTAAGTGCTGTAGAGGACAAAATGACCAGATGTTTCTGAACAGAATCAATGAATAAACTGACTTTAGAGAGCAAACATAACAGAGGAGAAATTACACGCGAAAGTCCAAATCATGTACCAAAATGTGTAAAACTTTATGCAAGCCATGGATGAGGTCCTCTTCCTTCAAATTCCACATGGGGAATAATAATTTAACTAGCTTTTTTGAGTAATTAAACAAATTTAGTTAAAAAATGAACTACGTTGTTTTCTTATTTATTCAAATGGATAATTTGTATGCAACTCAGCTACTTTCCTTGTCATTATTAGTTCCAAGGACATGCACATTCTTGTGTTTGCTTATGTAATTCCATCCAATACGGTATATCTTTTACCCATTTTGTTTCAAGTTTTTTAATTTATATAATCAAATTAATAAATGTTTTACATATGAAGTAGAGGGTTGCTTATCTTTTAATCATCTTCGCATTATTATATATTGTCTCATTCTAAAATGAAAATTGTCCTCAAGTTACATTCTTCTCAAGTTTATCCTGTCAGATTGTTTCACTCCTATCATTTTAAGTATATAACACAACAGAAAAAGTTATCCATGTAAACAGACATAGAAGACGAGTTGTATCCAATACGAAGCATGGCCACAGACTAGGTTAAAGTTAAACTGGAAAAATAGACAGCAAGAGAAAGAGAGAGAGAGAGAAAGAGAGAGAGAGAGAGAGAGAGAGAGAGAGAGAGAGAGCACATCATCTCTAGTCTAGTTGAAGCATTGACAGAATCAAGCTCAGTCCTTGACTATTGAGAACTATGTAGAGTTGAATATATTCTATATTTTTCTTACTTTGAGAAACAACTAAAAGGGAAATATGGCCTCCGCCTACTCAAACATCCTAAAAGGTTCTTTTCTACATTGTTATGACGGGATAGACAATAGATTTTAGTAAAGCAGTAGATATCTTAGTGCACAATAATCTCTCATTAAAGGAACTGGTAAAACTTAAATGCACAAAACTTTCAACCTGCGATCCAGGGTAAATGTTTTGATCATTTGAAAATGTATTCTTAACTTTTAGCATAGAAACATAGAAGCATAAAATTTTCAACTTTTTGACCAGAAATTAAATAGGACACCATGAGACATCTAAGATTATTAAGTACAATTATAAAACAAGACAAATTCTCCAGCCTATAGTCAACCCAGGAATTCCATTGGAACAAAAAATGACATCACTGGACTATGACCTTCCACAGCATAGATAATTGCATCTCCCCACAAAAGAATTCTTAATGTGAAACAAGGAGTAAGGGGACAGAATAGAAGATTCAAGATCATCTATAAAGAAGATAACACAGTACCCGTGCTTTGTTTGCAAAATCAAAGACATGATGATTATGTAGAGAATAGATTTTGAGAAAAAATCATACTTCTCCTTTGACGGTTGGATGAAGTATATAGCATCCATTGTTGGCAAAGGTTGTCTTCTTCTGAAAAGGTCTTCCACCACTGTCACAATAAATACACATTAAAAATTAGGATATGCTAGAACTAGCGACCAGTGAAAATACCCTACGCGGGACTTTGTGACTCATTTGCACCAGGTTTGGTGAAAAAATCAATAAAACTTATGTTTCTGACTGAGAAGAACTAGAGATCACAGAGTAAATTTTGTGGTGCCTTTAAAAAAGTTTCATTTTCTCTATAGTAGTTGGAGTAGAAACATAACCTAGTGAAACTAGTCATCACTCACTTCTCATTTAAAAAATGCTCTTTATTCTTGGTTTGCTGGAGGGGTTTGACAGTTTTGTGAGGTTAAATTGTAAAATAGATCTACAATGACACAGATAAACTAAAAGAGTTCATTGCGTGCGGAGCTCACATGAAACTCCTTGATCAGTAATATCAGCCATTTTGCATGTGGAAGACATCACTTTTACTGTTACTTTATCCATGATAAGAACCTGCAAAGAAGTAGTTAAGCAGAACATAATTTTAAAAGTTGCAAGTCTTGCATGCTGTCAAGACTTAATGGCAGCACATAACTGAAAGGAAAAGTAGAGACAGAAGCCAATAACAGCGATGGTCCTAAATTTATTCTTACGCAAGTGCATTTCTTCTTTCCTAACACTACATTTTGACACATGAAAACTTGGTAAAGAGAGGAATCTCTCTATGTTCAAGATGCTATTTATATAAGAATTAAACTGAGATAGTGAGCCGCTTATTTGCACACTGCAGAGTCACACCAACTATGGAAGGTTTTTATCAATTTCAGAGGCGGAGGTCTATGTCTAGTAAGATTGTTGATCCTCTTCTTAGCTGGGAGGAAGGTGGAGTGGGGGAAAGAGACAGAGATAGATGGAGGATCATCCCTGCAGGTGGGTCATATGGAAAGAAGAATGCTAGATATTTTGAGGATATTAATAATACAATACAGAAGATTATACTTAACTGTATTCTGTTATTTTGTTTTTGGTGTACATAGTTTTATTCTGAAGATGCAAAAACAAGCGTAGATGTTTTTGGCTCCTGTTAGGTTATGGAAGCTTCTGTGATTCTGTTGATGGTTGTTACAAAGATACAGTTGACTATCGATTCATCATGTTGTTCTCTGAGTGCGACAGAATAGATCCCCCGTAATCCTTCCCCCACCCTTCCCCTAACTTTTTGTTCCTAAAAGATGGAGAGGGTTAATTGGGGTAAACATGGGGAAAGGGAAAGGCTCTTAGCTGCTTACAGTGCAAGTGCCAAGCTATGCCCGATGACCTTTGGATAAGCAGTCTCTTTTCCTTAAGACACATGTCTATGTTATTAGACAGACAATCATGACTCAACATGCTAGTTTTCACTTCACTTCAGGTTCATGCATGCAATATCACATCCAGAAATGGCTAAAGGAGTTTGATGCAAATATGAAAGATTTCTATGCTAATTGATGTTTAATCTTAATAAGAGGTATTATTGTAATAGTTTTAGATGAACATCTTTTATTATCAGATCTCATCAGGAAAATACTTAGCTACATTGATTGCAATAGTTCGCTGTGGAAGTGATAAATATGTGGGGAATAGGCTTTGTTTGTTTTGACTGGAATAATCACAAGGTGAAAAGAGGAAAAAGAACACTACTGTAACATATAGTATAAATTAGAAAAATCAATCATCTCATCTCCTTCCCTTTCTTTCAAAACCAGAGTTCCGGTTATGGTTTAAAAAGTTCATGATCCACTTTGAAAGTTGACGTACTCAACAAGAAACTTCCTGCTGATACATGATCAAGCATTGTGTAATGACACAAATAACAAGTTAGACTATTCATGTCAAATTAATCAAGTCATATTAGGTAGATGCCTTACTACAAACCATGTATGTCAAAACTTGATAAGCTGGGTAAACAACAGATATTCTAGAAATTTTGGCATTGACAGGACAGAAAACTAGTTTTTTCACGCAATGATAAAGTTGCCCCCTTGATTCACACTTCAAGGAGTGGAAACAACCTCTTTGCAGAAATGGAAGGAGAAGTCTGCGCACGGTATACACCACTCTCCCCCTAACTCCAACTAGTTGGGAAGCACTTCGTGCATGAGATAAGCCATTTTGAAGCTGGTGAGAAAACAGCATAACAAAATACTAGCTCTCCCCAAACATCCGAATGAAAGTCGTTCTTTGAGAGAGAATATTTTTGAAAAAGTATTTAAGGCTATGAAATATAATTGTTTCAAGGATAAAAGACAATTTAACAAACTAAACTGCTTTCGTGTAATAAATTCCTCCTGGTAACACACCTTCCATGAAGATCTTGAATCTCCCGAATCTGAAGTTCGAAGCATTTCATGTAATAATCCTAGAACAATATTACATCAAGACAGTCAGTGCACTAGTAGAAGAGTATCTTTAATGCAATGTGAAGTGCCATACATAGTTTCACACCCACAGAGATCAAGGGACAAGTACAATGCATCAGTAAGAAATAGTTATCTTGTGGTAATAACATAATTCACTGCACCAATAGAATTAAAATATCCAATGCATCCGGAAGAAACAGTATCTCGGGGAACATACTTCTTGTGGCTAGATTAAAAAGATGCTAACAAACAGTTAGAATGTTAGATGATTTTAATGGTTAATAATGTCTCCCGTTTTGCACCTCTGTTTTTCCATTTTTCAGTAGTTCAACTGCTAGGACAATCCATATTACCATTATTAAAAGAGTTGTACACAGCATGGGTAAAGAGTCTTCTATTATATGACCTGCCTGATTTCCTAGAGATTGTCTTACTTGAGATTATTCTCTGTCGCTACTCATTGTTGTGCATCAACATTAACGATTCATCTTATTATACAATAGAATAGGAAGGCAATCAATCACTTACTACAGCTAGAGATGTTTCAAGGAAAGGGAAACAAGTTATGCAAGCCTCCACATGTAAGCAACAAATACAACTCTCCCCACCCCAATCCCCCTTTTGGAGGCACTAAATTTATAACCTCATCATCTCCTACTCGAAATCCAAGAAAGTTATGGTCAAATTAAAAGAGGAAACCCGAGCACTAAAGCTCCCACTGTACAAAGGATCTGAAGAAGGGCCAAACTTAAGTGTCAATTGTACCCGTGACCTCCTTATCACGGTGCAACAACTTTACTGATTATTTTTGGTCAAATTAGTTCTTCAAAATACAAATTACAAGGTCTGGATGCATGATTCAGAAAGCATTTGGTCATATTAACCCCTCAGAAATGATTCAGAATGAATGCTAAGATTTATTACAGTAGAAATGTGAAGTAATAACAAATCTAAAATAAATGCAATATAAGAAAAGAGGTGTGAAGTAATAAGAGCCTACGATCACGGCTGATTTGCTTGAAATTCTTATACTCTCCTCCATGAGAGGAAGTTTCTGAATCTGAAAAAGACATTCTCGTTGGAAATTCTGGTCAGCGCTCAGTTTTTTCGAACATGAAGAAGAAATTCTGTGTGAGAAAATTGTGGGAAAGGCGTTTTTGAAGGGGAGTGGAGAATCGAGAGAGTCTGAAAAGGTCGTTAAAACTTCGTGGGGACGCACAAAGAGCTCTAACGGTGCCTTTCTTTTCTAAAATTCCTCCAATTCTTTATTGTTTCCCTTTCTTACCCCCAATATATTATTCCATGTGAGACGACACTTACTTTTCTTGAGATAAAATATAATGTATAATAATCTCACATAAAATATAAAATTAAATATTTTAATTTTATATTTTATTGAAGGTATTAGATAACTTTTTAATTATTTCTTCCATCATTTTTGTATTAGAGTGGGATAAGTTATTCCATATACGTGATGGATAGGGGTGACAATTGGGTCAAAATAGGTTGGACCAACAAAACGGGTTGAGTAATGAGTTATAGAGGGAGTTAAAACCTAATCCAATTCAACCCAACTTTTATTAAGTTTTACTTACTTTATTTGTTCTTTTCTAATATTTTTGTACTTAATTAAATTATATTTTTCTTTATTTTGACTGTATAAAACACATCAAATTATAAAAAAGTGCTCTAAAATTTTTTTGATAAGGTTTCTCCTGAGTCAATTCGAATTGAATTCAATCCAATTTTAAATGGGCTAAAATGGATTGAGTTGAGATGGTTTTAGCTAATAAATGAACGAGTTATTAATCCGTCCAAACTTTAAGGGATTCGGCGGGTTGGGTTTAATTTTGTCATCCCTAGTGATGGAATAACTTATTCAGAATAACTAATCTTGAGATTAATTATCCCAAAATAACTTATTCCCAACCAAATGACCCAACGTATGTTATCATTATTAGGTTTGCTAAGGGCCAAATTCGGAGTAAGTAATGTTGATATTTGGCGTTTCTAAAATTTATTTAAGTAATCAATTAACTTGTTTGTGTTATTATTCATTTGTTGAAAAAAATTGAGAGAATTTTTTTTTTGTCTTTACAATTAAAATTTTTTGATGAATGGAGCAGTGAAACATGTATCAAGGTTCTCTTATCTACTTTAATCCCAAGTTAAATGTGTGTAAATCACATTATCTAGCAAGTCAAGCTATTAAAAAGGAGTTTTATTTAATTATTTATTTTGAGTTTGAATGAAATTATGACGTGAATATGATTGTGATTATTGGTGCCATATTTTAGTATATTTTGAAAGTCGTTGAGGGAAAGTGAAAATTTAAGGATATGAGTAAGTAATTTGTACCAATAATTGTTTAGACTTGGACGTGCATGTTGATCACTCCAACAAGCTGATATTGACGACCAACTAATAATCGTGGATTATCACCTCGAAAATGTTCAAGTTTAGTCAAACTCTAATATAAATATTAAATATTATGTGAAATATTAGTTAAAAAAAAATACATTCATAAAATATATCTAGAATTTTTTTCGTTTGTATTCTTAAAAAAGAATCAACAACCTTGATATGATGGATTTTATATTACTAATAATTAATAGAGTATATCTTATTAAATAAATTTAAGGATATTTTCTTGTTAAGAATTCTGAAAATACCTGATTGGGGTTAAGTGAATAATGGAAAGGTCCTAAAATATCCTTGAAGTATTGAAAATGACTCGAAAATGCCCTCCATCCACCTATAGGCCTAAAATGCCCTTCGCATCAACCTTTGGGGCCAAAAATAACCTTCTATCTAATAATTTTTTTTTAAAAAAAAAGTTAAAATGACTATGAAGCCTATATCAAAATGAAAAGAGTATGGGCTCAAACAAGCTCATTCAGAATACAATCAAAACAGTCCAAATCTGATACAAATAAAAAACAAAAGAAAAACAAAGTCATTTTGTAGAAAATCCTAATAGGAAATTGGATCTTCTTTTCCACCGAAAGGGAAAGTCACTGCAACGCTCTCCTTTCCTTTCTTCTCTGATCGCGCATGATTTCTCTTTAATAATGGATTGTTCATTCATGGTGAATATGTACAAACGATGATGATGATTCATCTATATCTTCTTCAGTAGAAGACTGAGCTTGGATAAAGTACATCATAGCGCTTAAAATTCTCACAACGCCATGTATTTTTGTCCTAAGAAGAATTCTTCAACACAATCTCACTGAAATTTAATGGAATCCTCTATGCAGATATGGGATTGTGCTATAGATTCACATCTACTGTCGCCTTCTTTTTGATGCACATGCAAATCATCGCTTTCTTTTCCTCTCCACAACTAAGTACTAGCTTTATTATTTTTGTCTTTCATCCTGTTTATAAACACACACTTACCCTGATCTTTGCTTATTAACAGGTTGAGCTCCAAAATGAACTAATACAACTGTTTGATCCACTCGAATCAAGGCATATGTGTGTTTAGGTACGTTTATTACTCCTCCTACGCTGGTTGATATAGCTTTGAATGATTCAGATTTTGCATTTTAGAATTCTGATATTGGTATATTCTGTAAATCCATAGCTAATAGTGATCTTCCTTGTTTTAGGACCTGCCGTAAAGATTTATAATCTATTTTCTTTGTACCTGCAAAAGAAAAAAAATTATGTTAGTGAAAACATCTGCCACCTTATTTCCCTCCCTCATGATATGTTGGACTTCAGCATCCCTGCAATTCTTCATATCATTAATATTCTTGTTCTTCATTTTAATGTTCCAAGGAATTTTTTGAACTTCGTTAAAAAAATTATAGACCATGACAGAATCAGTCTCTAAAGAAATAGGTAGCCAGTTGTTTGAAATGTAGCATTTTAGACCTTCTTCTATAGCTCATACTTCAACCTTCAAATTATTCTTTACACCTATCTCAAAAAATGTAACCTGTAAGAATACTCCCTTCTAATTTCTTATGCAAAACCCCGGAATTGATCCCTGGATTACCTTTAGATGCCCCATTAGAGTTACATTTGAAATTTTCTTCCCTAGCAAACTTTCGATTGATTGTTCTAGGAGCAAGAAGAGGTTTGTATCCATCTAGAAAAGAGACCAGGTCAGCCTAATTCTCAGGAACATTTCTCAGACAAGGATATCTAATCTTTGCCAATCTATAAAGGTTCTTGTTAACTTCTAAAATCATACCCTACAAACTCAACCTTTCCCCATGTTTAGTCGTATTCTTTCTTTTCTATATTTCTCAAAAATGAAACAGGGAATAACATTAAATATGAGTTTTTAGAACAACTTGCATCCCATCATTTGAAAATAGTCTCTTTCAGAAAAAAAAAAAAAAAAAAGAAGGCCCAGTAATCCTAGCCTCTCTTGCAAACTCAAACCACAATTGATTTGCATTAAGGCATGACATAAATAGATGATGACATGTCTCTATTGTTCCTTGATCATAACATCAACATACTATTTCTTCATCCATTCTAATACCAACCTAAAATTTCCCGATAAAGATCATATTTTTTGAACAATCTCCATACAAAAAAAGATACTTTAAAAGGAATTCCTTTTTCTCAAATTCTATGAAAGCAATATGATAAAGATCTATGATTTCTTAGGACTTCCAGGCTGATTAAACATAAAATCTCCTAAACTGAAATAACATCCAAAAAGGAATCTTCATTAACTGATCCCAACTGCAAGGTAGTGAGAACATGAGTTATAATCTCCTGTGGAAAAATATTTCTTAGCTTGTCTTTTTTCCACCCGCCTTAAATCATTAGTTGATTTATATCTTTTTCCATCACATCATTTGAATAGGATATTGGAAGGTAAAAGTATAGGGCCTTCAACTGAGTCTAGTTATCAAACATGATACTGGATTTGATAGAAAGAGGCTGCCACCAGATTTTCTAATTTAAAAAGTCCCTGGACCTGAGTATATGTTTTTGGGCTTGAGACCCTTCATTTCAATCAACCACCTGCGGTCTATGTCTCTTGCAGTATTTATTCCACGTAAAATTTGACGACATTGACTTCTTTGTTCTAAAGTTCTATCATACTTTAGCAAAAAGTGCTTTATTGGTCAAAATTATTTACCAGATTACTTGTTAAATAATTTACATAATAATTTTAAGCAGTAGCGAGCATCTATTGGTCAAAATTTAATTATTAAAAATTATTTATAAATTATATTTGACTCGCCCCAAATTTACCTTAACCCACTCCAAAATAAGTCTTCATCCATAAATTAAATTAAAAGAAAGAAAAGAAGAACATGTCTAATTTCCCCCAAATTAATCTCTTCTTTGGCCATTAGAAATATGACTCCTACGTCACTCATTTTTCCATCCTTCACTCATTAGCAACATTAATAATGTTGCTCTTTTTTTTTCAAATTAATTAAGCAGTCATGACTTCATCAGCAGGCTCCATCAACAGTGCTTCAATTAAGAAAAGTTCCTCCAAAGATAAAAATAATGTAAGAAATAATCAAATTAGGAAAACTTACATTGTTTTATTCTTAGAGGATTTTTTCTCAATTGAAACACTGTTGAGAGAGCCTGTTGATGAAGCCATGACTGTTTAATTAATTTGAAAAAAGAAGCAAAATTAATGTTGCTGATGAGTGATGTAGGAGTCCTATTTGGAGAAGAATGACCGAAGAAGAGGAGTTGATTTGGGGGAAACTAGACACATTTCTCTTTTCCTTCTCTTAATTTAATTTATGGGTGAAGACTTATAAGGGTAAATATGGGGCGGGTTTGAATAATTTTGGGTGGGTCAAATTTAATTTATAAATAATTAAATTTTAACCACTAGATAATTCTCACGTGTTTAAAATAATTATTTAAATAATTTAATAAATAATCTATTAAAGAGAAGGTTATTTTTAGCCCTAAAGGTGGATGGGAAGGATATTTTAAATCCTATAGGTGAATGAAAAATATTTTTATATCATTTTCAATACTTCGAAAATATTTTACACCCTTTCCCAAATGAATAATTCTTATATAAAGAGATCATGGGTGTTTAGTGTCATTTGCCTTAAAACTTTTAGGCCAACACGCATAGTTCAAGACTTTAAGAGGAGGGTGATATTCTCCCTCAATATTTGAGGAGTGAAGTGAAATTTTGCCTTTTTCTTTATTCAAACGAACTAAACTGGTAATCACATGCACATAACAACATACAGATTTTTTAAAAATAATCCCTCAATTCCAAAATGCTTGACACAATTTGACTATCAAACGGCATGAACTTTGATCTATATTTTAAGATATATTTTTTAATCATATTAATATAAAAAATTATTATTTATTATCTTTTTTGTACATTTTTGAATATTTAAAATTTTAATTTTAATATCGAATTAATCTAATCAATTTAACTTGAAAATTTGGTAAAATTGATTCTCAAAAAATAAAACATGACAACTATCTTGGAATGGAGTAAGTATTAGACAGGAAAATGAAAACAACAACAAAAACAACAATATATCTAAAAGAATGAGGACCTACCAACTGTTGACTAGAGCTGCAATCCTTACTGACCACGAATCTAGGAATTAGCACCACTATCTATATCATAAAAGAACACAATGCAAAGTGAGGTATCTTCAATACGTGGAATGTACTAAGTATGCAAGAAACATCGACACATTCAAATAAAATAATATATATGTGAGTAGTGAAAAAGGACAAATAATTAAATCACAATTGATAATAAAATGGACTAGGAGAAAACATTTGTACATTATATGCATAAGATAAAATCATTAGCCCTACATAGTCATAGTCATAAAATAACATTGTTAGAAAAGACCACATCATAAAAAGATAAATTAGATGGGGGAGTTTTTTTTATAATCGATATACATCACGTGAGCTCGTGATGTCCAGCTTATAATTCCAATTAAAAGGGATGTTCTATACGTTGCTAGAGTATAAAATCATATCATATCTACGTGGATCCACTAAATTGTCTCTCAAGGTCATATGCAACTGTCCAACAAAGTAGTATTCTCACATCTACAGTGAAACGTAGTTATGGAACTTGAGTTGTCTATACCCGCATCCTCTCGCTACAGAATAATCTTCTCAAATATGACACACATGCATATAGTACTCACAGGTATGAAAAATTATCTATTCATTAAATTACTATGTGATACTAAGCTCAAAATCGTATCATATATAAGTTAACTTACGGTAAGGTTGAAGTTCATATCATACTTGTGTTCATACTCAAAAGAGTCATAAATATTTAATGAATCTTAGAAATCATGTTAAACCAGTGTAATAACATCTTAAAATTAAAGTGTAATCGAATGGAAACATGAATTGATGAAGAGATATCATAATTTCATAAAAGTCCTAGTTTCAATTTTAGAAATCTTGAAGAATTCCTTAGAAAGATCAAAACACTTTAGGTATGAGAGTGAAAGGATACTCATCATTAAAATCTTATAAATCTGTAAGTAAAATACTGACTTGAAATCTTGAACTTAGGCTCAAAGGTGAAGAACTGAGTTCTTCCTTAGGAAAACTTAAAACTTGTGAATTTGATTTTTCTGAGAATTGAGTATGTCTAGGAAGTAGGAAGGTTATTAGGCTATAAAATAGATTTAGGAAAGTTAATTGAGGGTAAAAGGTCAAAAATACACTTCTAGGAACGTAAAAGAATCATAAAAATGAAAAAATGAGTTCTTAATGAGTTTCGTAAGTTAAATCGACGATTTGGAGGTCGCCGACTCAATCAAGGATCTAGAGGCCTCATCGTCGCTCCAATCGACGAGTCGCCAAATATGAGCTTCAGATCGCCTAAAATCATAATTTTTGAAGGTTTTCAGATTCATTCGGTGAGCTCAATCGGCTTTGTGCTGAACTCATTAGGCGAGTCGCTGAATTGACCCTCAACTTGCCTAGTTGATTAGTCCGTACATCCTCCAGTAAAATAACCATAACTTTTTACTTCTAAGCATAAAATTGAGGCAAGTTTGATGGTGTTGGAAAGAAAACTCAAACTTTAATTAGATAGATTGTGGGTTACCTATCTCCTTATATGTTGAGAGATCTGGCCATTTGAAGTTGACCCTTATATGAACTCACAAGAAAACTTAGTCGATTAAAATGCTTTGAACTTAGCGTGGTGCTTAGGTTCCTTATGACCCTAAACCGCATACGATACAATTCAAATACTTTAAAAAAACCTTAATATAAATATACACCCTAGAAATCATCAAGATTAAGATTATATAGATACAAATTATGATTCAAAAAATTTGTATATGAGTTACGAGACGTTACATCATGCTGGGAGCTTTAGATCGCCTAAAATAACAGATCTGAAGGGTTTTGGGTCCATTCGACGAATTCAATCAGTGATGCATTGAATCCATTCGTCGAATCACCGAATTGCCCCCAAGCTCGCTAATTATCCAGTCCGGACATGCTTGAGTAAAATGATAATAACTTTTTACTTCAAACTTGAAATAATACAAATTTGGTGGCATTAGAAAAAAGATTCAAAGACCTTAAATTTGATAAGTTATAGTCACCTAAACTCTTTATGTGTTGAGAGATACGGCTATTTGAAGTTGGTCTTTATATGAACTTATGCGAAAACTTAGTCGATTGAAATGCTTTGAACTTGGCTTGATGGTTGATGTTCCTTGTGACCCTAAACCATATTCGATACACTTCAAATACTTAAGAAAGGACTTTGACATATACTGACAACTTAGAAGTCATTGGATCACTAACTTTTATAAAATCTCATATCAAACTCAATCAACAAAAAACTTTCAACTCAACTTTGTGCTAACGAATTTTTATGACCTTAATTTATCTCAAATCTATTCTCATACTAAAGAATTAACTTTAACACCTATGTATAATATAGAATCACCCGCTGTGATCCTATATGCATAAGAAGAATACTTTGGATCTTATCTTAAAAATTTTGAAGATGTTACAAATTCCTAAATTTAGCATCATCCATGAGCCAAAAGTAAAAACAACCTTCTAATTGTAATTAGATTAATTAATTAGCAGCAGCTGAAAACTTGCCAAGCTTGACCATCCCAATACAATGGGCGCTGTAATTCCAATTTTACCAGTTCGCTTCTCAGTTTTCCTGCTTCCTCACCATTTCACTTCTCCTTAACCATGGATTCCACTTTCTCTGCTCGGAATCCATAAATCCGAAAAGAAAAGACGAAGAAATTTAAAGAAAATAAAACCAAATTTAATAATACTCTCCAGAACAAACGAAATTAAACCCCTTGGATTCTTAATTTGTGTAATTCTTTTTTTTTTCCTGTGAATTTTTATTATGTATAGATCTGGAACAGGGATGGCTTGGAACGTATTCAGATTCTGTACAGCCCTAAGAGGACTGGGCTCAATTATGATCTTATTGGTCCTAGGCGTTGTGGGAGTTACATATTACGCTGTCGTTTTGACCAACTATGGCCCCTCCCTCATCAGTGGCGCTGGAATCTTGGATGCCCTCATCGCGATTGCCGTACTTGTCTTGTTCCATTGTCTGGTAAATTTTCTGGACTTTCATTGTATTTGGGTTCCTTCATTGATCATTGGTTTTAATGGGTGGTTAAGAATTTAGATGTATGTGGGGTTTGTGAGGAAATTGGGAGGAATATTTTTTGTTTGGGTGTTTTTAGGTGTTTGAGAATGCTGCTGAATGGTGTGGATGTATTGGGTTTTGATATGACATATGAGCATATTCTTGGGGTCTTTGTAGAAGTTAATTCTTTGAGAATATTAGTAGAAACTTTTTCCTGAGTGAGTTTAGCTTAGTCAGAAATTGATGATAGTAGGGATAATGTGTGAGATTTACAGAATCACTACGTACAGGGTGTGGGACTGAGCCTTCCGAATGAGAAAGAAGAAAAGTGCTTCTTTTTTTTTTACAGAACTCCTGATTTATCCTGGAAGATAAGTATTGAGTGGCAGAATGAAAAGGCCCAAATGGAGTGATGATTTGGTGTTATCAAAGGCTCATTTTGAGTCACGCGTAAGCACTAAAGCTAAGTGCAAAATAAGCTGAGCTCTTCATGCGCACAGAGAACACTTAAGGCACCAAAAACTGTGTCTTTGAGGAGGATGACTCTAGACAATAATTATTTCCCTTGAGAATAGTTTGTTTGCCGATTCCTATGTCTATATAATTGTTGTTAACACTGGAAGGGTTGGGAGGATTTATATAGCTGACCCCAACTAGTTTGAGATCGAGATGTACTTGTCTGCAAACTTCACTCTTGTAGCTTAGATTGCAGTGAAGAATTCTAAGTTTTCTATTTTAGATGGTAGATTTTCTCTACTTCTAGTGGAAGGTATTAATAACCGTTCGCAAAAGAAACATACCTTCTATGTCAAGTTAGGTCATGTTCAAACATTGAGAAGACGACCATAATTAATGTAAAATGCCAATTATTAAGAAGCTCTCCGGGATAGAAATGGAGATCTACAATACACCTGCAATACTTAGTTGGCATTCACAGAAAGTATCTGACACAATATGAGTTTGGTTATCTCGTCAGCCTAAAGATATATATTCCTTGCTCGTGATCATATAATCATTTATTCACAAATTTCACTTGGGAAAAACAGTATTCATTAGACATCATGGAAAATCTTATTTTCCACTTAGAAATTTTGTATCTTCTAATTTTGGAATTTATATAAAAGCCAAATGAGGCTATGGATGCACAGTAATCTATACTCTGTAGCTGAAGGAGTAGTTGTTCTTTAATAACTGCAGCTGGTGATGCTTTTGTGGAGTTACTTCTCTGTCGTTTTTACGGATCCTGGTAGTGTACCTCCAAACTGGAAGCCAGTCTTGGATGAAGAAAGAGGTGACACTGATCCATTAACCGCGTCTGAATTTGGGGCTTCACCAGCTGATTCAACAAACCCAAGAGTTAGGTTTTGTAAAAAGTGCAACCAGTTGAAACCACCTCGATGCCATCATTGTTCTGTTTGTGAGTTCTTATGTACCTTCTGTGATGATTCTTGTTTCTCTATTTTTTTAATTAGAGATTGAGTTGTTCATGTTTCCGTGTTTTAGGTGGAAGATGTGTGCTAAAGATGGACCATCATTGCGTGTGGGTTGTCAATTGTGTTGGAGCACTAAATTACAAGTATTTCCTTCTTTTTCTGGTAAGTTTCTTGGAGCACTAAATTACAAGTATTTCCTCCTTTTTCTGGTAAGTTTCACTCTTCTCAAAGTTGTTGATAAGATTCTACTATCACCAATGAGCAACCTAGACAAATGTTATAGTGCACCAGCAAATATGAAATTTCTTGGTGGTTGTTCTGCGCTGACTGTTCTCAGCCTTTGTTGTTGGCTTTTTGTTCTAATAGCTACTAGCCCTTTTGCTATGCAATTTATTCCATGTTGCACTGATTACACCTTTTTCCTTATTTCAATGGATATACCACAAAGTTTTAAAGGTTTTGTTTTAGACCAACTTCTTAAGTTAAACAAACAATAGAAAGAGTGGTGACAGGAGAATCATACTCACCTATTGATCCGCAGTGCACAATCATGAGTAGCTGTGACTTCTTGATTGTGCAAGTACAATCATCCTAGAAGCCATAGTATCTGACTTGTCTTCTAACTTTTATCCAGCTAGTGGTACGATTATGAAAAGAACTGGCTATTTCATTTGGAAGATCTGAAAGACCAGTTAACTTGCATAGTTTTCAGATGTTATCATTGTCATATTTAAATATATTGTGAGTTTGTGACCATAGTGAGGAATTATTATCAAAATTTTCTGTGATCTTGTTCTTTGCCAAATTTTATTTGTCCTTCTATATTAGTTCAGAACTCTGCCCATGTGAGCTTTGCGTTGTTGGAACCAGGACTGGATAAAGCAGAGTTGTGGTAGGTTTTTGGGCAGGGTAAAACTAATCAAATGATGATTCAGCCAACCTCCTAGTTCGAAGTTGGTGCGTAATTGGTTGACCAATTAACTTGCATGTGATATTGAGTTAGTAGTTTCCATCTTATCCTGCATGTTATGCCTGTGAGTTCCTGTCAATCGATAATTGTATTTATCAGTTTTCAGCGGAGATAATTATCCACTATTAATGTTCCATTTGTTGACGATAAATACTTAAGTGACCCTTCTTCAAGAAGTAATTACGTCCTTTCTTTATGCAGTTCTACACGTTCCTGGAGACTACTCTTGTGACTCTAGCTTTACTGCCACAGTTTATTGCATTCTTCAGTGATGGAGAGATACCTGGGACTCCGAGCACTCTCGCTACCACTTTCCTTGCTTTTGGTAAGGTGTACAAACCCTGCTTCCCACGCTACTCCTCCTGTGAATTCTCTTACAAAGGCATGCAATTTCCTATTTATTTACACAATTCTTGTGAATTTCAGTCTTCAATCTTGCTTTTGCTTTGAGTGTATTGGGATTTATGATCATGCACATATCATTGGTGGCTGGTAATACCACAACCATTGAGGTAATACACCATTTCTTACTTTTGTGTTGCAAGTTTAGTAGTGAACTGCTATCTGATCATAAGGGAAAATCTATTGCTACAATTTGCTGTTTTTTTGTGTCTTGGGTTCACGAAGGTGTGCTTGCTAGATCAATTATCTAAGCATTATATTTTGGTTTGTTTTGATTGACCACCTCATGAAGGTCATACTCTTCATGTTTTCTCCACCCCACAAAGAGAAACAAACAAACAAAATTGAAGTAGAGAGATTCTCATCCATTTTGCTTTTTCCCACATCTTTTTTCTTTTCAAAACTCAAATCTACTAAGAACCTTGATTTTACCTGGAGGATCCTGGTGGCTTCCCATGGGAGAAAATGACCCCGTAAATCTTCTTCAGCTAGACTTGAGCAGAATAGCAGAGGAAAATACAAATTTGGTTATCTTTCTTATCCATATTTGGACTGTATTCTTTTTTATCACTCTGCCTTGCAATTACTAGAGGCCGCCTCCTTGCATAGAATCCTTCTGCTGCTGATGCCACTTAAACTCTAGCTTTGGCCCATCAAACTCCATTCTGAAATTGTGGAAAATACATTTGCCGTAGCTATTGCACTAAACTACATGGTTTACCCTAAGAAACCGTAGCTTATTTACATTTTCTAAGGGTAAGCTTCCTCCAATTAGATGCCTGAAGCTCAAACTCTTATTTTTTGGATTCTAGGTTTCATGAACCAATTGTTCCTTTGAGGCCACTGCTTGTGCTTCCCTTGGGATGAAATAAATCAGAAATGAAGAATGTTTTGGATAAGAAATAAGAATCACTCGTGACATCTCTTGTGCAATTGATTGCCCCTTTACTGACAGGATTCTGAGTATTCTTTGCGAATATTAAAACACTTCTTGTACTTGCAGGCATATGAGAAGAAAACCACTCCTAAATGGCGTTATGATCTTGGTCGGAAGAGGAATTTTGAACAGGTTAGTTGAGTTTGAAAGAGATTGAGATTGCCATTCGTCTGCTTTTATGGAGGTTGCTCTCAGTTGCAATGTGAAAATTGATGCATCTCATGTAGCATTATGATCTATATTATAGATAAAACTTGTGAAGTAAGGTACAAGTTCAAGGGAGGTTATCTCTCTCTTTTTTTTCCTTTCAAAATTGGTAATGTTGCAAGGGAGGTAATCTCTTTTACCAGGCTCTAACCATGTTCTACATTTCTTAGGGTGTGTATGTTTGAGACTGGGTTGAATACTTCCAGTTGCACATGGCAATTATGTTAATTCTAACGTAAACTCGAAGAAAATCGAACATAAAACTTTTCCATAGCAGTAAAGGGGAAAAGAGGAATAGTTTTTTTTAGGCTAGGAAGCAGTTAACACCAGTTCAGTTGTTTTTTGGGGGATGAAGTAAAGGTTTTCATTGCTGGCATCAAGAGGATGCAGATAAGTTACAAAAGAGTAGTAGCAAAATTACTAAGAAGCTCCACATTACAGCCATTATACTAAAGACAAGGAGCTAGCAAAGTTCAAATGGGTATCTGGGGAATCTATAGGGGATAAATACACCCAGCTATACAGATACATAAGGCATTTAGCTATTAGAGATCGAAAGATAGCTGATATCCCATCATGGTATCTTCTATTTCTCTCATTCCATATGCTCCAACATATAGCTGTTGGTATCATCTTCCATATTATCTTGATGGGTCTATCAACTTTCCATATACTCCAGCTTTCAAATGTATCTTTGATGTTTTGTGGCATGACCCATTTGAGCCCAAAAAGTGTTATAAACATGCTCCATGGATCCGATGTCACAGGGCATTGTAGAAAAAGGTGGCTGTGTATTTCTGTTTCCCTTAGGCACATACAACATCTGTTTTTTTTTTTTTTTTTGAGAAACAGGTAACAGTATATTCACATAATTCCATCATCCAAACAAAGATGAGAGTGAGCAGT
>JAABOM020000001.1:26204698-26215323 GCA_011800125.2 Solanum clarkiae | reverse complement strand
ATGATCATATGCCTTCTCTAGGTCAAGTTTGCATAAGATTCCTGGAACTTTTTGTTTCACTCTGGAGTCCACTAATTCATTTGCTAAGAGAGCTGCATCCATAATCTGCCTACCTTTTAAGAAAGCCATTTGGTGTTCGTTTGCTAGTTTTCCCATAACTGGATCACTTCCTATTGGACTGATAGGTCTGAAATCCTTAAGCTTCTCAGCTCCATCTTTCTTTGGTATTAAGGCTATGAAGGTGGCACTAAAAGACTTTTCAAAAAGCTCTTTCTGATGAAAGTTTTGAACAGTTCCCATCAGGTCCTCCTTCCCAGTGTCCCAACAAACTTCAAAGAAACTTATTGTCAAACCATCTGGGCCCGGGGCTTTGTCTCCATCACATTGCTTGATTACATTCAGCACCTCTTCTTCAGAGAAAGGTCTTTGAAGCCAATCTTGTTCCTCTTGTGAAATGGTTGGGAAATCCATCATGTCAAAACCTGGCCTCCAACTTTCTGCTTCTGAGTAAAGTCTTTTATAAAACTCAACCATAGCAGTCTTGATTTCATCAGGTTTTATTATTTCTTCTCCTCTAACCACCAATCCGTCGATAGTGTCAAATCTTCTGTGAGCAGTTGCCATTCTTTGAAAAAATTGTGTTGTTGTTGTCACCTTGCTTCAACCACAACCCTCTGGATTTCTTTCTCCATTTTGCCTCCTCATTTTTAGCCATATCTTCCAATTCAACTACAATGGTTGCTCTTACCATCATTTCTTCCTCAGTTAGGTCCCTACTTTCCATTATCAGATCAATTCCTGCCAACTCTTCTAGTAAACTATTCTTCTTGTTGGACATTTCCCCAAAGGTGGCTATGCTCCAATCTTTCAGCTTCTGTTTGAGCATTCTAAGTTTAATCTTTAGCTTGTAGTCTGGATAACCTTCCACAGTGAACTCATTCCACCATGAATGTACCAACTTCTGGAACCCCTCCACTTTTAACCACCAACTTTCAAACTTAAAGTTTGATTTTTATGCTCCCAATCTCCACATTCTAGAGTGGCAGGACAATGATCGGCCATTGCTCTAGGCATCAGCTTTTGCCTAATGTTCATGAAGCTCTCCTCCCACTCCATAGAGAACAAGAATCTATCGAGTCTGGCCGCACTAGGATGATTGACTCCCCTGAACCATGTGAATTTTCCTCCACTCATATGAGGATCATGTAGTTCCATTTCTTCAATCCACTTTGTAAAATCAGTCATTACATTAGTGATTCTATTGCACCCTCTTCTTTCCCCCATACTTCTGATTGTGTTGAAATCACCACATGCCACCCAAGGTCCCCCACATATTTCTTTAACTACAGATATCTCTTCCCAGCAAACTAATTTCTCTTCTCTGGTATGTGGGGCATACACCCCTGCTAAGTACCAGGTAAAAGAGTTTTGAGTTGAGACAAATTCATAAGTTATGAAATGTTGTCCCATCTCGACTTGAGTCCCCCTCCAGTTCCTACTATCCCACATGATTAAGATTCCCCCTTTGCTACCATCTGCCTCCATATACCCACAATTCATCCATCTGCATGGCCAAAGTTGTTTGGCTAAGTCTGCTACTCCCTTATGTACTTTTGTTTCTTGCAAGCAATATTTGTCAGCCTTCCACTTTTGAAATAAACTTTTGATCAACACTCTATTATTCTGACTATTGAACCCCCTCACATTCCAAGTAATTTATTTGACTTTCATTTATAAGTCAAATATAAAATTTCCCCCTTGTTCCTGACCCCTTCTACCTCTTCATTCAGACTCGATTTTAGATTTTTTAACTCATTTTTGCCAATTCCTCTGCTTTTTGGGGTTGTAGTTGTCTTCTCTTGACCCTTTTTATCTAACACAACTTTCTTTTCATCAATTCTCATAAGGAGAGCTAGTGTTTCGTTCTCAAAACCTACAAAAGCAACCCCATAGGTGTTGCTTAGCTCTAAGATGTGGGAGTTAACCCAATTTGAGGCTTCAGTTTCTACCACTTCCTGGGTGTTGGGTGATTGAACATTCACAGGCTCTACATCGAATATCGGTTGGATTTGTAGCTCCCTTTCTGCTTCTTGTGATTCACAAGCCCTCATATCATCAACTTTCTCTTCTGCAGATAATTTATTTCCGACCTCTAGAGAGTATGTCGGCTGCTGCCTCCATTTGCATGTTTGAAACTCCCATTCTGCTCCCCTCCTCCAGTATGCTGGAGGTGCCAAGTTGTTGTACTATGTTTTCCCAGTCACTGAATGACTTCAAGAAGTCCTAAGCTTTCAGTTTTAGATTGCTCAAGTCTTTAAAAAGACTCAAATGCTCCTCACATGCCCAATTCTGCTTTTCACTGGACTTCTCTTTAATTGAAATTGGGCTCTTTTTTTCAGAAGAAATTGGGCCACTCTCATTTGCAGACAGAACCCGGCCCACGTGTGTATTTGAGAGATTTTTAGCTCCACTTGTACTGGCAAAATCAAAAGCATGTGACTTCAGTCTGTCAGTTGCAACTTTTCCTTTATTATCCTTAGGGTAAAGGGTTGAACTCTGCTGGACCAGAGAAGCATGCGACTTCAGTTTGTCACTTGCAGGTTTCCTCTTATTATCCTCATGGTAAAGAGCTGAAAGCTGCTGGACCAAAGGATTGGGTCCTTTGTCTTCTCCGATGTAAAGCCTCGCCGGCGATTCAGTCCACAGCTGCAAGACAGAAATCATGCCGGCACTTTTTACGGACACTCCTTGGGGACTTTCGAGCCATCTCCTTGCACATGGATTCTTGCCCATTTGAGATGGTTACGAAGCTTCGTCTCTTCCTCTGTTTCGATCCATCCTCCACAAAGGTTTCCAATGGTCCTAAAAAATTTTTCCGACCCGAGGTGCAGAGGAAGACCCACAACCCTAGTCCAGGTTGTGGTGGGTTTGTCTCCCTCTCCCACTGTGCCTGATGCCGTACTCCATCATTCTAGTCGGAGAGAAGGTGAAACTTCCTCTTTGCTAGGTTATCTTGTGCTAAACATGCTTCATGCATGGCATTCCAACTGAAGCAACTTATCTTGTAGGGGAATTTGCTTTTCCAAATAAGATTTAATGGCCAACTTTCTCTGATTGTGTTATGCGGACCTAGAAGTTTGTAGGCTGCCTTCACTGAGAATTCCTTTTTATCTGCAACTCCCATTTGAATTGATCTGGGCCTAGGGGGTTGATGTTTGCACAGTGAAGTGCTGCTAGTAGATTTATCATTTCCTCTAACTCCCAGTCTTGAAAGTTTTTTCTGAGGATTAGGTTCCAAGCATTCCCTTCCCTCTTCTGATGGACTGTTGAGTCAGGGTCACTGGCTATCTGAAAAATGTTGGGGAAGTCAGACATTAGAGGAGAATTCCCAAGCCATTTATCTTTCCGAAAACTGATTATCTGGCCATTTCCTGCTACAAGATGATGGAATTGTGAGAACTCTTCCCATAGCTTGCACATATACTTCCATATGCCAACTCCATATGGTTCATCTGACAATTTTGATCTCCAGTGATTCAGTGCTCCATGCTTGGCAATTATAATTTCTCCATAAGCTTTGCTCCT
Source organism: Solanum clarkiae (assembly GCA_011800125.2). Lineage (NCBI taxonomy): Eukaryota > Viridiplantae > Streptophyta > Magnoliopsida > Solanales > Solanaceae > Solanum > Solanum clarkiae. Next base: position 26,211,738 of record JAABOM020000001.1, on the reverse strand, counting down.
CTTGTGTGTATCTCCATAACCACTTCATCAAGAGGCACTTGTTATGCAAAGCTAAATCTTTTATTCCCAAACCCCCCAGCCTCTCAGGCAAAATGACTTCATCCCATTCGACTAGGTGGAACTTGTGCACATTGCTGTTTCCTTCCCAAAGGAAATCCCTTCTTATTTTGTCAAGTTTTTCCAAAACATTGCCAGGAATAGGGTGGAGAGACATTATAAGTTGGAAATGCTATCTAGCACACTGCTGATCAGAGTAAGTCTGCCTTCTCATAGACAAATACTGTATTTGCCAAGAAGCCAATCTCTTTTCAAATTTCTCTATGACTCCACTCCAGATGCCTTCTGTTTTGAACTTAGCTCCAAGAGGAAGTCCTAAATAGGTAGTTGGAAATGCACCAATGTTGCACCCCAAGATGGTTGCTAGTTCCTCTATATTAAGCACTTCATTAACTAGATACATTACACTTTTCAGCATGTTAACGTGGAGACCTGAAATAGCACCTGCATAGCTACACATGTTCAGTTGTTAACTCAGAACGTGTACATCTATACATGCATACCACCTGCGTTTTAATATTCTCCTGAAAAGTGAGGACACCATATAAAGAAGTGGTACTTTGGTGTAGGCATGTACTTTTAAGTTGGAAGAGCAAAAAATGATTACACCTTTTTAACCTGCTTGCTTTATCTCAGGTGTCGTTCTTTAGCAGCATTATATCACGTTACTTTTAGAATCCATTATATGCCTCAACATATGAGGAACCAATCTGGTCAAAGCAATTTGTGCTTCTATTTATCTCGTTTGATTTTTTATTAAAGATAAGGGTATATGGAGAACCTAATCAAGGGGACAAGATATTGCATGAAACCTCATTACCAGAGAGTGTTAGTAAGTGGTGGTGTCTGAATAACCTTTAATCCGAAGTATTTCTGTTGACAATCGCCTTCACATACCTTTAGTTGTTTGAATCACTAAGGTCGACTTAGTTATTACCTGCGTTACACTTTCCAGACAATTGGTATTGGTCCTGGATGCACTCTCCTTGAAAGATCCACAGGATCAGTATGCTGATTCCCTGTTCCCTAATTCCCTTAATATGGAACATATAAAGAATGCGTTTACGGGCCTCTGAGTATTCAAATGCATCTCAAGGTTAAGACATTTGTCTTGAAAGGATGTGTTGGTATTGGCCACAGTGAACCAAGTTGCCGTTAGAAAGGACCAAATCCCAAGGCTTTCCAGCATAGGCTGTGTGCCTGTCTTTTCCTGACTGCTCAAATCCATGTATAGTTGTTTGATGATGTCTTCTTTAGCTAGAGTTCCTTATTGAGTTTGTGTTATTATTACCTTCATCTGTGTTATATGCTATATCCATCTCATTTCATCCTTCTGATTTTTGTAATTTAATGCATCAGGTTTTTGGCCTGGACAAACGGTATTGGTTCATCCCCGCTTACTCAGAAGAAGATTTAAGAAGGATACCTGCACTTCATGGTCTTGAATACCCATCAAAGCCTGAACTCGAATCCCAAGAATTCTAGGTGTGATCAAGTACATTACCAAGCTGAGTTTGTTTTTCTGAAACAATCATAGAGTAGTAGTACCTAATGATGGCCACCCCACGATCACATCTACTGGCGCTGTGCAGAAACTACACGAAGGATAGGATAGAGGCCCCGGCAGCCAGGGGATGCAATAATGTATTCATAATGTGTTCTGTAAGATAGAAATTTTGCTTATGTCTCAAGTCTGACAACAGGTTTTCTTGTAAGATGAAGTGCTTAATTAGAAATGTAGATTGATATTTGATTGAAGTGTTAAGTGTAATTTGATTGTTCGTAATTGTGTAAAGTGGTTCTAATCTTTCTGGGAATTGTCTTAAAATTGCAACATCCCTTGCATAATCCGGTACTGTTACACTATATAAGTATATATGGATTTTGTGACTATATTTTTTGCATATGTTTAAAATTTGGAAGCACCAATGATATTCCACTCGTAAAATTTATTTATTTGGAATGAATTGGAATATAGTAGTTTTTATTCTATAGCGTGCCCAAAAGATTGATAATATTCTGTTAATAATGTAATTAATTCTTGGATGGTTTTAAAACTTTAATATTTATGTGTATTCACTTATTCATGTTTATTGGCCTATTAATATTATACGCAATTAGGTTACTTTGGACATAATTGACGAATATTATTACCAGTAATATAGGTTAACCTGGACAGCACAATATTTGTCTGAATCTTCTACAGATTTGAACATGAAATCGAATAACTCTCAACCCATTTAATTATTCATAGCATAAAATTTAAATATTGATGTGATATTTATTTTTTAAACTAAATTCATCTTTCTCTTTTTTTCCAACTACTATAGTCATTTGATAGAGTGTATTAAAAAAATAAAGTATATATTAATTAGGTGTATTAATAATATTGTGTTTGCTACATTTTTCCACGGAGGATTTACTGCATATTTTAGCATAATTACAAATCTATTTGTTCCCCAATTTTTTTTTTAAACATTTTTTCCACCATATTTGGTAAATAAATAATTTTTTTTAATTTTTTTTTGCAATGTATGTTATTTCTAATACATCAAATCAAAGAATACATAAGAATTATTTTATCATAATTAATACACGTATAGCTAATTCAATCATTATTAATATACTCTATTTAACGTTTATTTTTATATGTTCTACCAAATGATCCCTAATTATTTTTATTTTAGTAAATATATGTGAAAGTTAAATTTAATTTCTTTGTTGATTTAAACAACAAAAAAATGTTTACCAATAAAAAACAAAATACACCGACAAAATAGAATGGGAAACGAGAGAACTGGAAGGTTCTGAGTGGTAGAACAGGGAAGAATCTAGGCCCCCAACACGTGTCACTCTGGTACCAGCTCCTTTTCAAATACAAAATGGTTAGGTTGCACCTTTGTTTCAAACAATTTCAATTTCTGGAAATATGCAGAGAGGAAGAGGCATAATTTCAAGTATATTTGGATTTGGAGGAAGAGACCCATTTGATGACCCATTCTTCACTCAACCTTTTCCAAACTTATCTCAGTCTTCCATGTTACGTCCAACAACTTGTGATGACTTGCAGCGAATTGATCAATCTAAGAGCCCAGTAATTCAAGAGATTGATATGGATGATGAGGAAGAAGCGCAGCTAGAACCAGAGAAGGAGGATGGAGACGCTAATGCCTCTAAGAAGAAAAGAGATGGGGCGTATGCGAACAGAAATCCACTTGTTGAACATCCGGAAGATCAAACTGATGGTAACTTTTGCTTCCATTCATTTTCCTTTACTACTGTTTTATTTTTTGAATACTACTTAACTAGATTCAATAAAGCAGAATATGGGATTAAAATAAATTCCAGTAAAGCTCCCGCTATGCGCTATTTTACACAGGTTTACCTTGCATTAGGCTTGAACCCGATATTCGAGTCGCATGTGAGCAACTTTACTAGTTATGGAAAGCTCCCTTCACCCTTCAGATTACACTAATCCTTGAGGAATTTGATCTCCTCCCCACTGTTGCCCAAGATGTCCTATTAATCCCTCCCCATGATAGAATGGAATAAATAGTTCTATAATACCGGCATTGCAAATAATTGAACCCCCCGAATTGAAAGGATGGTGCAAATCACACTTAGATACTTAGATGCGTCCTTTCTGAAAAGTCAGGCGTCCTATCGGCAAATACCATTGTAATTATTAGGAAAACAAGCTCGGCCAAAAGCTGAAGGAAAAAAGAGCAACAGCGGTGCGAGGGCATGTGATCTTTCCATCTCTATAAGCTAGAGTAGAAGTGCTTATGTGTTTTAATCCAACAGATTTCTTTTCTCCTTCCTATGTAGGAGGAAATTTCTTCAGTTCCCGTTCATTAGATAACGCAAAGGTCATAGGATCAAACCCCTTTCACACCAAAATACCAACCCCTTTCACACCAAAATACCAACAAATACAAAGGGTCTTTATGGTGTCTGTCCATAATAGCATTCTTGCCGGCCATCATCATTAATCCTACTTGTGTTGCAGACCGTAGCAAGGGCAAGATCATAACCAATGATGTGACTCGTGGAGTGAAAGACATGAAATTGGAAGGAACACAATCTAAGCCTCAGAGCATGAGCTATAGAAGAGTTACATATGGTGGAATAGACGGGATGTATTACACTGCCACCACCACGCGAAGGGCTGGAAGTGATGGAGTATGTTCTTTCCATTTATGTCCTGGCTTAATAATCTTGTTCTTATTGGTTGTAACAGTGCGTGGGTTGTTAAACAGAGGGTGTTGGAGGAGAGCAAGCAAGCTGATAGCACAACTGGTGAAGCAACTCACAGAATCTCCAGAGGAATCAAGGATAAGGTATAATGTATATTTTATTAGTCATAGATTTTTGAGAGTGTTCTTAGAATATTTGAAGTACCTATGATCTGTTTTATGTTTAGAAGCTTTGTCATACATGTTTATTGAACTTATAATTTTGGCAGTGCCCCTCCAATTCCAAGAAAGCATATAATCATTAGTTACTTATTTAAGGAAGAGGTGATGGTTATTTAGTCAAGTGCTGCTTCTGATTAATGCTATCAAATGATTTTCATAGTAGGTATGCAAAAACCTTAAACGACAGAAAAATTAAAGCAGAACGTATTTGTGGTTCCAAAGATTATAAGTTGGCAACTAACTATCGAGCTCCTAGAATTGTCATGTGCATCTTAGTGGATTCTAATTCTTGTGTCTCTGTGCTAGAGAGAGATTAATAATACACAAACGGAAAACATTAATTGGCCCGGCATTTCTCAAATGAATCTTTCTCTAGGCTGGCACTACTTTGTCCGTGGTAGCAGTGATGTAAAATTCTAAAACATAGTTTCCATGTGTATAGTTGGGGCATATTTGAATTTTGGCCCCTTCCTTTGCATCGATAACAGAGACCTTATTTGATGGATACAAAAGAGTTTCTTATTGCATGTTTCTGCATTCTAGGGGCACTCGTTGACAAGGAAACTTGCCTCTGATGGTAAGGTGGACACAATGCAGACATTGCACAATCTAGAAGAAGGTAGCATCTTCAATAAGATTGCTTAGATAATCTGTTTTAATTTTCCATTAAACTGTTGATTTTGCATCTTGTGTTGTTCCTTTCTTTATTGTGCAGATGAATTAGCTGGCTTTGAACAGACATGGAATGGCAATGCTAGTAAGGAATTCCCTGGCTGGAAGAGTGGGTTTGACTTCGACACAGATGCAGGTTAGTAAGCAAAAGGATATGCCTTTCTTTACCCATGTTAAATTGGACTGGTACATACATGATACATCAGCAGACTTCTTTGCACATATCTGATGGATTTCTGCGGTCTTCACTGTTTATTCCATTCCTAATGCCAGACATAAGCTGAGGTGGCTTGAGACTGCCGGATCTAGCAGTATGGATGTGGTGTTCATTTCATAATAACTTTTAATACACTGGAATTGCTGGAAATACTATACTATGAACCTAGAGAACTCAAACAAGGTGATAGATAGGTCATTGGTTAGCACACAACTCGTGAACCGATAGTACTATAGAGAGGAATAGTGTTTAATCTAACTTTCTAGCGGTATACAAATGTAATAAGTAAGGCAATTAGCTGCATGAGGACTTACTTGAACACAAATCGATCACTTTTTGGTAAAAAATGGTACAGATGAAAGAGCTGCTTTTAATCTTACTCCTTGTTGCCATTTCAGATATTTAGGAATGAGATGTTTCCTTATATTGAAGGAAACTAATGCTTCGTTGATCATGCTGTCTCGGTTATGCAGGAACGAGCAGTAATTGGCTGACGAATTGGGAACCTGGATTCCGAGATCCATTTAGTGGTGTGAGACCAACTTATAACAGTGCACAGCCAGGGACACAAAGTGGAAGACAAAAGAAGGTCGTCCGGATCAATATAGATTGAATGTACGAGTTCATCCAATTGACACCAAGCCAGGGAAGGTAGAACTTCATAAGTAGACTATACTATACCCTGCTAAACCAAAAAGAAGAAGAAAGAATCTACTCCTTCGGTGCTTTGTTGCTTAGGGTCTTGAAAGAAGCAACCCGACTTCTTTGTGGACTTGTGGTATTTAATTATTTATGGTTTGTCCAGAAATGTTTTTGTTCGACTTATTTAATCATCAATTCAGATATTTAGGTGTGCATATAATACTTAAATGATTACTTCAATTTGAAATATATTTTAGAAAAATCTTGTCAATGCAGAGGAAATGAATACATTTACATGCGAATTTGACACGACATAGGAGAAGCCGCCAATCAATATAGAACATTGCAGCTGATTCTATCCCAGGCGTGTTCAGGACTATTATGCCCAGCCTAAATTATGCGAAATAGATCATTTATACCTTTGGTTACATTTTGGAATTAAAAATACCCTTCTTGTTATTCTAAGGGACTATAAATGCTCTTACACTGTTATCCTTGTTACATGGTTGTCCATGTAGACATTCACGTGGCAATAAAAGGGTCAATATTACACTTGAATTATTTGAAATAGTTTAAATATATCCTTAGACTAATTTTGAGGTCAAAACTATTTTTGTCGTCTATGTTTGAATCATAAATACCCTTATTTTATAAAAAAAAATAGCGAAAAAAGGTATCATTTAAGTAAATTTTATATACACAATTTATTTTTAATTTTTAAGATATATAGTTTAGATAGATCACATGAAAATTTTAAGATGCGTTTAATTTTGTTCATGAGTAATAGTTATTATCTATCATTCACATTTTTTTTGTTATGATAAATTATTCATAAAAAGAATAGTGAAAAAAGAAATAATACAATTTATTTTTAATTTTTTAAAATATATAGTTTGGTAGATTACATGAAAATTTTAAGATGCTTTTGAATTTTGTTTGTGAATAATAATTATTATTTATCATTCACATATTTTTCTAGTATGATAAATTACTTATAAAATGAATAGTGAAGTGTATGTGTGTGTGTATATATA
>JAABOM020000001.1:26194162-26204598 GCA_011800125.2 Solanum clarkiae | reverse complement strand
ATTATTTTTTTCCATGTTGGCAACGATGTAAGAGCATTTGTGGTCCAAAATATAGACGACAAGGGTAGTTTTGATCTCAAAAATAGTTGAAGGGTATATTTGAGCTATTTTGAATAGTTCAAGGGTAATTTTGACCCTTTTATTGCCACATAGATGTCTATATGGTCTGTCATATGACAAGGATGACGGTGTAAGGGCATTTATAATTTCTTGGAATAACGATAAGAGTATTTTTTTATCCCAAAATATAACAAAAGGTATAAATGATCTATTTCACACAAGTTAAAAGATAATTTTGACCCTTTTCCTTATGGCTATGTGAGGGGACTGGCTTTCCTTTTTCAGTTTTTTTAGTTTAATGCTTAGACAATGGGGTGTATAATTTTTTAAAATCCAAATTTACCATTAGAATATTTATTGAAATACATTTAAATGATAAACTTGTTTCTTTTTTCTTATTTAAAATATAATCATCGTTCATGTATAAAAGTGAATAACTAATAATTTAGGTGTCTTTTTTCTTTTCTAGATTTTAATGACTATGATCTATTTGGACTAATTTTGTGCTTCAAAAATCTTATTGAAAATAAATGTATTTAATGATGTAATGCTTGAATATTTATATTCAGATTTTTATTTTTTTAAATATAAATAAATGTAGCGTAAGATGATTTTCACTTTCTTCCTTTATTTATTTTGTCAAACAAAATACTACAACAACAACAACAACATACCCAGTGCAATCCCACAAGTGGGGTCTGGGGAGGGTAAATTGTACGCAGACCTTACCACTACCTCGTAGAGGTAGAGAGGCTGTTTCCTTAAACCCTCAGCTCAAAATCCATAAGCAGAAAGACCTAGATATGACAAAAGAGAGTAAGTGTATCGCATATGACTAGAAAGTAAATAACATATGAATAGAAGTGAATAACATATGATTAGAAAGTGAATAACATATGAATAAAGAGTTGGTGTGAATATCGTACCTGGGTATGATATTTGAGTAAGTTTATAAGCTGATCAACAAAATTATTATACTTTCTTCTTCAATTATTTGTATGTTTAATAAATTCCAAGAACACTAATCATTCATTACCTATTAGTTCCAACTTGTATGGTCATATAGTAATACATATATTATTTATATAAAATTAATGTCAGTACTTAAAAGTAATTTCAAAAATTTACCATATGTATCTTGTTCTTATCAATTAAAACTTTGAACTGTTCTAGTAATAAAGAGGTACTTGTACAAAATTTAAATCTCCAAAGAGTTTAACGGTGAATTTGTGATTTATAGTAACTAATTTTAAGATCAAATTTCATAAATAACTACTATATAAAATATCTTAATTATACTTTTTAGCTATAGTTTGTCTAATCAAATTCCATAGTTATAATTTTATTCCTTAATATATATAAAATTTTTCATAACTTATACAAATTATATATATCAACAAATTATAAATAGCTAAAGTAATATACATAAATTTTAAATTTATACAATTAAAAATGAGATTAAATAAATTTTAACAAAATTAATCAAATTATAACGGCATTGAATAATTAATTCGAAGTTATACACTTTTCCTTAATATAAACCAAACAAAAAGAGTAATTTAGAGGGCCCAAATGGATTGCAAAATGCAAATTCCAGAAGCTTCACGCATTCTTACTATGGACACCATATAAACACTGCCTTTTTAGCTGTTTGACACAAACAAGCAAAGGCTAGCAAGTAGCAAGAAGCTCTGAGAAGGTAAGTTCTTTCAACTGGTTTTCCCAATTCTGAATCTTGAAATTTCAAATTTTAATTTTAAAATTTTCATCTGGTGTTAGCTTAGGAAATTCTTTTCACTTGTGATAAAGAATGAAGTTTTAATTTTTCATTCAAGAAAGTGAAAAGCTAGCTACTTTCTTTTTTTATGGGGTTTGTTCACAGTGATCGTCTTCTTGAAACAGTGAGTAATGTCGAAGCTATTTGGAGGAAAAAACCCTTTCGATGATCCATTTTTCACTGAACCATTTGGCGGTTGGAATTATCCGTTTGATGGACAACCAGACACTCGGAAGCAAATCACCATTGAAGAACTAAATCCTGAAGGTGATGGTGGTCAGTCTCAGGAAAATGCTGAACCAAGAAAAGACTTGGTTGTTAAGAACAAGAAACCTAGTAAAAAGTCCAATGGTTAGTGCTCTCTCTAGGGGTCTTATAGTTGGTTTTACTGCATAATTGCTAATGTTTGCATTACTATTACCCACATACAGCATAACTAATTCCTACATTACTAATACTTGCATAACTCTAACTAACAACTAAAGGACCCCTTAGTGTTTAGCTTAGCTGATTATTGTTTATACATAAAGTTCCAAGTTTTTTTGTTTATGGAATGTTTTGTGAATTTACTTTATAGGGAGCCACAGTTTCAGCTACCGCAGAGTTGCTTATGGTGGTTTAAATGGGATGTACTACACTTGCTCTGAAGGCAGAATGATTGGTCCTGATGGGGTGAGTAGTTTTTATTGGGATCAGAGAAGTAGCTACTACTCCTTCTTGCATGATTCAGTGACAGAACCAGAATTTTGTCTAAGGGGTGTTACAATTTAAAGAAGTAAAATCTCGTAGAAGTCAAGACGTGTTAATATGTAATGCATACATAAAGAAAGCATTTTTACCTAGCTAAACAATGTAGTTTTTCGGCGAATACCCCTTGAGCGAATGTAGCTCTGCCACTGGCATGATTATTACATTGTTTAAACAAAAATATTATGTTTTTTTCTGCATAGGTGGTTCTGGCAGAAATGGAAGAAGACGACAAGACGATTGGGGAGTCCCTGCACACAATCTCTAAAGGGATTCACAACAAGGTATTTCTCTTCTTAATATGGTTAACGGGCACAGTTCGTTGGTCCTCTTTAACTTTTTTGGTTATTTGAGATGTAAATTTGTTTCAAGATTGAAGTTCTTTTTTTAGGTGTTTGTCAGGTCGTCAAATTCTACTAAGTGCATCATTTGCTCTGTAATACAATTACCTTATGCTACACAAAAAATTGAGTGCCTCGTTTGTTATCCGTCGAGAGTAAATAAAAATTGATTAAAGCTTGAACGTTTGTCCTGATTATATTTAGTTGTGGAGCAAAGAATTTTACTAAGGACTGTCACAATATAAAACAAGTAGATACAAGTAGAAAATAAGGGGAATCAACACATAGTTTATTATATTTATATACATAAAGCTAAGAATAAATTTTTACCTAGCTAAACAATGTAATTTGACACCCCTTAGCATAAGGTGGCTTTGCCGCTGATACTATTAGTGAGCTTTATACAGGGCCATTCTGTCACAACAAAGCATAGTTCAGATGGGCGAGAGGACACACTGCAGACTTTGCACAATCTTAATGAAGGTATTTCCATTTCAACAACATGATAGATGGCATGCTTTGAGTTACAGGAGATCTAATATAATGGTATTTGGTTTACATTTAGATGAGCTTGGTGACTTTGAACAGAATTGGAAAGCTACTGCTGATAAGTATTTGCCTGGATGGGATAAGGGTTTCACCTTGCTGGAGAATCAAGGTAAGGTTTTTGAGTTCATGTCATTTAAATCAGACGTCATATGTGAGAATACAAGAATGACAGAGAGATTATCAATTTTTGCTCCTTCTGTCCTGTTAACATGATTTTCCAGTTAACCTAATTGTTCAGCAGTTCAGCAGATAGATGCAAAACAATGGTGCAGCCAATGGACTCAGTAATTAGCTATAACCATATTTCTTTTGTGCAAGCAGTTTATTTTCTGTCCACAGTTCGTGAGATGCTAATTAACTTTTTTGAAAAGGCAATTTAGGGCCTTTTTAGGACGTGGTATCTTTAAGAGAATGAACAGAACAGAAATTGGTATTCTGATTAAGTCCATATGAATTAGTTGTGTCTTCGCAAATATTGGCTAATCTGTTTATTTAATAGATTACTGCTTATGAGGCAGAAGAAAACAAATAGGTGGTAGGACTACTTTTACTCTGATAGGGTAAATTGACAACAATGAATTTACCATAAAAGAGTGATTGAACACTGTTTAGGAGCAGAAAAAGACAATTGGATGAAAGCATACAAGTCCTTGAGCAGCTTAGCTGTATAGGCCATGACATATTGTGTTCACTGTAAAAGATCAAAGCCACTTGAGTTCAGTGCACAACACAAATATCTCTAGCCTAAAAATTCGACACATACCTATGGTCAAAGCTTTGCAGTTTCATGTCCAAAACAACTAATTATGTTATTTTAGTGGCATGAGACATAAATGTGTCCCTTAACTTAGCCTCAACTGATAACTATGCTCTCCAACTTTGGGTGTGCACAAGAAGGCACTTGTATAAAATTAAACAAATAGATATATTTGTCCTATATGGAATCATACATGACAAATTTGTGTCCTACATGGCGTCTTTACCTGCATTATGCTACTTTTCAATTTTATACAAGTTTAAATGTTTACTGGTGCACACCCAAAGTTGGAGGATATAGATGCTAGCCGAAGCCAAGTCAAAAGGCATATGTATGTATTATGCATATCTTATTTGAGAATCTTTCATTAATTTGTTGTGTCTTTATACATATCGAGATTCCTGCATCTTCTTATATGCCTGTCAGTGTCTTAATCCAAATTAACTATTAAGAAGCAGAAGTGATGGTTGACATGCTTCTGCTAGCATTGCACTGGTTCTCCGCCTTATTTACCAGACTCTCATTTCATAAAGAAAAGGAAAAAATAGTAGCCGATTCAGATTGGAAACATTAAGCCTGCTATAAGAGTTAATGATTAAGCCAAAGTTTCCCTGCATGAATGCAGCTATCAAAACAAAAAGGTGTATGCTGATAACGGAACTATCTAACACTAGAATAAAGCAGGAAGACCATATTTGACATGAAGATTCCAGATTAAAAAAAACAAGAACATAACTTCATGATTGGACTATGAATCTTAAAATCATGAATACGCTATCGTTTTGCTGATAAATGTGTAGCATTGCTTCAATTACGTACATATGTAACACTCGTGGATCACCCAATGTAGTAACAGAGGATTATTCGAGCTCCCTGTTCACTGTAGTCAAAGAATTTGAACATATAAATATTGTTTTACTTCTGAGTATCCTGTAAAGAGAGTGCTAAATCTCGTGAAACCAGACTGAACTGATGTTGCACAAGTAGTTTTGACAGTCTATTCAACATCTATGTGTAGGGTCCATTAGCAGCTTGTGGGATGAGTTTGCCAATTGGAGGGGCTTGGGTGGTTGGGAACATCCAGCTCTGGAATACTATGGAAATGCTGGACCGATGGAGCAAGTCAGTGAATCAGGGGAAGATTCTTCTAGGAGAGGCAAAAGAAGAGTCCCAGTGGAGTAAGAGGGAGGCTTCCTTTGATGATGAAATTAGTGATATAACTTATATCCTACCAGTGTAGCTACTTACATGTTTTGACCTCTTCTATTGTCAGTGTTTAGTGTCTCTTTTCAGCTCGCGTTGAGCAACGTTTAGGTGAAATTATGTGTGAGATTGTGATATCTACTTACATGTTTTGACCTCTTCTATTGTCAGTGTTTAGTGTCTCTTTTCAGCTCGCGTTGAGCAACGTTTAGGTGAAACTATGTGTGAGATTGTGATATCTAAGTGAAATTTCCAATTTAGAAAAGATGTTTGTTTGGATAAGTTGGTTTTGGTAAACTAGTGTTGTTTGAACAATCTTTACTTATAATGGTCGTATTCAAAAGTAAGATCAATAGAATTAGAAATGTCACATAAACACATGCGACTTTGACATATTAGTGGAGGTAAATTAAATTCCCAGACTGTATGAATCCAGTACAATCACGAACCATGTCCCTCAAATTTTATGTGGAAAAACTCCTTGCTCAAGGAAAAACAACCACAATCTGTATCATAGGATATATCAAACTAAATTTCATTAAGATGCAAAGAGCAAAGTCGTCTACCAATCAAACTTCACTAAGATGCAAAGAGTAAAATCGTCTATTATAAGCTCATGTAACCTAGACACCTAATTCACCGTCCCTTCCCTTGTAATAACTCTATTATAAGATGAGTCTAAGCAATATCTCTATTGTTCAATACACAAATTAACTCTAGTTTAATGTGGATTTCAACACAAACCTAGGCCAACTCTAACCCAGAAGTAATAGTAATTGATCAAGGTTCCTTTATAACTTCAGTAAGTATGATCTTACAATGATAAAAGACTCAAAACACAAACAAAGCAACTCTTGAAGCACACGTTCTATCAGGTCCCTTCTGCTATGTCACCACTTGATTTTGTTGAGAGAGTTAATGATGCACTTTTTGATCTTTATACCTTATGAAAAGTATTATCTGCCCATGTTATGAGAGAGAGTCTTAAAACTTGCGACAAGAAAAAACTAGTGTTCTCTCGTTGGCTGGTCAGTACAAAGTACTTTTTACCAACCACAATAGCTTTTATAGCTGGCTTCCATTTTTCGTTAGACAAACAAAGGACATGGAACCTGGTCCATCTTCTAGGTCTCGTGGTTTGTTAAATCGTTAAAACATACACTAACATATATATCTTTTTGAACTTGTTCAGTTGCAACACATACACACGACGTTTATTCCTTTTTGTTTGGTTTATACATCCATCATTTAGAATTCTCTGGGATCAGTTTTTTAGTGCTCGTATTAAAGAAGATCTTGTTTTCAAGAATCAAACTCGACATCTCTGATTAAAAGTGAAGAAATCTATACCATGTCATTTCACCACGCCTACAGATTCGAAAACAATGTCGATCCCTGGTGGAACTAAGGAGAGGCAAGGAGATTCGATTGAATCCCTTTCCGATGAGAATTTTATCACAAAAATAGGACAAAGACAGTTGTTTTGTTATGTATGAATTGCTGAATGCTGTTGACATTAGAGAAAATTTTAATGTAGTGGCATTCAAAACTATGCATTTGATCAGAGATTCAAATTATTACAAAAAAACACTACCCTTGTACTTTTTAATCCCTCTCTATGAATTTTTGTTAGAGAAAATAACAAATATTTTTTGTTTTAATCCTAGGACATAGGTGGAATACGAAAAGATTTTGTAGATATAGTTCAAATTTATAATGAATCAATACCATTTATTCTAGTTATTAACGAATTCTATGAATTTTATGTATGTTTTACCGTTGTTATTATTTTTTTCCTGCTAAGAAATATCTTAATTTCACGATGAATATATAAATAAATATAAAAGACAATCTGAGCATACAAAAGGCTAAGTTCGATCAATGACAGAGACACACGCAAAAACTAATTAAAGAGGGGTGGCTGTGCTTATCGATGTTTTTGTGTATATTAAGGAGATTGAAATCTCCCAAAGATTAATTAAAAATATTATACTCTCCGAGTCTATTTTACTTGTTCTCTGTTGACTTGGCACAAGGATCAAAAAATAGTAAATGATATGAATAAATATAATAAATACAATATCTTGAAACATGAAATAGAGAAATCACTATAATTCATTATAAGACCAAATTAGAAACTAAGTGTAAAATTATCTTTTGATTTCATAAATACAACAGGTATTGTTGAACATTTCAAAATAATATAAAGAACAAGTAAAAATGACCGGGGGACTAGTATTCTTGAAACTATCTTGGTGGTTACTCTTTCACAAATTACAATGGAGAGGCTGAATCTAACCACTCTTCAAAGTCATTGGACAATATTATATTAAATGTACTTTAAAATTAATTAATAGTTGATTTGTCGAAGCAGAATATTTTGAAATTTAACCTAATTACAAAATTGAACGACTATCGATTTAGAATAAATTAATATTTCATCCAATAAAATTAAGGATTCCGACGAAAAGGAACTCTTTTCCAAATTTCGAATGCCATGTTGTTCCCCACATTTATTTGTCTGAAGCTGTTTTGGTGAGTACTGAAGCATATTCCCTATGAGAACCATCAATATGGATTAGACCTGTTGAGCCAGTTTGGCGATCCAATAAATTAAATTTCAAATATGACATTCAGACAAAGTTGGGAAAACTTTGGTCTAATTAGTAAAAGTATTCTTGAAGTAATTTTCATCAAATCTGAATAAATGGATTGATATTTAAGTTAATTGGGAATCGTCATTAGTTAATTAATCATATAATTACTATGTTTTGTTATGCGTGTGTGACTTCGAAAATAGCCACATATTATCATCGTCGTATGTTTTACTATTTCATATATTTAACAATTTCACACTTGGAACACATTGATTTACGCATGTACATTATTGTACGTGGTCATGAGATTTAAAAGTTAATAATTAGATAAGTTTTTAAAAGAGAACTGTACAGACTAATGCTGCTTATCTATCAATAAAAAAATTGTATGTTTCTCTGTTCTATTTTATATGATGTCTTTCTTTTTAGTTTGTTTAATTGGAAATAACTTAATTTTAAATTTTCTTTTTGTATTGAATGAAATGATTTTCAGTCATACAAATAATCAAATATCTTAAAACTATTTTAGATCATAAATTTCAAAACTATTTCTTTATTTCTTAAACACTGTGTTAAGTCAAAGGGTACCACATAAAATGGATGTATCCGTATTCGAATACTTGGGAAGGAAATGATCTTTATATGGAAATGAAAAAATCTAAAATGATTAATAAAGAAAATATTGCAAAATCAAATGCTTGAACCCAATTCATACAATAATGTACGCAATTGAAATTTCTGAGAAGTTATATATTTGTGTATTGACAAGATCATTTACTATTTCTTGAAGCTCAATCTCTCTCCCAGATAAACCATATAGTCAAGAGAAATCATGAACTAGAATAAAAAAATTTGCCAACCTATGAATAAATATTTCACAGTAACATTATTACACCATAGGACGGAGAGAGTAAGATCGTGTATAAAAATTACTCGTACGAATCACAAGTAAAATTAAAAATCAAGTGATTTTGCGAAAACTTTATGAATAAAACTATTGAATACTTATATTAGTTAGAGGACATAAATGTTCGACTAAAGCACAAAATACATAAACACTACTAGAAAATAAAGAATTATCATACATGTCCTATCTGATAATCACTAATCAGTCAATATCAAATTATCAATGAATTTAGTTTAACCCAGCCAAGTTAAATTAGTGTCATATTTTAGTTAAAAAGGGAAAGTTAAAAGAATACGTAATAAGTTTTGTATGTGTCATTTTATTATTAGAAGTACGTAATTGTGGATTAAGAGCACTAATAATAGTGCTGCATTACCTACCTGCTGAAAGTACTGCCAAACCTAATTCAATTAAAAAATTTATCTGTATAAATACTATAATAATTTAGCTAGGTTTTATCTATTCCAAATATATATATATATCTTAGTTTATTGCCATGCCATAGAAAATCAAAATGAGAAGAAAAAGACTCTTCCATTTTCAGAGATCTAACGTGTTTTTCTTTTTTCCATAAGAAAAAGACCGTAAATTTGACCTAATGAAAGCATGCATGAGAAAAAAGAACTAATATAAATAATTATAATACAATAATTTTTCCTTAGAAAAAGAGTTGGGCTGAATCATGTGACTTGACCTAACCAAAAAAAGGATATAAAAATGCAATCAATTCTTTTAACAACGTACGTGATAGATTAACCATAATTTAATTATTGGGTGGAAGAAACATAAACATATAAAATAATATGGATAATGGAGCAACTAAAATTGGACCGAGCACCTCACGTAATCAAACCAGTTTATTTACCACCATATATTAAAACAAAATAAATATTTAGTGACAAGAATAGATTTTTTATATACTTATTAATAATTGAATTAATTTTATTATATTCGGATTGACTAAAATCTTTAATGATATTTATATAAAATGCTGATTATAAAAACTCCTATTTGTTATTGTCGCGTAGTATAATATAGTAATAATGATTGTATTATTGCCACTAAGTCTTTCATTTGTAATAAGCCAATCATATAAAGGAACATATCCATAATAACTAAGACTCCTCATTAATAAGGAAAAATCATATTAAAAAAAATCATATTTGTAAAAATCATATATATACATAACACTTAGAAATTCAAAACTCGTTCGTTGTCTTTTAAAACTGTAACTTCTTTTTTTTTTTTTTTAGGGAAAATACACGTGTTTTATTTGGTAAAAAACTCTATCTTGTTTTTAAAAATTGTAACTCTTTTCAATGTAGTAACTTTTTAAAAAAAATAATATACTTAGTAGTTACTAAATTGAATTTTTAATTTTTAATATTTTTATAGTTACAAAAAATTTATGTTCTGATATGTTTAATCATTTTAAAATATTTAATAGATTTTTTTCTATAGGTTGCCATTTGTGGTGTAGAAAATTATTATGATAATT
>JAABOM020000001.1:26180257-26194062 GCA_011800125.2 Solanum clarkiae | reverse complement strand
AATAGACATGTATTATCAGAATAAGATCTTCATATGCATATCACTTCATGATGAAATATATTCAAGTAATATTATATGTCTCCTATAAAAAGCTTCAAAAGCAATTTATTTTTTTAATTTTACCTGTGTTTCTAATTACTTCTTTATTAATGTTTTCAATTTTTTTTATTTTTTTATATACTTGTTTTCATGGTATTTTTTAAACATATATTTTCATAAAAATAGAGAAGATTCAGTACAATATATGGATAATTATTTATTTAAAAAAATTAAAAAATAAATCAGCTGATAATTTAAATTCTTATGCTTAGCATCTTTCTCTTTTGTTAGTACAATTTTGAATTAATAATTAACAAATATATTTTAAATTTGGCAAAATAATAAGTTATCGAACTTTTGGATCATCTTATTATCAAATATAAACTAATGCTTTCTAAGAAGTGAAACAACACTATTTATTAAATTTAAAATAAAAAAAGATAATCAAAGTAAAAATATTATACTTACTAAACTAACAGAGAAACAAGTCATAATTAACTGTGCCAAAATATACCTAATACGAATGGTTCATCTTCTTATTCAAAAATTAAAAAAGAATTTCAAAAAAATACAATATCAAAAGGCAACAAAAGAGAAGAGGTTGAGATGAGGAATAAAATAATATAGCATGAATCAATTTAAGCATAATGAATTATACTTATTATGTATTAATCATCAATCAATGCAGTTTCTTCTATTTTTCATGGAATAACAGATTAAATTTTTCATGAAATAACATATTAAATAACAGTTAAAAGATTATTTGTTCAAAGATAATGAAAAAAATTCTAACTAAAAGTTTTTGTTTAGATTAGAAGGAAACAATTCAATTTCATAACAAAGAAACAAAACATTATCAATTGATACTAATCAAAATCACAAAAAGTAACTTTATAAATTTACTTCATTTGTGTCTTCTAAAGATAACTTTTGAAGAAATCATTAGACAGTGAAATAATTTTTAAATTTACCAGACTCAAAGTAAATAAGATATATGGAGAAGAATGAACAATGCTACTGTATATATTTTATGGCTATGAACGTGGGAGGAAGTTTCCATTGACAGTTTTATTTTATTTTTAACTTTTTTTTGTGCAGTTTCAATTTTAAAGGTCATTTAAAAAAATATTTATTTGCTGATTATTATTTCTTTTAAGAAAGTACAGACCTGGGAAAATTTTAATTTTTTTCATTGTGATATTTCATATAAATAATAAGAAGAAGAAGAAAGTGACGTTCTCTAGTTTAGTCAACAAATTTGAAATTTTGATTCAATAATGCCATTTGGCACGGCATGAGAATCTTCTCATAAATACCTTCCTCAGTCGTTACTATGCAATTACTAGTTGTCCACTGTTGACTTGACACATATTTTAAAAAATAATAAATAATAAAAATAAATATATTAGATATTAAATAATATCTAATAGCAAGGGTGAAATGGTCGCAAATAAATAAATACTTTATTGATTTTTCAAATTGGACAAATATTGTCGAATATCTATTTTTAATACAGTAGATAAGTAAAAATGAACGGAGGGTGTATTATTCTAACTTCTCATTATTATTAATTAAGCAAAGAATTGATGGAAGATATAACTAATTAATCTTGTCTCCTTAACTACAAATTTAGATCAAACGTTTCCTATAAATTTTGTTTAAACAATCCAAAAGAATCTTATAGCAGAATCGTGAAGGATGGATAGCTGGTCTGCTGAAAATGCTACCAATGCTTTTCTCAAAACTCTAAAAATGGTAAGTATTATTTGTACTTGCTTTTAGTTATTTTCTCTTCACTAATATAACAACAACAATATAAATTGTATGACTCGATTTGAAACAAGTTCGAATGAATATATGAATCTTCACTGTTCATATCGCTCAACTTGTTGTATATGTTCAAGTGTTCAACTATATATATTATACTCAAAAAATTGTTTTGAATTTTTGGAAATTCTTAGGGTGAAAGAGGAAAAGCGCCTGATGTAACGGAGTTCATATCAGCCATGGCAGGTGGAAATAATTCTCAGCTCATGGTGATGGCATGCTCCGGCCACCCTGGATCCGCGCTACTAGGGTTAGTAGCAGCGGCTCACCAAACGGGTGGCCGGGTAGTGTGTATCTTACGTAGCCAGCAAGAAATGCATGCAATTAAAGAAACATTATTATTGGGGGACGAATATGCAAATTTTGTTGAATTTGTGATTGGTCATGATGTTAAAACTTTATTGGCAAGTGACTATGAAGGAGCTGATTTTGTACTTATTGATAGCAAGTTGGAGGATTTCCAGCAAGTCTTTGAAGTAGCACAACAAGGTGTTGGTGTTAAAGGTGCATTTATTGTAGGGTACAATGCCCTACATGAAAGACCTAAGTTATGTTTTGATCACAAGGGTTATTTTCTACCAATTGGAGAAGGGTTATTAGTAAGTAAAATTAGGGGTTTTGAAGGTAAAAAGATTGGTGGTTGTGTTGGAAGGAGGAGCCATTGGGTTGTTGAAGTTGATAAATGCACTGGTGAAGAACATGTTTATAGGGTTAGTACTTCTCCAAAAACAAATTAAGGTTTTATGTAGATTTTAGCAATAGTGATGTCTGAGTCAGCTAATTTTGTTCGTCTCAACTATCTTGTAAGATACTTGCTATTTAGTTTCCACCGGCACGAATACTGGATTACTCCATCCATAATTAGGTTTAGATGGATGACAGAATGAAGTCACCTACAGTTACTTTTGTGTCAAGTGAGATATATAGATATGTGTACCTTTACACCCCACTTCATTGATGTACTAACAATTGTTGTAAAAATATGCATCCAATAATTTCCAACTTTCCATACTTTATAATTATTGAGAAGAGTTTGGAAAATAACGGATTGTTAGTTTCAATATTTGTTTTAGTAGCTTTGACAGGATATGTAAAAAATCTTCATCTTCCCCCCCCCCCCTCCACCCCTCCCTTCCCTTTTTTTATTTTATTAAATTTATACCGTATACATTGATGAGGCATTTATATTCTCAATTTTCTCCAAGAGAAGAATGAAACGAAAAAAAAAAAAAAAGAGAACAAATTAAATTAGATTTATATGTTAAGGGAGAAGTTGGCAAATAGCCATTTTGTGAACAACTATTAATCAAGTTTTAGCCAATATTTCAAAACTAATTAAATTTTAACACGAAAACATCATCTATACAAGCATACCCCTATATTACAATATAAAGATTTTAAAATCATGGGTCACCCTTGTGAACTGACCCAACTCAATTCAGTTCTTTGATTTTGCTTATCTGGAAAATAGACAATAAAGGGGGTAACATATGGAATTTCAAATAAAAGGGGAAAAGTTGCATAACTTTTATCGGCTAAAAATCCCTATTTATTTGGTCATTCTTCTATCAAGAACGTAGAAGAAAAATTGAGACGAAAAAAGGCAGAAAATCAAAAATTAACAACACTACCAAAAGGCAGCATTTAGTTTGTAAATGCAAAGCTTTGTTTCCAAGAGATTCAAAAGCAGAGTTGGGGCAGATTCTTTCGATAGCAAAATCAACTTCATCCGCTGGTAAATTTACCAAGATACACGCTGTTGTGCTCCGTAATTTACTAACAAAAATACACAAAACATCATAATTGTATGCAAGTTGTATCATTTTTGTTAGTTATACGGCTCGACTGCATTGTATGCAGTATATAAAAAATTGTATAATTTGATCAGATTGTGTATATTTTAAGAAAAAACTATTAAAGCGTGTAATTAATGACTGGTTTTTGCATATGTAAAGAACAAAAAAGTAAATTTCATGAATGGAATATAGTCTAATTATGTCCCATAGCTATAGTTTCGGCAATTATATTTCGTAACTATAATTATAACAATATTTATCTAACTCGTGCAGCATTTATATAATTCGTTATACATTTAGAAGTTTTTGTATAGCATTTATAGATTTCGCTATACAATACGTGCATGGTGTTTGTATAATTCACTATACAATTCACCGTGTTTGTATATTTCGTTATACAATTTGATTCACACACAACTTTTGTATACGCACAACGTTCGTATAAATAGCGCAAGTTATACAAAACTCAAGTTGAAATTACCGCTAGATATTTGCCGTAAGCTGTAGTTAATTTAAACTATTATTAGCTAATTAACTAGTATATGTTTGTTTATCCATGTAATTTTCCAAAAAAAAAAAAAAGAAAAATCCTTTTTGGATATACGAGAGGGCCACCTGCGAAAAATCCATAATTAGGTCGGTCTTTCCAAAAAACTAAGAACAAGCCCATAGTCTTTTGATGATTTCTGTTGGAGCCCAAAAGAACAGATGTTTCGGCCCAACAGCCTTCAGCCCAATTCGCATACATTGACCACAGATAGCTGATCCGGAGCTCAGTATTTATTTTGTATTTCTGGCCATTTTTATTTTGGCACTTTTTGTGAGATGTATAAAAATATAAATAGGCACTCTAGAATATTCTTTATTTGATTTTTTCCCATTTGTATCATTTCCACTCATAAAAAACTAGGGTTTATTTTTGTTTTGATCTTCAATTTCTTCCTAATTAGTGGTCTGTAGACTTGAACTTTAGTGTTGCTTATACATGTAAAATTACATGATGTAATCAGGACCAAAGCTCCAATTTTACTTTCAAAATTTACTAAATACATATATATAATTAATTCAAATCACAATCAATTGTTTCTTCTTCTTTTTTCTTTCTAGAATTCAAAATTTCTAAACTTCAATAATAACTCTGCTTTAATATATAGATATTAAATTAGTCCAACGTTCTGAAATCGAATAATTCAATAATAACAAGAGAAAAGGACATCGCATACAAATTAATAATGTAAAAGATGAGTGTCGTTTTTAGATTTTATGTTAGACATCATTAAAAACTAATAATTGAGAAAAAAAATCTAATATTTTCAAATACTTAGGGAATATACTTGTATCATTTTACTTCTTTTATTTTTCTTCAAATAGATTGGAAACACTTGATTAAAATTATGAATTTCCCCTCAAGTTACAACTAAATAAAATCTTGAAACATATTATTGGTTCCTACCTGATAAGTCTATGGCAAGCTGTAGCTTAACTTATCAAAAATCTAGAGAGATCAATCTAAACAATATTCTAATTAATTACTCCTATAAGTTTAGAGTGATACATCACTCATTTATTTTCTTAATCAGAATTTCGTCCTTATGATTTAAATAAGATGCTAATTAGGTACGCAGAGGGGTTGTCTTATTTTATTTTTCAAACTAAGCAGTCCTATTCATTAATTATTAGGGGCATATATGCTGGTTGGTGTGCTAATTAAGAATACGTGTTAATTAATTATTAACTTCATTCAATAAATTAGAAACGTCTAATTAATTAATCAGGATGAGAAAATTTTGATTTTGGCCAATTAAGCCTGACAAAGAGTGGGGTAGTCAACCCATGGAGGTTAATGTATCCAAAATTTGGTTAGAACAATTTAATTTAATTAATCTTGAAAAGGCCAATTAGTAGGTATTTTTGTTATTCGTTTAAGGTGGAATTATTCCCTTGTGCTATATTATTTTCAATTTGATCCAAAATGCTTTAATTTCTTTTTAATCAAATTTTCAGTTGAAAGGAACCATTGTGTTTGTCTCTTATTCTATCTTTGTCCTCGAAAATTAATTTATCATATACGCATATTTTTTGTTTTATTTTGTTTTTTCCACTGTCATTTTGCCCTTTTTTCCACTTTAAACGTGAACTCAAGATATCAACGAGGAGAAAGAATAATTAAATGCTCTTCAATCTACTGTTGATATTTTTTTGTTAAAAATCCCCTTATATATCCGATTAGGTATTTTTGTTTAATTGTACATTAGTTTGATATATTTAAGATGATTAATACTTATATTTAATTGTACATTAGAAATAAGATATTTTTATTTACTTAATTATAGTTGAGCTCTTCATCATGAGTGGTAGATCAATAAAATGGCTGCCCAAAAAGTTATTTTAAAAAAAAAAAAAAAAGCTCTTCATCATGATAATCACACACAATTAAGCCTCGTACATGGCATGCATGCTCAGGAGTACAAGTAAGATTAGACTAAGACTACAAAATTTTACAAAAATAATATTTTCTTAAACTTTGTTTTCATTATAATTAAGGTGACACATAAAATGAAACTGAGAAAGTATTATTTTATTGTTGAGATTTACTTGATCATGCAAATATAAAATTTATGGTGTTGTGTTGGTGTCAAAATTTTTTACTAAGAGAGTTCAAAATATAGGGGAAAAAACACATGAAGAAGCCGAGGAGGTTCAACATCCACTTATATATACGGAAAAAAAAACTCATATATAAACAATATAATTTTCTCATATATGAGGTTCCTGAGTACTATCTAGCTTCGCCCCGTATATAATCTTGACCATATATATCCAATTCATCGCCGGATCATATGCTCCTCACCTGATTCTTGATCAACATGCCTAATCCAACGCTTGGGATTATTTTTTGAGTTCAAATTTCCAATATCATGATTACTACTTGCTACATAAGCAATCTCTAGTCCAATATTTCCAAATGGAAGTGTTATTTCTCTCACAACACTTACTTTTGCATCAAGGATGACCCCTTTCCATCTCAACAAAGTACTACTAATATTCCTTTTACGTACTAAAATTGCTTCATGTTGGTTCAATTTATCAACACAACTAATTAAAGCTTTAGTAAAGTCTTTTCTCCCACCATAGATCTCAACAACAAAAAAATCAACTGGCCTATTCAGCTTTCTAGTTATCTCCTCCACCTCCGGTCCCACGACGACGACTTCCGGCAATGTCACGCCGAACGATAATTTCTGCATGGCACTCATGTATTCTACGCTTGAAGCTTCGTCTGGTACGATACATACGTGCCTCCCGTGCGTGTGTTTCGCAGCAATGGCTAGGCCTAACGTGAAAAAGACATAATTAAGTAAATAAAGGTATCGTGTTCTCTAATTAACATGAAATCATAGCAAATAAATATATTGGATTTATATTTCACTAGCATCGATCATGTTATCTCTAATAGTTTAAATTTTTAAATGAGATGATCATACAATTCAATATAATATGTACCTGTGCTGATTTGGCGATATTTGAGACGTTGTCGTAATTTTTATTTTTGTTCCATGCTTCAACTATTAATTTTGCATTATATCCCGCAGCCATGGCTGACAATAATTCCGCGGCACTAGTTTTACCTGATATTCCACACTGCAAATATAGGATCATGGAAATGCCCAAAATCAATTATTCAATTCAAGGAAAGAAAAAGAATAGAAGGTTCACTTCATTTAATCTAAAGGCAAACTAATTACTCTATCAAGCTACCTCCCCATTCGTTTTTAGTTGTTATATATGTTGCATATTTCGATAATCAATCAACTAACTTTTAAAGTTAAATTAAATTATATTAACTCGAACTTAAAAAATAAAAGATTACATATTCAAAAACTATACGAAAAGTACTAGAGTATTATAAATTGCATTTTTTTGTTTATCAATTATGATATAAAAAATATATCTTAAATCATAAAAGCCAAAATTTATATTGTTTGACTTAAAAAGAACGATGACAACTAAAAAAAAGCTAAGGGAGTATTTGATTTTACACATGGCCACGTTGACCTGACACTTCCTCACAAAAATATTTATTAGAAATTTATTTTACTAAACTAATCTTATGAATGATGCTTTGAAACTCTAAATTTGACTACTACTATTTTATGTAGTTATTCGATACTAAGGCTAGTATATCTAGTAAAAAGATAATAAAACACTCTTAATATACTAAAATGGACAAGTAAAAAAGAAAAGTCTACATTTAATACGGAGACCGAGTAAAATAAAACGAACCTATGAACTAATTAAGTATAGAAATGCAAATAAAGTTTTTTGCTTACTGTTTTTATGGTATCAAGATAGGCTTTTGAAGCTGTTTCTGGAGACCAAGCTAATGTCATCTTTACTGCTGCTTCTTTTATGATAGTACTTGAAAGAAATTAAATGGTGGAAATAGTAGTACAAGAGGTGTTTGGTTGCTTTTAAATATAAAGCAGAGATAATATTTAAGGTTCCCAACAAATACTTTGTTTTATTTCTATTGAAACCGTTAGCGTTTTATATCTACAACACCAACCTCCCTTAGTAGCTGGTCAATCAGTTTATTTAACTTTTTAAAACTGTTTTTTTCTATCAATAGTTAATTTAAATCAAACTTAATATTTATTTTGATTTGGTGATGATCAACAGATCCATCTCCTAGATATCATTCCTTTTTTAAAAAACAAAAAACTCCATTTTATAATTTGGTACGGCGTTATATTAATTATGGGGGTGTTGACATTGAGATATACTCCCTCCGTTTGAAATTAGCCATCACATCTCGCTTCTTGATAGTTAATATGATCAATTTCTAGGATTAAATTAAATTAGATTAATTTGATATTCAAAAATTATACAAAAGTACTAAAAACTGCAATTTTTCTCATATCAATATAATGAAAAAAAATACATTTTATAATATTTATCAAAATTTAGATCGTTTGACTCTAAAAAAAAAAGATATTAACGAGTATTTTAGAACAGAAGGACTAACACACAAGCAAAACAACAACCTTCATAAATTATATATAGTGTATTTTTCTGAAGCATCTAGCTAATCAACTTGTTCTTAATTATATTCATGAACCTAATATAAGACATGTTTAATTTATTCTGATCGACAAATAACCACTTTTGCTGAGATATGATTGAGTAAAATACTTTTTTTGTTTTAATTGGTCAGAATTTTGAATTTTGTTTTAGGTGCATACAGATATAATTTAAAGTACTCAGCCCTATAGAAAATCAGAACAAATTTAGCATCAAACTGATTGTTTAAACTATATGTTATTCACTCTAGGGAAATTTCATATTGACAATCATGAAAGTGATGTTTTTATTAAGAAAACAAGGTTTTAATTAAACTCAAATTGTGCACAGTATTATCATTACTGGATATGCACGATATTATATATCAGATACACCAGTAATCAATTGATACAATATATGATTACAATATACACCCATTTGCAAATTTAAAAGACAAACAACATTGGTGATAGGAAAATGTTAAACTATACAACGTTAATTATAATGGCCGTACTTTGCAATGGTCAAAATTGTACATAATCCAAAGGATATGGATTGTGGAGTCAACTTCTCCATATGTTGTAATTGATTGGACCAAGTTGTAACTAAATAAAAGTGGATAATGTTCCTTTCTAGAGTTCACTGCCAACTAGTTATTTTAAAAAAGCTACATTTAGCCCATCAAGTCTTCTCCTACTCTGAAATCAAAATATTCAAACTAGATAATTATGTTAAATTTGACACAAAAGTCTACTAAAACTAAACTTTTTTTTAAAGTAGTTTAAAATGATTGCATAGTGTATCATTGATTAATAATTTTATATCAGATTCCAAGTTAATGCACTTTAATATATGTATTTTTAAACCAAATTTACTCTTTAATACAATTATATATAGGGAGAGAGGTGAGTGAGAGAGAAAAGCGATGAGCAAAAGATATATGTGAATCACATCAGATACATATATCTAAAATACTAGATATATTTTAAATACATTCTAAAATACATATACATATAGAGAGAATAGATTTATCCCATAAATTTACGAATCTTGTTGGATACAGCTAATTTTAACATTATGTATATGAGATACATACACCAAGATACAGCATATATGGGGACCAAAATATGGCATAGATGGTACTTTTAAAAAGGAAAACGTACACAAAATAGATCTAATGTGAAATTATTGATCCTAATGGATCCAATCCAAATTATTTATTCTTAATGGACCCATAACCCAAATTATTTACCTTCTTACCCCACTTTTCCCTTTTATTTCGTTTGGACGTCATGATGATGTCAACATGAATACTATGAAATAATCCTCTGTGATACTCCAGTGGTATATATACACAATACTGATATCATATAGAATGAGCGCAATCATCTGTGATACTATGGTGGTATATTGATACCCAATTAATATCATATTAGGATTATATAATGCTTAAGAATTAAATAAGAAACAAATAAAAAAATTATTGAGCTCTAAATTAGTAGAAAATATATTCATTGTGATACTCTGTCGATATATTTATACCATATCTGTATCATATAGGACTAGAAAATTACTAAAGTTACATAATTATTTATTAAACTTTAAATTAGAAAAAAAAATATTCTTGTAATAATCCGTCGGTATCTTGATACCCTATCGGTATCATATAATTTTGAGCTCTTTTTTTAATAAATAAAACAATTAAGAGAAACTTGTTAAAGTTACAAACTTATTTATTAACTTCTAAATTAGTAAAAAATATATTCTTAGTGATATTTCATCAATATATTGATATCATATCAGTATTATATAGAACTAAACTTAATCCTTTGTGATACCCTATCGGTATATGTATACCCTATTGGTATATCGTTTGGTATAAAGGACAAGGAGAAATAATTCAGGGATAAAAGTTTCGTGGGCCTTAAATGATTGTTTGGTTGACAAAGGTGGGATAACTTATCCCGGGACTAATAAATAGTACCGAGATAAGTTATCCCTTCTAATGGGTGGTATACTAATCTCGGGATAAGTTATCCCGGGATAAAAAGAGTCAATGACAATAATATCCTTTTACACCCTTTTTATATCTCATTTTGTGTATTTACATTATTTTAAATACAATATATAATAATATTCAAAACCTTCACTCCTTTTTTTATAATACTAATTCATATTTTTCTATTAAAAAATTACACACTAATTATTATGTCTTTTTATATTTTAATTTTTCATAAATCCTTTTTACTTTCACAAACTTAAAAATGCAAGTTCTATTTGTAAATTAATTTTTTTTAAAAAAAATTTATTTTAAATCCGTACGATATTACTATAGAAATGCACACCTAAAAATATTTAAGTTAAATAAGATGAGAGGTTTATTTTAAAAACGAATATTGAATAACTAAAGTTAGCAAATAAAATATATTAAAAATTAATAAAATGAAGAGTATTATTGTAAACAAGCATAATATTCTTAAAATTTATCTAATAAATCAAACCAAACGACCACTGACAGAGGAAAAGAGGTAAGAGCAGTAACTCAATATTGGAGGTAAATATGATGATTCATCTTGAAGAAATAAAATAAATAAGTCATTACAATTACAATTCCTGTCCTAATATTTAAATAAATAAATCGTTATAATTATTATCCTGATATTTATATCAATTTCAATTATCATATCGTTTTGCAAACAATTGCTTAAAAACTTTTAAAAAGAGCATACCTCTTTAAATTTAGTTGAACATTATTTTTACTTGAAAGCTGGAACTTCACAAAATAGACAAGGAATCTTACTGCTTCACAACATCATGCCTCAGATCTTTTAGATTTTCAAGTGTGTGTGGTCATATTCATCTTCTTTCTTTATCATTCAGTACAAGAATGCAGAAGAGGCCCCTTTACCCTGCAACCCCGACCCTCGAATAGTATCACATGTACACGTCTCTAATAGTAAATACAATAGAAAGTAAATACAAGTCTAAGTCTCAGTTTTCAAATAAAACATAAGATAAATATATAGTGTACCACACGCGCCCCCTTATATCCCTCTCACCCGCACCCTTTCTTCTTCTTCTTCACTCTTCTTTCCCTTTCCCTTAACCCCAACCCTAAACCGCCACACCCCATCCCCCAAAAAACTTTCTCCCGTTCCCCATACCCTCACACATGCACCGCCCACCCTTTCCCCTTCCCCATGCCTTCGCCGTTTCCCCAAAAATCCCTTCCCCATCCCCGGCGTTTCTCCCTTTCCCAAAACCCTCCCCCTTTCCAAAATCGTCCTTCCCCTTTCCCAAACCCAATGCCCCTTTCCCAAAAATGGGGCTGTTGCATTGATGAGGGGGAGTTATGGGGAGACTCCTTTTCTTCGATTTTAAGAGGGAGAGAAGAGCAGAGAATCACAGAGAAAAGAAGACGGAGAATCACAGAGAAAACAAAATGGAGAATAGAAAGAATCACAGAGACAGAAAAACGAAAAAAGAACAGAGAATCGAGAGAAAAACGACAGAGAAGAACACACAAAAAAAGGGGAGACGGAATTGAAAACCCTAGAAAACCTAATCAATCTCAGTAGCCGCCGATAGCAAGAATCCTAATTGCTCTTGTTCAAAGCTCTCCTAAAAATCATATTATTTCGACTTGAAACTGTGAGTTGGAACTGAGGAAACACAGGCATAACTCCCACTCAGGTGGAATTGGAAATTGCTAGCTCGACGTCTCAGTTCACTGCCCCGACAAAGGTAATGTTCTGACCCTGTTCTCTTATTTCGAGTTTCATGCATTATGTTTGAATGTGATTACTAAAGTTATTTCAATATTATTCATGTTCGCGTCTTGTTTGTCCTGACTGGAAGCATACTATTATTGGTTTGTTGATGGTTCTGGCTGGATGTGTGTTGTATTCTGCTGCTGCTGTTAACTGTTGGTTTTGATATCAACTATGGTAAACTGTGTTGTGGGTTGTAGAAAGTCTTGAAAGTCTGTGTTACCTAATTTGATCTCATCCAATAAGCAAGATGTGTTAGTAGATCTCCAGAGTTGTTTTCAAATGTAATATGCTCAAAATGCCTATGTTTGTACTAATTGAGAGTGCTGTTATCCCTCTGTTTACTGTTAGATGGCCAAGAATCGAGTTAGAGTCAGATGCTGTGATTTTTACCTTTTAACTTATTATACCTCTTCTTACGGACTGGTTACTATGACTGTTACGTCTATACTGGTATTGTTCTTCTCTCAGTTGCCTAGAATATTTCAAGTTTTAAGATTATTGATGATTGTTGGCATGAAGTGAGTGGCATGGATTGTTAAGTTTCTATTTTTCTCTGCTCCTTGTTATCACTTGTTCTTCATTATTAAATTGAGTATGTAATGGGTTCGTTGTTTGTTCATAGTCCTCCATTTTCATTGAGAAATCTTAACTGCGTGTGAGCTAAAATAGTAGTGAACTGATTTGTGCAAGTCAGAATCACTCCTTTGTGTTGTTAAAACCTCCTTTGTTCTGAATTTGTTGAACAAAGTCAGTAGCCTCTTTAATTCATCTTTGGTTGAACTTTGTTGGTTTTAGGAATTGCATAACAAGTATGATCCCTAATTACTTGTTGTTACAACCTTAAATGTTGAATATCTAACCTGTCAAGCTCTCATTTTGGCATTAGCTCACATTTTGGCATTCTAAATCATTCTGTTCTTTTCTCAATATAAAGTGAACTAATTTCAGTATCTATTTGAAGCATTTGGTTGGTAATCAGTTTCTTTTCTCTAACTTCTTTGGAAAATCTCTCTTATCTATTTAAAGATAGTAATCAGCTTGTCTATATTATGCTATGAATATCAAAAAGACTTAAATTTCTTCCTGAGACTGTGATTTGCACTTGAAAAACTGGAATGTTGAGCTCTTAGTCATTCTATGTTTTGAATCAGAGAGATAGGATTTCTTCATGCCTGTCATCAGGTTAACATCACTATATTAGCACCAAGCTAGGTTATTTTATATCCCCATTCCCACTCCAATATGGGTTGAGACACCTCCATTTTGACTGTTAGTTTCTTTTCATTTAAAGCATGATAAATAGCTTTAA
>JAABOM020000001.1:26111962-26180157 GCA_011800125.2 Solanum clarkiae | reverse complement strand
AATTCATATTTTTCTATTAAAAAATTACACACTAATTATTCTGTGTTTTATATTTTAATTTTTCATAAATCTTTTTTTTACTTTAACAAACTTAAAAATGCAAGTTCTATTTGTAAATTAATTTATTTCAAAAAAAATGTTTTAAATGCATACGATATTATTATGAAAATGTACAGTTAAAAATATTTAAGCTAAATAAGATGAGAGATTTATTTTAAAAACGAATATTGAATAATTAAAGTTAGCAAATAAAATACATTAAAAACTAATAAAATTAATGGTATTTTTGTAAACAAGCATAAAATTCTTAAAATTTATCCAACAAACCAAACACTCAATAAAATTTAATCTCAACATAACTTATCGCATCATTACTAATCCCAATATAATTTATGTCATTATAACTTATCTCATTATAACTTATATTCAAACTAAATCCTAAATTAATGGGATTTGTGTTGTTTGCTGTCTCTGAATTTTATCCAAACCAAAGGCCAGATATTTTTATGGGCCAGCATTCGTTATAACCCAATTAATGACAAAATCCACATATCAATCCTCTTAATCTCTACATTGGCCGTTAAAGCAAATTAACGAACACTCGACTCTTTGTACATAGCTCAGGAACAAAGAATTCAAAGCACCAAAACTGATGCTTCTTGTAGCAAATTCAAGCCAAGCATGGAACTTAGCACACCCAACACTGACTTTCTACCAGAAATGCAAAACACAAGTAGACATTGATCAAATTCATGCCCAATTGATAACCACAGGACTTATAAAAAATCCATTTTTGACCACAAAACTTATCTTGAAGTTCTCTTCTTCACCTTACACACCCATCATTGAATTTGGTCGTTTTCTCTTCTTTTCTGGCAATTTCTGTTGTTCAAAGCGGAATAAAGAAGACCCATTTCTGTGGAATGTGATAATAAAGTCCTTTTCACATGGAAATAACCCATATAAGGCTTTTGAAGTATTCTGTTTGATGCTTGAAAATGGGGTTTTTGTGGATGAGTATTCGTTATCTATAGTGTTGAAAGCCTGTTCAAGAATGGGTTTTGTTAAGCAAGGAATGCAGGTTCATGGACTATTGAGGAAAGTAGGATTTGGGTCTGATGTGTTTTTACAAAATTGTTTGATTTCCATGTATATAAGGTGTGGGCTTGTTGATTATGGTCACCAAGTGTTTGATAGAATGTCTATGAGAGACTCTGTTTCGTATAATACAATGATTGATGGGTATGTGAAATGTGGAATGCTTGATGTTGCTTGTCGTTTGTTTGATTTTATGCCAATAGAGATGAGGAATTTGGTTTCTTGGAATGCTATGCTTACTGGGTATGTCAAATTGAACCAAGGGTTTGATGTTACTTTGGAGCTGTTTGATAAAATGCCCAAAAGGGATTTGGTTTCTTGGAATTTGATGCTTTATTGCTGTGTTAAAAGTGGACATGCCGAAAAGGCTACTGCTTTGTTTGATATGATGCCGAAGAAGGATGTAGTCAGTTGGGCAATAATGGTAGATGGGTATGCAAAAATTGGTAAGATTGATATTGCAAGATGCTATTTTGATGACATGCCTGAAAGGGATGTGATTTCTTGCAATGCTATTATGGCTGGGTACGTCAAGAATGGTCACTGCCTTGAAGCATTAAAAGTGTTTCATGATATGTTAAGAGGAAGTAGTCTGGCTCCTGATAGTACCACCATGTTGATTGCTCTTTCTGCAGTTGCTGAGTTAGGTTACATTGATGAAGGGATTGCACTGCACTGTTACATAGAGGAGAACGGGTTTTTTGTGGCTGGAAAACTTGGTGTCGCTTTGATAGACATGTATGCAAAATGTGGCAGTGTAGATAGTGCAATGGGTGTGTTCGATGACATTCAAGAAAAAGACGTTGATCACTGGAATGCTATGATTGGTGGTTTGGCTATTCATGGCTTTGGGGACCTAGCTTTCCAATTGTTCATGGAGATGGAAAGACTTTCATTAGATATAGATGCTATCACATTTATTGCGGTTATGAATGCCTGTGGTCATTCTGGACTGGTAAAGGAAGGCATGATCTGTTTTGAGATCATGAGAAGGGCACATCATATGGAACCTAAGCTCCAGCATTATGGATGCATGGTTGACATTCTTAGTCGAGCGGGGCATGTGGAGGAGGCCATAAAATTTGTCGATGAAATGCCAATCTATCCCAATGATGTAGTTTGGCGAACGTTGCTAAGTTCATGTAGGAATCAAGAAAACGTCCACATTGGAGACCCAATGGATAAGCAATTAGTTGGATTAAATTCTCATAATTCAAGTTCCTACGTTCTTTTGTCTAACATATATGCTCAATTTGGTAAGTGGGACTATGTTAGAAGGGTTCGGACAATAATGAAAGAAAGGGACCTGAAGAAAATTGTGGGCAGCAGTAGGATCGAGCTCCAAGGAATTGTCCACGAGTTCTCCGTGGGAGACAAAACCCATGATCAAGTTGAAGAGATCTATTCCACATTACAGATGGTTTGTGTATAGCTGTAAGATATCTCCTCTGTGGTCTAGGAGTTTACACCATTGAGGAAGCCAAATTTAACTAATCATTAGCATTTTTTAGCTCTGGACAGGGAAATTATTTTAAGCTGTTCCTCTGTAATTAGCAAAGCACCAGGGAAAACAATCCTGCAATTGCAAATTTAAGTCGGATTTATCTAATAAGAGAAGTTCAAAACAGCCTTGCAGTTAAACACTCTCTTAAGTATTACCTTTTCCACAATTCCTAGAGTCCCACATCTTGAATCCCCCATCCCACACCCAACTACCTCAAGGTCCAAGGATGTTAAATTCCACCAGTTACTGAGATAGGCGTTGACATCATTAAAAATAAGATTGTAACGTAATAAACAAAATGTAAAATGTAAGAAGTTCTAGTGTTTTTTTTCGTTTTATTTTGTATAATATTGAGCTGAGATGAGTTTACATGGAGTAAGACAGTAAGTGAGAATTTTGGGATTGAGGCGTAATTATTGTTCTATTTGTTTGGCGCATTACTGAGCTAGATTATTGTAGTTTGTGCGCTTGAGTAGCCAATACAAGATAAGAGCTTTAAAATAGCTGTGTTCATAGTAGAGAAAGAGGAACTAGGAGAGTGAGTGAGATTCAAGTGATTGAGTAATGGTTGATTCAAAGTTGAAGATTTTCACTGGGTCCAGTTTATAGGAGAGAGATGTCTGCCCCAGTAGTCCTCCTAAGCAGTGGTGGAGCGAGTAATCTGGTGAAGAGGGTGCAAATTTTCTTCTCAGTTATGTTAAGAGCATGCAAAGTTAAATTAACAATCATAATAGCTAACATTTAATCTCAATACACCAAATAGTTTTTGGGCAAAGCACGTGCATCAGACCACCCTTCGCCTAAGGTGGCTCTACCCATGCTCTAAGTCGGGTGTGGTGGAGAAACTTGGGAAATTGGCACTTGTAATAGTTGCAGGCTTCGGCTTCTTTGTGTTGGACCTGGCTTTGGGCTAGTTGGGTCTGGTCCAGGTCAAGTTTTGGCAAACAAATTTGAAACCTGTATGTCTAAACTTATGAACTCGGCTATCCCTTTAATGTAATGATTCTCACATGGGCACACTTTACCCTTCGAATTAGACCTTCGACAGTTAGGTGGATTTTTCAAATGACAGTGGGGCAAACATGTGTAGCAGCCACCCCGCCCTCCATGCTATCAATTAGAGTAGGAAAATAGAGTTAGCCTACCAGAGAAAGTCATATAGTAATTCCTATAAGCTATAGCTCTCCTTATCCTTAGGCCCTTAGCCGCCTTAGGTTCCTCCTTCCAAGAATTATTTTAGCACATTAGGATACAATCTACTGAAATTTCAGCAATAAAAAATAGTACTAGCATCAATTAATTTAAGGTGCTAGACACTATACAATAATAGAAACCCCTTTACAGTGTAATTAGTAGGAGGTCCAAGAGAAGGGTGACAACTTTGCCAAGGACAAAAATTACTCACAGGCAACAGAGAGTAGCTTCTATAGTCACGAGAGCCTACTTTCCTCTTAAAAAACTGAAAGAGTTTGACTTCTGCTATGCATTAAGGGTAACCATCCATAATAAGTGGAATTAGTAAGCTAAAAAATAAGTCTTAAACCAGGTACATGTTGTATTACAACCGGTTAGGATAAATGTTACACTGTCGGTATATATAAGTTAAATCTAGACTAGACGTGTATCAATTAAGAATGAAAATCACATATGATCAAGTTTGTGAACTACACCCTTGTCCTAAAGTAAGCAGGCAATCAAGAACAAGATACCCAGTGGAATCACACAAGTGGGGTATGGGGAGGATAAAATATACGCAGACCTTACCACTATCTCATAGAGATATAGAGGTTGTTTTCGAAAGATACTCAATTCAAAAACATTATCCCTCAAAAGCAGAAGATACTAGATACGATAAGTGTAAAATAAAATATTAAGTGTAGACGAAGGGAGGGGGCATTATGTCCTTATTGGTTCCAGCCAAAACTTTATATTTATTTACTTGTTTGGAAATTTATGGTGGTGGAATCAAACGTCAGAAAGATCACATGTTGGGATTAGAAGAATTTGGATCTTAGCTGGAGTAAGAAGTTCTTTTGCCATCTTGACTTTTATTACATCAAATTCTGGAGAGTAAGTTTGGACCATTCAAGTTTATCAATTTGGAGTGCTCAATTTGACATATGTCCAAAATTTATAGCTTAGGATACTCCATTTCTTGATATTCTCTCTGTCTTCTTTTATTCCTTTTTGAGATTGCAGATGGGTACATTACTGCTTTTTTGTTGTACATTTCATATAATTTTGTGATCCACTTTTTAAGACAAGAAAAGCTGAATAGAGATGTTTGGGATAAAAGCCCCGTCTCATGGTGCTTTTGTTAGGAGTTCCCCTGATCTCTGGTTAATACTACATGACTTACCCTGTGAAAAGAGTACTCCATATAGCAAGAGGTCATATATGATACTAAATAGAAATTGCACTTCGGGTACACTAGTTTGCAAGTGGAGAAAACTTGTTTAGAATTATGGTTAAAGTCGCACAATACAAGAGAACTGATCACTCGAGGCTGCCTAGGTTGAGGTGCATTAGTACTAAACTATGCGGAACAGGCACTCAAAATTCACGTGTCGACCTCAAGCACAAGTCATGCAGGGTCGAAAGGATGGGAAAAGGGTGCCAACTCCTGGCATCAGTAAGAAGTTAGTACCAGGCTCCTAATGGTCATTTGAGAATTTGGGTGTTGTACTAGCTTTCACGACTCGTGCTGGAGGTTTAATCATTCAGTTTTTGCATGACAATTTCAATGTCTGGCCTCTGATTTGGTGACTCGTGTGTGCAAAGTAGAGCAACCTTTGCCAACTGAACTGCCTCCGCTTCAACAAAGTTGCCCCAAAGATTTGGATCAACGAAGTCTTCAAATCTGCACAACTCTGCCCCTTGATAGTTAGAAGGGGTGATTCTACATCTTCCAGAGAGAATCTGAAATATGATCATGCCAAATGCATAGAGATCACTCTTTTCGGTGAACCTGCCAGTGGTTGTGTACTCAGGAGCTAGGTAGCCCATTGCAGCACTTCCCTTGAGTGTTGAGAAGACAATGTCATCGGCTAGTAGTTTGTGCAGACCAGAATCCGAGAGCAATGGGTTGTAGTGTTGGTCAACAAGTACTTTTTCAGCTGATATGTTTCGATGGACTACAGCAGGTTTGCTTCCCTTGTTTCCATGCAAGTAATGAATACCTGTTAAACAACAGATATCAGATTTTGTTATTCAAATAACAGGAACCAGAAAAAAAAAATTAACCATGGATATGTACAGGCAGTTTCCTTCCAAGCTAAGATCTGGTTGAACATAAATTTGGTTGTCAAAGAACTACAGTGAAAACATCAAACATGAGACAATAATCAAACAGTGGCTCACCTCTAGCAATGCCTTTGATTATAGAAAGTCTAGTAGACCAATCAAGGACCTTTCCTTTTCCATCCTTCACGTCAAGGTACTGCAACAAATTTCCATTGGGGACGAAATCGTAGATCAGGAAGCATTCTCCCCTACCTTTGGAACAGCAAAAGCCTCTCAACCTCAGAAGATTTTCATGTTTCAATGAGGTTAAGAGTTTTAGTCCCTTGAGAAATTCAGTCTCATCAGACTTGCAGCTAGTCTTGGAAATGCACTTAATAGCAACAAGAGACCCATCCCTCAACGTCCCTTTATAGACGGCAGTGAAATTACTCTTGCCTAACAAGTTTGCCTCTGAAAAGTACTGTGTAGCAGACTCAACTTCATCCAAATTGTACATAAAGCTCTCAAATACTTCCTGAGAGAAAGCACTTCCACCTCGGCCTTTGCCTAGAGGATCCCAGACATTGGAATATTCCAGGCTGATGAGGGGTGATGCGCTTCTTCTAGATATCTCCTTCACCTCATCAGTACTGAGTCGCCTATCAGAGGTATCAAGAGTGCCTCCAATTTTCTGTTTCCGACGACGGTACCACGAAAATGTGAAAAGTCCAGTTACTGCTACTGCAGCAAAAAGTGCAATAACACCTACAACCACAGCAGTCTGTGATTTTCTGGACTGACTCATTTGTTTTGCTTGCACAACATTTGCAGACTGTGGGATATCTTTTGTAGGGAGACGATTCGAACCAGGTTCAAATGGTTGCGGCCTGTCTTGGTTTAGACTAGATGCAGTGCAGAGTTTCAAGGAAGAAAATTCAATTCCACATAAGTCTGGGTTGTTTGCATACTGAAATCCCTCATTCAGTCTCTTTAAGGCTTCATTTCATCCATCGCCCGAACCAAAAAGGAGGGTTAGTTCTACTGTTATGTCTAATAGTAAACATAGGGATTCATAAGCATCTGAAAAAGTGAAATAGGATCACTATCAAGAAAATCAAATAGAATTACCTTGAGGGACATTCCCAGAGAGAGTGTTATTTCTGATATCAAAAACTTCTAGCTTTGGAGCATTAGCTAGTTTTACTGGAATCGACCCGAAAAGATAATTAAAGCTCAAGTCAAGCCTAGTTAACATCTCCAAGTCCCCCAAGCTTGCAGGAATTGCTCCAGTTAACTGGTTGACTTGCAAAGCAAGAACACTGAGCTTCTTCAAAGCCCCAAGTTGATTAGGTATGCTTCCAGACAACTGGTTATAACATAGTTGCAATACTGTGTAAAATCAGAAAACAAATGGAGCTCAATTACTTTCATTTGAGATTTCATTCAACCAAAAATTGCAGGAAAAAGACTAAACCAACTAAATAAGAGACTAGAAATTTGCAACTTTCTTCAAGCATTAATCCATACTGAAGCTCAAGCAATGAGGAAATGTACTAATGACACGGAAAAGCTTAATAAAAAACCAAAGAGAAGAGTCTTTTTCAAGTGTTTCATGTTCTTAGCACCCATCTGTAAGCTTACATAGAAACAAAAATCACCTCAGCAAAGATACATCAAGGATACCTCTTTAATAGTACTAAAAATCAAAGTTTTTTCAAGAAAAAACATAGACATTGTGAAATTACTCAATATACAGCATTATCACTTCTTGAGCTCTTTATTCAGATACCCACTTCATTAAAAGAGCTATAGATCTATTTGGCAAGGTTCAAACATTCATACATTAAGTAAAAACTAAGCATCAAGACTGGGACTTTTTACCCACTTACCCAAACAGCAAAGATAACAACTTTTTTCTTCAAGAAAAAACAAAAAGAACCTACCTTGAAGATTAGACATGTTGCCAACCTCAGGAGGAATAACCCCAGAAAGATTATTCACGTTGAGATACAAATCTGAGAGCTGAGTTAAGTTAGAAATTTCCTTAGGTACAACCCCATGTAGCTTGTTGAAGTGCAAGTACAATCCAGATAAGCTCTGAAGCTGACCAATCTCAGGTGGGATTTTCCCAGTAAGATCTTTGCCTTGCAAAGAAATGTTAACAACTTGACCAAGCTCATTACAAGCAATACCTTCAAAAGAACCATTGCATGGGTCAGTAGAATCAGGTGACCATGATGAAAGAATGAGGCTTTTTGGGTCCAAAGATGCTTTGATAGTCATGAGCAAAGACAATGAAGTTTTAGCATCATTAATGGCTTCAGAAGAAACTCTTTGTTGTTGGAATGTTAGGATTAGAATGAAAAAGAAAATGGAAGAGATAAAAGAGAGAAAACCCATGTTTGGTTTTGCAAGAAAATGGATGGAAAAGTTGTTTTTGGTGACAAATTTCAAGAAAGGAGAGTTGGTTTTTGTGAAGAAGATACTGCAATGTGTGACTGATGGAACACTGGTTTAGAGATAATAATAATAAGCAGAATGAAGAAAACTCCAAGAATCTTAATTTGAATCTTGGTAACTGGGGTAACCAGTAACCTGTAAATAGCTAGCTTGGGAAAACAATCATTTTGAATTAAAAAATTCAAATTTTTAAAATTTACGTCATCTGTTTTAATTTGTTTTTTCAATTTTTGACTTAATATAAAAATTTATATGCTTTTTAAAATGAACTAATCACTAAAGAGAAAAATAAGATAAACAAATCGAAATACATGAAATATTAATTTTGTCCTTATCTATATTGTAACGTTCAAATTTTTGAGAAAAATAAGATAAATAAATCAAAATACATGAAATACTAATTTTGTCCTTATCTATATTGTAAGGTTCAAATTTTGTGAGTTTAACGTTTAAATTTCAATCGTGAGTTTAATCGTGAAATCTTTTTAATTGTAATAAATTTTTAATAAGTAAAAATATTTAAAAGACATGAAAGATGGTCATCAAATTTTTTTTTTAACTTTTGAAATTGGGAAAATATCACATAACTTGAGACTAAAAAAGTAATTTCTAGACAAATTTACAATATGACAAATTGTTTAAATAATTTTTTGACTGATAATAGTGTCATATATATAAAATAAAAAGTAAGAGTATACATTGTTTTCAAACCTTTTGAGGGATGAAAAAAGGTTTTTAATTTTCCTTTTGAGTGATGAACAAAATGGTTTTGAGGTAGTCAGATTTGGGAGATATTCATTTTAATGTTTTCTTTAAATTTAAAGTAACAATAAGACAGTCAAAATAATAGAGGACTTCTGTCTTCTGATAAGTACTATGGAAGTACTGGTACTACTCATAAATAAATGTAAGAGAAGCATGTTAGGTTGGATTTTGAATTTTATAATTTATTGCTCAAGGCATTTAATTCATATGCAATTTTGAAACTTTTGTGCAGTAATTTTTTCCAAATCAAGGAATGCTGATCTTAGTCGTTTACTCATTTTATATCAAAATAATTGAATTATTCGGTAATATTACACATTTTAAGAAAAGAAAATAAAGATAAATTTTAATTATTTTTTATTATTTTCAAACTCTAAATATTCATTATTGTCTCATTTATTTCTGATACAAAATTTTTAAAAAAATGAAGGCAAAATTAGAAAAAATCTCAAAAATACCCCTTGAAAAGTAAACAATTTAATTATTTTGAAAACTCAAAAATCTCCTAATAAGTTCAATTATTTTGAAACAGAGGTAGTATTTTTTTAAAAAAAAACTTTTATTCTATTTTCTACTCTATATTGGTTATATAGCACATTTCGATTTGTTCATTCTATTTTTTAAAAATTTTATTTTAACAATGAAGAGGAAAATGGAGATTTCTTCTTTTTCATATATCTCCAATTTTTGTTAAAAAAAAAGTTATATAACAAAAC
Source organism: Solanum clarkiae (assembly GCA_011800125.2). Lineage (NCBI taxonomy): Eukaryota > Viridiplantae > Streptophyta > Magnoliopsida > Solanales > Solanaceae > Solanum > Solanum clarkiae. The sequence continues at coordinate 26,170,392 of JAABOM020000001.1, read as the reverse complement.
AAAGGGAATCTTCACAGAGAGATTAAAAAAACTGTTAGGAAAAAACAATTAACACAGAAATATACAAGCATAGGGTTTGAGTTGCTTTGAGGAATTTGACAAGAAAATAGAAAAGGACAAAATATAATTAGTAGGGTGGTAAATTAATTATGATCTGTGAAGGGAATCACATGAAAAAAAAAATCTTTTTTGTGAATAAACTTTAGGGGATAGTTATTTTCATGTTTGGACGATATCATGTCTATATTGTAACCTCTTTTCCAATGCATACTTTCTGAGAAAATTAAAAAAGGAAAAGGAAGAATGATGAGTAAAACATGGAAAAAGACTCATTTAAAAAAAAACAGTTACTACTCTTCTTATTAAGTGAATTATTGAATCATCTCACATATATTAAGAAAAAAAAATAAAGACAAAATTTAATCATATTTTTTTATTTTTATCTTTTTTAAACTCCATACACTCATTTAATGCACCATTTATTTCTCATACAAAACTCAACCTTAGACACTTAATTAATGAAGAGTAAAATTGAAGAAAAAAAATTTCAACACATTCCTTAAAAAGTGAATAATTCACTTATTTTTAAATATAAAAATTTTTTAACAATTAACTTAATATGAAACAGATGTAGCATGGAATTGAATTCAAAGAATTCTGGTCACGTAACGACAGAGATTTTCTTTAATAATTAGGAGTAATACTTTTCATTTAATCGTTATTGGGTAAATTTTCTTAATTTCCCATTATATCCACTAAGCTCATTAAATCTTCAATTAATTTGGTTATGCATTTCTGATCCCTTTGTTTGTCCATATTCAATAAATTTATTAATTGTGCTACGTATACATTTATTTTTACTTAAATAAATATTTGTGAGTTATACTCATTGAGTCTGTATTAATGTTTCATAATTGATGAGAGTACTGTTCCCTCCTTCTCATTTCAATTGAATTTGTGAAATAATGAATACATGTTAAGAAAAATATTTAAGATAAAATTTAAATAATACTTTCAGTTATTGCCCTTTGTGAAGTCATAAATATGTAGTCTAATTTATTTCTTAGAAAATATAAAGCTTTAATAAATGAAAGGACATATGTGAAAAAGGGTTCAAACATTCATCTTGAACTTTGAATAATTCAAATATTTTAAACATTGAAAAAAAATCTCAAAAATTTAATTAATTTAAGACAAAGGGAGTATAATTTTATAAATATTCAACTAAAATGAGCAGTTTCTCTGTATGATATTTTTTTAATTAATTAAAAATTAAATGCATTAAGTTATATATCATTAGAATCAAAAGTAAAATTTTTGGGATCAAAATGCTACTTCTGTTATTTTAAATTTATTTTCCTTTATTACCACTCATGATCAATAGTCTAATGGAATTGGAACTCTGACTCATATCCAACATTTATTATCTGCTTAATATGAGAGTCATTAAAGTGACAATATTCCTCAACATGAATTGCTTGATCAAAGAGACGTAATCTTGAGATCTTTGATTAAAATAAAAAGAATTTTATTATATTATTAATTAAAATTTGAATTATTGTAAGTGTAGAGATATTTATATTTTAAAAATATCCTCAAATCAAATCGATTACAATGATGATATTTTGCAAACATATTTAACAAAAATGAAAAAAATTAAAACAGACACATACGTGGGAAAACATGTTACAAGAACTCAAAAGGAGGAACTAGATAGGATTATGACCTAAAGTTTTAAGATAGCATGTTATGTTGCACCATGCTACTTTTGTTACAAGCACATGCCAAAAGAAATTCTTTGTTGCAAACAAATACAGCAGAGAAATTGGTGATATCCTTCTTTTGAAACTTAAATTTGCAAAATATCATCTTTCATTTGTTTTTCCCTTTTCTTTCAGTTCAATAAATGCTTAGATGTGTTTGAATGTCTATTAAATACCAGGTAGAGTGATAAGTACTCCTTCATTCTTAATCAGACGTTTGGGGTTTGAGTCTCCTTGAGTATGAAGTTGACTTTGTTAGAGAACACTTTACCTCCAAGTAGGACTTGTATAGAATTGGAACAGTACTGTCTAGCAAGTAGGGGTGGTAATTGGGCGGGGTGAGTCAAATTTGAGCGGGTTATAATGGGTTGAGACAACCAACAAATGAAGACCCAACCCAGCCCGAATTTGTTTGGATCAAAACAGGTTGATTAATAGGTTAGAGAGCAAGTCAAGACCCAACTTGATCTAACTTTTACTAAATTTTACTTATTTTATATGTTCGTTTTCAATATTTTAGTACTTAATTAAATTATATTTTTATTTATTATGGCTGTATAAAATATATCAAATTATAAAAAAAATGTCTGAAAAATATTTTGGTAAAATCTCTCTCGATCAATTCAGGTTGCATATTAACACAATTTTAAATGGGTTAAAAATGAATTAGATTGAGATGGGTTGAATTAACCCGCCCAAACTTCAATAAATTAAACAAGTTGGGATTAATTTTTTCACTCTAGTAGCAAGCATGCAATTTCAGTAATTTGAAGATAACAACAACAACAACATACCCAGTGATATCCAGTGATATCCAACAGTAATTTAAAGATAAAAAAATTTAAAAACAAAATGAGAGTAATGGATCACTAATTCATGAAAAGAATGAACTTCCAAGCTACTTTAGTGAAAGTGGAGGAGTAGTACTTGTCTTTTTGGTTTGGCTTTCACGTATAAGTTGATAGTAAAAAGTGAAAAAGGTGCTGCTGCTGGTGCATTGTCCTTACCAACCACATAAAAACAACAACTTGTGAATGCTTTAATATCTATACTTGAACTTGTGAATTTTATATATATTTACTCTGACTTCCATTATTTCAAATTCTATAATGAAATTTTAACCTTTGGTTCTATAATCATTGTACTGCCCACCAACTATTTCACACTCAAAGATGGCCAAACTAATCATCCTTTGTAAACATTTATTATTTACATCAAATTCTATAAATTTATAGTAGTATTAGTTAGGTGAAAAATTAAGATTAGACTATGTATTATTATTTAGTAATACAACTTCTCATTATGGTGAAAATATTGGTTACTTTAAAATGAGAAGCGGTGCCAAGATAAGGAATTAGAAAATTCTAAAGAAGAGAAAAATAATTCAAAGCATGTTTCCTTCTAAAAAAGGATAGAGGGGTTCGAATAGTGGTGGAGCCACATACACGAGTGTTAGCCAACTCTCTTGAAAAATTACACAGTTTAGCTAAGTGAAAATATTCTTTTTATGAAATATAAATATTATATATTAATACCTTTTGAATTTTACGTGATTTTTACTTTTTAAAATTATGATATTTCTTAATCAAAATTGTAATTCTATCACTGTTTGAACTCGAACTCTAATATGGGAAGTGTTTTCAATTCATGGCCCCTACCTTAATACTGAGTCATCAGCTAGTTTTATTAGAGGCTTCACAAGTTAGTATACATATATATTTATTTAATTTTTTAATACAAATACACGATCTAAGAAAAAGTTACTGAATTCATTGAAAGTTATACAGTTTAACTAGAAAAAAATAAGGTTAGTATACATGTTATTTTAGCAAATTGGATGGAGTCAACAAAAAAATAATAAACTTTGACACATTTTTATAACGTTAAAAATAAAATGATATATATGATGAACTATATCTAAAATTCAAATCAAATTAAGATGTGACATGTGACCTAGAAGAAACAGAATAATGGTTATTGTACAGCAATCTCCATTAACTCTATTTTTTTCCCTCCTTTTTGTCAGGAAGAAAGTGATACTACAGTCCTCTCTTGTGGGTTTACAGTTGGGAAAAATAATGATACCTTTTTTGAGTCCTAAAGAACTTGTTTTTGTTTTATTTTGGTTGTTGGACAAAATAATGTATTAATGGAAAAATATTAATAAATGTATTCAAGTACTGTTCTAAATTGGTTAATTTTGTATTCTACTTATATTTTTGTCCTTATAATTTTTATATTTATAGAAAAGAATGGAAATCTTTAAAAAAAAAATAAGATAAGTAATTAATGAACTTTATGAGTCTAAATCCTTGGAGAGAATAAAATAGCTCGAAGTTACTTTTGAGTTGAATGTTGTTCAGATAGAGATTAAAGACGAAAATAATTTTTTATATAATCACTAGTTACAAAAACTCATGGTAGCACGGGTTCAATATAATTTTTTTTGTCTCGATTTATATGATATTAATTAGTTTTTTATATATTTTTTTAAAAATTAAGTAGTTACTTATTGAGACATATAACAGATTTTATGTTAATTTAAAATAATATATCTTACTTGTTTTGTTCTAATTTATATTGCACGTATAAAATTTTTATACTGTGTTTTATTAATATACATAAACTTCTTGGTTTATTTATACTATTATATTTTTTAAGTATTTCCTTTTTAAGACAAACATAATCACTAAAAAATTATTAAAATAGTTATTTAATTTTATTTGTCCAATTTAAAACGAAAAAGGCTTAATATTGATTTTATATTTATTTATCCCAATTCCAACATTTATATATATACGATTTTAAATAATTGATTATGATAATATAGTAAAATCACAATTGATGCAACTACATGATTTATTAGAAGTAACATTATAAAATTATATTAAAGCAGTGAAGAAATATAATGAAACCGTCCAAGCAAATATGTCAACATATAGCTACCTTGAAAAGATTAAATTTTAAAACCAACAACTCAAGCTGACTAGACGACCGAAAGCTATAAGAGAACTTTCAAACAGGCAGGATGATCGGAGACTATAAAATAACTTTTATTGACCCCACATAATAAAGAAGAAAAAGCAGATAGCTCAAGCAGAAACTGCTCGAGCAAGCATCACGATTGGAGGTTATTCTCTTATTTGCTCATATACAAGTAATAAAATAAAACAACAAAAAGAATTAATGAAGGATGAAATTGCTTGTTTTTGGATGATGCTAAGGGCAGAATTGATATTTTGTCTAATAAAAATCTCCTAGTTGATTTTTTCTTTTTGAAACAAAAATATCCTAGTTGATGATGACACACGAAGAGGCACAAAATGACACGCTCTTTTGTGCGGAATGAAAGGTACAATAGGTACAAAATTGTTCATGCAAAAGACTCCCATGAGCAGTTTGTAGCACAGCTGACAGCCCTTTAAGGTTGATAGGCCAAGTGAGGTTGGGCTTAAAAGCCTCACTTCTAAATGGCCCAAGGTTAGCCCAACCCAACTTACTGCACTGGGCTGGCCTCACGGACCGAACAGATCAAATCTGTCGCTATATTATTTGAAAGAGTGTTAGGACCTAATTTTGGTGTGGCCAAATACAAATATCTCGGAATATATGGGGTCGAAATTAGTTGTAATTTATTTTGGATACACTACAGCCAAGTAAATTACGTGTATTTGAGATATATACACAAATCTGGCTTGCCTCCTTCTCATTTGCTCGCCACTCTCCTATGTATCCAGTATCCCAAATATATGCAAATCATATCAAATGCATGCATATATATATGTATCTAGTGTGATTCATATGTATTTGGGATATACGATAGCTCACTCACCTCCCTCCCCATCTCAGTCACCTCTCTATTTTAGTATATCCACTGGCAAAAATATATGCATCTAGGCATATCTTCCTCAATATATAATAGGAAATTCTTAATTAGTAGTAAGATATGTAAATGTAATTATTTGACAGTATAAATAGAATCAGTATATATACATCTAATGTATGTCTAATAAAGTAATTTTCTCCCATTCGAAATGAGATAATATTGTCATTATTTTGTTTTTGGTACAAAAGTATCACCGTGATTAGGCAATTAATTCACAATCACTACCATCGATATCATTTTATATATAAAAAATTAGGTATGTTATGCAAGAAATCATTGAAAAAATCGCAAAGGAATAAATTTAAATTTTTGTTGCTAGGTATTTTATCAGTATGATCATTCAATTTATATGAAACTTATCAGCAAAATATTCTAAAAGGATTAAGTTTAAGCACAATAAAAATAAATATAAATAAACAAAGGACCTCAGTGCAAATAAAAGAACCTATATATAGGAAAAAACCCTAGTCTCCATTCCTGTGTCATTTTAGAGTTTTCGCTGCTAATCAGAGCCTACCGGAGCGCGGCAGCCACCGTCACACAGCGAAACTGCCACCATGGGTCGTATGCACAGTCGAGGGTTTGTCCACTCTTTCTTCCACTTTATCTTCAATTTGTTCATTCTACATTTGTACTGATTTTTTTTTGTGTGTCAGTAAGGGTATTTCAGCTTCAGCTCTTCCATACAAGAGGACTCCACCAAGTTGGCTGAAAATCTCTGCTCCTGATGTAAGGAATTTATCGCTTATTACTTCCCTAATTTTTCTTGTTTCTATCACATGTATAATTAATTAAAGGAGAAGAAAAATGTAAAGATTTGTAGAGATGCCTTGTTTGAATCCTTTTTTTCGCTTATTAATGGAGACCACAAATATTCATATGGCTTATGGTTGATTGATTGATTGATTAGTATATGTTTGAAGAATTTTGGAAATTTTGAATATCCAGGATTTCTGTATTAGATTGGACCTCAACGTGTAACTATACATACATTGTGCGTCTTTAGCTTTGAGTCTTCAAGCGGAATTCTACCTTGTTTTGGGAATTGTTTTTTCGAAAGATGCTTCTTTTACGTGACGTAGCACTTATTTGACTTCTTATAAGATTGGTTTTTGAAGTTACCTTACTGATGCGGTTATGCTCCAGTGAAATGTGATCTGTCATTCAGTTTTTCTATAGTGATGGTATTATTTTCTGCTCCAGGTTGAGGATAACATCTGCAAGTTTGCCAAAAAAGGTTTGACACCTTCTCAGATTGGTGTTATTCTTCGTGATTCTCATGGGATTGCTCAGGTGAAGAGTGTTACTGGAAGCAAGATTCTCAGAATCCTGAAGGCTCATGGTACTTTTTTGTCTTTTTGTGCGTATACTATGCTTATTGATATACCTATTCTAGAGGAATGTTTGTTTAACCTATTGGTGTTTCCTATCAGGACTTGCGCCTGAGATTCCCGAGGATCTCTACCACCTTATCAAGAAAGCAGTTGCAATCAGGAAGCATCTTGAGAGGAACAGGAAAGACAAGGACTCCAAGTTTAGATTGATTCTTGTTGAGAGCAGGATTCACCGACTTGCTCGCTACTATAAGAAAACAAAGAAGCTTCCACCAGTCTGGAAATAGTAAGTTCCTTCTTGCATACTTGGTTGTGAACTGTTTTGATTTAATCATCTAAAAAACATTTTTTGGTTCTTGTGTATATTGTACTTGGTGATGAACTGCTTCAGATTTGATCATCCAGAATACATTTCGGTTTGGTTTTGCATGTGCTATGTGTGTGCAACTTGAAAATTTGTTTTGAAATAGCTTGTTTATGTAATTGTAGGCATGTAAAATACTAGTCTAAGGGCAAATTACTATCTATGTTGTTTTTAGCTGTAGACTTTCTGTGGATCCACCAAACATGTTTTGTAAGTCTATGGAATGAACTGGTGGATCAATTCTCTTTGGGTCTTTGTGTTGTTCCATTGAATTTATTGGAAATTACTTGATTCATCCCTTACTCTTTGGCCGGTATATTGTATTGATGTGCAAGATGTACTAACATTGTGCTTGGAGAGATTTTTGATGGCAACTAATGTAGTTGTGCTCATAAATTTTATCTAACTTGTATCAGCTAAAATTTTCCTTATTAGCTTGCCCCAGCTTTAGTGTTTTTTCATGCACCCCTCCGGCCTTTTTGTTTATTCTACAGAATATAGTGAATTGCAGTTCTAATATCAATTTTTGCCTTGCAGCGAGTCTACCACTGCCAGTACTCTTGTGGCATAGAGAAGATCATGGATCAGATTACTAGTATCTTGGCCCAGTTACTCAAATCCCATCTTCAAAATTAATAGACCAAGTTATTTTGTATGGCTGGGTTGTTTGAATTGAACAATTTTGTTTTCTGAGGGATGATAAGGGACACAATTTCTTGCGTTAAATTGGCATCCAATCTCTTATTGCTACTTGTGGTTCATTTACATTTAGCTGTTGTTTTTCAGTTTCCATTTTTATCAAAGTTTTGGAAGTTGGCTACACATAGTAATGCTGTGACATGCTACTTTTCGATTGAGTCTTTCAAACACTAATTGAATTGTAATTTTGCTTTCCTTGGAGCGAGTTAATTGGCTGTTCTTGGCAAATGAAGCCATTACGATGGTTTGACTTGTTCATTATTATCCTTGGAATTAGTACAATGTTTGTACAACTAAAAATAGATGCCTATCTAGGATTTAATGAAGTATCACCTAGGAACAATTGACTTTATCATAAAATATGGTTCATTAATACAAGTTTTAATTTTTTCGGTAAAGTTCAATAATAAGAATATTACTAATATTAAAGTTATCTTTTGGCGTAGAACTCTTTACAATTACTGCAAAATCAGGTTTCTTATACTAAAACTTGCATTGCTTATACTTGTATATTTTATGCCGTTATTATTTAGTTCGTGATAATATACGTAATATTGATTGTAACGACAAACGTGCACTTCAAAATGTTGATCTGGGTATAACAGTGTTTATTTTCCAATTAGGTATAAGGAGCATGGACAAAGACAGGGGCACAAGTTGTTATTTTGGGCTTGAAAAAGTTTAGCCAAATATCAAATTCATCCGTGCTATTTTAATTGTAATATATATTAAAAATAGTTGTCAAATATAAATATTGGTGCAAAATACATTTGATTTTAAAATAATAATATTAATTTGTATAATGAGATAGTGGTAGAATGTGACAATAAGTTTCTTGTAACTCATATGATCATTAGAGTCTTGTAACTCATGTAATCACTAACCCATGTTCTACATCATTAGTGGCTTGTAACTCACGTAACCTACAAGACATAAAGTCTCAATTCATTCACCTACATCATTGTCCACTTTATTCTTATTCAAAACAAGGAAGAATTCCTCACCTATAAATAGTAGTGATTTTTCTTTGTTTTGGTGTATAAGAAATATACAAGAAAAATGAGAAGTGTAATAAATATTGTAGTGTGATGATGTGTGCAATAGTGAAAGAGAAAGTTGAGACTAATGAAAAGTATTCTAAGTCTTCAACTATATTCACTATACAAAAGAGAGTAATTTATATGTTGAAGGAAGGTGTTTTTGTGTGGAGCTTTGGACTCTACAACTAATTCGGAGTTGTTTGAGTCACACAACGATGTTGGGTGGTTGTATCCTAGAGGGGACAAGTCAAGAGATGCACTGCTGGATCGGTGTAGATTATGCCGCAGTGAGCTTGAATCTCCTTAAAGAGAACGAGATATCCGCCCGTCAACCTAATTGAATTTTTATTCAATTTTGTTATTTTATTTTTATACAGTAATTTACTGTGTTGTGGTATAATACACCAACATTAAATAATTAGGAGAGAATTGATTATTTTTTTTAATTTACTCTTATTATTAACTATTGTAGGATTAAGAATAACAGAGAGAATATTGAATAAGAAACCCCCGAGTTTGTAGGGTTTCTTGTGTCCGTAGATCTTCTAGCCCCTTTAATTTCGATTTTGTACTCAAGATTATTTCCTTTTTTGGGTCAAATGTAAGTTCCGCTGTTTTTATTAATAAAATGGATCCGCGACCCAAGTTTAATTTTTTTAAAAAAATTTAGAAATAGTACGTACTCCCTCTGCCATTTATATAACTTTTTTTGGGGTGTCAATTTAAAGAAGAAATAACATATTTTTATATTATAATTTAATTTTAAAATAATTTATTTTAGAGGGCAATTTCCAATAGTGAGCTTTTTTTCTCATCTTTGTTAGACTCGGTAGGGTGGAAACAGAAAGAAGTGTATAAAGCCAATTGCTTATTCCATGTTCACTTCTTTGCTTAGTTTCCGACTTGTACGTTGTCGCCTCCTAATTCTTCCTTTCTCTTCTTCTCTGCTTCGTGGTTTCCCTGCTTCAATGGACAATACGGGTTTCCACAAACCCTCTTCTTCTGCGTTTGTTCATTCCAATCGAAGGTAAAGTAAAAAAAGATTCTTCTTTCTTGCTGATTTCTCCCTAAAGTTTCAATCTTTAATTGGAAAATTTTGATTTTGAATCAATGGCAGCGGTGGTAGAGGAAGAGGAAAAGGAAGAGAATGTGACACGAGGGGTGATAAAGAAAGATCAGGGGGCCGTGGCGGTGGTGGTGCTGGCAGCTCCGGCAAAGATAAAATTGATGCTCTTGGTAGACTATTGTATGTATATATGTGTATTTCTCCTTTCAGCTTTTTGGTATTTCATCTAATTTTTATTATCTGACCTATGGTAATCAATACAAGCCTCAATTTTCGAAATTAGTTGGCTAATCTATATGAATTCATTAGATACCAATTCCTATCTCGAAAACGTGTTTTCTCCTTTTATGTTTACATTGAGCTGCTGGTACAACTCTCCAATCCTTATGTGACCCATGAGAGTAGAAGAAATTTTAATCAAATTAATCAGGAATTGCGTCAATCCCAAAGTAGTTGGCTTGGGCTTTATTGCTTTATTTCAGGCCTTCATTATCCAAAAATTCATAATACAGCAATTCTAAGGTAGATCATTTTGCACTTCAACTTACAACAACCCTCGTCCTTTTGTTTGGTTTGGGACTGACTTTGTTTTGTGTAACTCGATCAGGGCTAGGGGAGAGTTAATACATGAAAAACATAAGAATTAGAAAATAGTTTCTAGCCATGATGATTGTGTTGTATTGTTTGGAACTATAGTTAACCAAGAACCAAGTGTCAGTTGCCTTGAACTTTCTTAGTTCTCTAATGAAATTTACAAACTTTGTCTAAACTTAATAAGATCTCTGGAATATTATGTAATGTTGTTTATCCTCAGGACACGCATTTTACGGCACATGGCCTCTGAGCTAAACTTGAATATGAGGAATGATGGGTATGTGAAGGTGCAAGATCTGTTAAAGTTAAACTTAAAAACATTTGCAAATGTCCCTTTGAGGTCACACACAGTTGATGATGTTAAAGAGGTTAGTTATGTGAAACCTTGTGCTCCTTTAATTGTTGCTTCTGTTTCTTGTATGAGGTTAATGAAAAGTCTTGATTTGCTTCTTCTTTGGATTGCAAAAGGTTTTCAAGTTAATTTTAGTTGAAAAAGATTGATACCTTCTATCCTAGCTGGAGATTGACAGTGGCTGTTTTTCATTGTCACCACTCATAATTGAATGAACAAATTTTCTTTCAATTGAGTTGACTGCTCCCTTTTTCTTTATTTGACATTTCTGTTCTATATCGATGTTCTTTTTTCATGCTTTCTTATAGGCCGTACGGAAGGATAACAAGCAAAGATTCGGCCTTTTGGAAGAAAATGGAGAGCTTCTGATACGTGCCAACCAAGGCCATACAGTAAAGGTACTTTTTCTTCTGTAAAGTGTAGTAATGTTATTTCCTTATATATTGAAGATGGAAATTAGTTGGATTAGTCTATCAATACTTATGGCATCCAGAGTGGAGGAAACTCTAGAGGGTACTTCCACTATAGTTGGATGAAATTCTGTTGAATGAAGAGGTAAATTCTCAACATAATTGCAAATGAAAGAGAAAGAAGGGGAGAATGGAAAACTGGAATTTTGTTTTGTTCATGCACGTTTGAAAGCACATTAGTTGAGTGCTTTTTATACATCTAACTAAGCATATTTCTTTTAATGCAAGCATTTACACCCTTATTTGACACCTAATGCGGTGAGACAACAGTGAGAAAGTAAATACATTTAGACATTTAAAATATGCATCTATTGGCTAATAATTTTATTAGCATTGAAACACTTATTATGAGATTTTCAGTTCATCCATATGTTACTCTTGCTTTTAAAATTCCATTTTGCGTCTTTTTCATGATTGAAAGGCTCATGTGTGCAGACCATTGTGATACATGTTTTTCCCTTGTATGAAAAACTATATTATTATATCGGACATCCAATTGATGATATTCAGCTCACATGTTGGCTGTATCACTAGTAGCTGAAGAATATTTTTTTCCCGCTTTACAGATAGTTGAAACTGAAAGCTTATTGAAACCGATCCTTTCAGCCGATGAAGTTCCAGGTAAGACGTGTATTTGATGACTTGTAAACACTTCTCCACACACACACAAAAAAAAAGGGTGTTTTTTTTTTTTGGGTGGGGGGTGGGGGGTTAGGGGGGTGATTTCATGTTTGGTGATGGATAGAGTATGGAACATTCTCATGTAACTGGCCCTCATAACATCTTCTTAACCTAATAGCATTTTCTATAAAGATCTTAGTGACCTAAAGAATTGAACTTTGGCTCCTACCTGCAATGAATGGCTAAAATGCTTCATATACATTTTGCAAAACTTTACTAATAAATATGGAAGGTGTTATTAAAATCTGACCTGTCGAGATGATGCTTTGGGCTTGAGCTTTTCTGTTGAGAGGTGCTACAAAGCTAAGTTGCTCGGACTCTCCAAAAAGGTTGCCACACCTGTGTCGGATCCTTCAAATATACACTATTTTTTGAGGATCCAACACGCACCCGTCGATATTTTTGAAGAGTCCAATCAACATAGCTACAAAGCAATACAAATCTACAGGGAATTGGCAAAGAGGTCTATCTTCTTTTTCCTGTGACTAATCTCTTTCTTTTCTCAAGGAAAAGGCTATCTATTTATTGTCATACAATAGCTCCTCTCTTTACCCCGATGCTGTTGATTTTTTTTCTTTTTTGATTTTTTTTCTTCTTTTTAAGATTATTGTGGTTCAAGTCACCTCAAATCTTTGATAAGTAGTATTTGTCAGGATTAACTTTGAGAAAGAAACATATCTGAACTGATACCAGAATGGTTGATCTAAGACCTCAATAGAAATGTATAATGTAAGTTCACAAAATTCTTCAAGATTCATTTTTAAATTCCCGTTTTGAATATTGTAAAAACCAAGACTAAAATGGGTTTACGTCAATTAGCTACTTGTATAAAATGGGATCAGTTCCTCGTCTGGTGCTGAAGAATAATTTTGACATCAATATCCCCCTGGCGCTTTAGAACTCTTTATCTCTGTCTTTGAAACTGTGGTTCTCATCTGTGCCAATGAGCAGTTTGTGTACACGGCACTTACAAGAAGAACTTGGAGTCAATTTTGGAGCATGGGCTCAAACGCATGAAAAGGTTACATGTTCATTTCTCATGTGGTTTGCCAACAGATGGTGAAGTAATTAGTGGTAAGATACATATAAGATCTTGAATCTGTTGCCATTTGCAAAGTTCACAAGTTCATGCTTTTGTCGTAAATCCACCAAGTCTCAATTTTTTTTCTTATGGCTTGAATACAGTAGTTGATCTGGTAGAACCGTGACATGGTGCACTTTTAACAATCATTCCTGCAATTTCTTTGATTTTGGGCTTTCTGATCTGCATTTTTTCTTTGACCTTTAATATCTAACTCTTATCAGCAGAGAACTCTTGCCTTTCAACACTTGAGCTGAACTAAAGCAGTCTTAGTTTGCTCGGGTGACTAAATATTCTTTATTATTGAATAGGAATGCGCCGAGATGTTAATGTCCTCATCTTTCTTGATGTGAGAAAAGCTTTGGAAGGTAATTGGTTTTGATTTGTTGAATTCTAGTCAAGTTTCTCTTAAATATTATGACAGTTCCAATAAAAGTATGTGCTGGGGGTCAAACATATTATAGCTTATAATAGGGGTTCTCAAAAAGTAAGTTACATTTACAGTGAGATATCAAGAAAGAAAATCCTGGCTTTATTTTCACAAAGTGAAGTCTTAGCTTATTTCGATATTCTTTTTCTAGATTCAAAGAACTAATCACGAAATAAAATATATTCAGAAGTTGATACATGAGCTGAAGTCATGAAAATTACTTTTTCGCCGTTTCTCACTGTTGGTGTTGCATTGCTTCAGATGGGATGAAGCTTTATATCTCAGAAAACAGAGTTATCTTGACGGAGGGTATTGATGGTGTGGTGCCAGTGAAGTACTTCCTAAAAATGGAGTCATGGCCAGATAGAAAACCTTTGCCATTATAAACTGTCACTTTTTTTGTTCTTTCATTCCCTTCTTACTCACTTGTACTACTTATGTATTTCTTCCCTATAATGTGGTGAATTGGAGTAGTTAAGATGTGCACCACAAAAATGAACTCCAACTCATCTCTCAGGTTGAATTTGTATTCAAGGTGAAGGGTTCAGAGTACAGGCAGGTTATTCAAATGCTTGTAAATATACATTGTCATGGAAGATAGCAGAAAAGAATCCTTTCAATCAAAGAAAAGAATACTGGCAAAAGCATCCACAAGCTAAGATTGAACTGCAACCTGTGAATGCATGATTCTCTGCTTGGACATTATACATTTATACTGTTTCACTATTTAAGATACTAAATTTCAATATCCACAAATACTGGTATTGATGAAATATTAAGATATTAGTATCAGTGAAATAATGATTTTCCCTCAGAAACTCGCGAACTCTCTGAAGGTTATGTCCGTAAAACAACTAAAGAGCAATTCTGGGAATTCCTTTAACAACTTGAACAACCACCTAATGTTCAAGCTGCTAAACGAGAATTCATGTAATTAGACATGATCCGCGAACAGAACAAGAAGAGAAATGACAATGTGAAAGATGCATAAACTTTTCTTTTCATTCCTACAAACGCTACAAGTTATTTCCAAATGTCTGAAAATGGGCAGAGGAGAATGAAATCCAAGGAAAGCTCTCGTTAAGGGCTCCAAACGTTTGTACTACAGTGTTCAACCGGGATATCTCATGATATGGAATGGATCAAAACAAAGTTAACATGAATTTACATACAACATAAACCTCATGAAAGGAACAAAGTTAGCTGAATCCTCTACTTTCTAGAAGTTCCTACTTCCTGGAATCATGATTGAGGAAGTAAACGAGGCACCCAAGCTTTCACATCTCAGAGCTCAATTCAGAAACTCTCATTTTATATTTGATAGATGAAAGATCACAAATTTATGGTACTGCATCAGTATCTTGATCCACTCTGTCACATAAACCAGAAGTGCAACTTTCTAAAAGTTGGTGATAATACCTAAATAGAATTTAGTCTCTAGTAACGCTAAGAGAGCCATTCTATATATTCCGGACTTCTTCAGATTGAATTAGTGTTGTAACCACACAAGTAGTCAATGAAATGGACATTTATACTATCAGCAGGTAAAGATGGAACGGATAATTTGTATGAGCCATCAACAGGTTTTGTACAATCTCAACATAGAAAGACAGCAATAGCTAATTTCCAAAAAAAGTTAGTTGTTCATGGATATAGCAAATATCTTGATGCTTTTGAGTATTTGCATGTTACTTCTGCCAGAAGGGAGGAATTATTCCTAGCTTGCAGACAAAAAGTTAAGGTAGAAAAGATGCAATGCAAATTTTGTCTCCTTGATCCTGCACTAACTAGTTTTCTGGTTAAGCGCTATGGTCTTGCATACTAAAAAGGAAAGGAAAAACAGAACCTAGAGGAGATGGAGCATTCCGGGGGGTTTCCTTAAGTGACCGCCAAAATAAGAAATATACAACCTCCGCATTCATGGAAAAGGATGATCTTAGAAATGTCGTAACCAAATAAATCTATGGAAGAAATCAAATGTGGAACTATCATGTGCTACCCTTATTAGAAATTGATAAAGATGATACATCCGCAGTCCATCAATCAGCAGTGGTCTATCAGTCCTGAACCTTAAATTGATAAAGCTACAACGATTACATTCCAAAAGTAATAAAAGTTGGTTTTTCAGGTTCCACGTGACGTAGATGAAATAAAATAAGTGCTTATAAGCACCTTTTTAAACTTACTCAAACACTCCATAAGTGCTTAAAGCCGATATAGCTTAAAAGCAATTAAAATTATCCAATCCAAACGACCTCTAAGTCTTAGGTATATCAAAGAGGTAGTGAACATATATCAAAGTGTTTTCATCAACCCAGAAATGGTGAGGCACAGAGTCATTCCTCTTGTAGGATAGAATTTACAGGAAAATTGCTAAAGCTACGACAATTTTCTTCTCTTCTCCTCAGACCCCCTAAAACTACCAGGAAAACCTCTTTGCACATTTTAATCAGGTTATCACAGCATTTTAACTCATTGCAGGGAAATGCTCTCATATTGAAAAAAAAAGTTTCCCAAGCCCCAATCACTTCAGAGTTGTATTTTATTTTTCTTAACTGTCAGTTTGTAATGGTGCTTCTTACTCCTTCGCCCACGATTTCTATAAAGGAATAACAAACAGGGAAAGGAACAACGGAGAATATCTATTCTAACGAGTCCAAAATAATCAACTTCCAGACTCCAGTAATAAACCACAAAATACAAGATCTTACTTAAGCGCCAAAATAAGAAATATACAACCTTAGCATTCATGGGAAAGGATGATCTTAGGAATGTCCTAACCAAATAAATTTATGGAAGAAACTAGATGTGGAACTATCATGTGACTCTTATTAGAATTTAATGAAGATGATACATCCGCTGTCCATCAATCAGCAGTGGTCTATCAGTCCTGAATCCTAATTGATAAAACTACAACAATTACATTCCAAAAGTAATAAAAGTTGGTTTTTTCAGGTTCCATTTGACACAGATCGAAAATGTGCATCCACCACAAAACTTCACCACAAAGGGAATCTGATGTGCTCCATATATGGCATCATCAAGATTTAGAAAGCAAGAAGGTGGGACAATCGATCGGAGATGTGTAAAAAAAACAATCATAGAATCAAAATGAACAAGAATTGAATGATCCTACCGCACAATCCAAAGAATGTATCACTGGGAACTCTTCTTTCCATTACCATAGTAATTGAGGTACCATCGAACAAATTTCTTCAATCCCGTCTGTAGATCCGTCGTAGGCTTATAGCCAAGCTCCTTGTGGGCTGAACTTATATTGGCATGAGTAAACGGCACATCCCCATTCCTTGGCAACTTCATCACCAATCTCTTGGCCTTCACCTTAAGCAACCTCTCCAAAATGCTGACAAGATCTGAAACTGGCACAGGAGATGTGTTGCCTAAATTGAACACCCTTAGTTGAGCAGGGCCTTTCTTCTTCCCACCACTTCCAGTGCTCTTCTCAGCAGTATCCAATGCTGCCAAACATCCCTTCACTATATCATCAATGTAGGTAAAATCCCTAGCTACCGTGCCATGATTAGCAGCCTCAAATATCGGAATTGATTTTCCCTTCAAGATATCCTTTGTGAAGAAGAAGTAAGCCATGTCTGGCCTACCCCATGGTCCGTAAACGGTGAAAAATCTCAATCCAGTCAATGAAAGCCCATATATATGATTATATGTATGAGCAATTTCCTCACCAGCCTTTTTAGTAGCAGCATAAAGACTAGCAGGCTGATCTGTCCTATCCTTCTCTGAAAAGGGTACCTTGGTATTCAATCCATATACAGAACTAGATGATGCCCACACAATAGCCGGTTGAGGATTAACACTTTTGCAAATTTCAAGAACATTAACAAGACCAGCAATATTACTGTGCACATATGATCCAGGATTTTCCATGGCATAACGTACACCTGCTTGTGCAGCCAAATGCATTACATGAGTAAATGGAACAATATCGAAAAGTTTCTTCAAGAGGGTGGCATCATTGATATCACCCTCAACAACATACACCCCTGTTCGCTCTAAGAGTGCTTGGCGCGCTCTTTTGAGAGAGGGGTCATAGTAATCATTGAAATTATCCAAACCCAATACCCCATCACCACGGCGTTTAAGGGCAACTGAAACATGAGTTCCTACAAAGCCAGCAGCACCAGTAACCAATACAGAAATACCATTACGTGACCTTACTTTAGCTGAAGCTCTAATCCTCTTTTCCCAAGCTGGACCACCATAGGAGCTGGTTCTGAGAGATCTTCTTGAGAGATCTGAAGAAACAGGGGATGAAGAAGCTGGAGATCTGTAGAAGAACACAAAGATCAACCCCAAGAATACAAATGACCAAAATGTGAGCTTGGCTAGAGAAAAATGCATCCTTAGCCTATTGTAAGGAGACTTTTCCATCTTGAACTTCCCTGGGGTTGATGGGATATTGTCAATGTGCATCATATGGGGCATTACACTTGCCAAATCTTGGATATTTGAGCAATACCCAGCTTGGGTATTTCTTGTTTTCAAAGGAAATCACCAAATTCTCTTGGATTTTCTTGAAAAAGTTCAGGGTTAGGGTTTGAAAAAGTCCTTTCTTTTTTGTTTTTTGTTGTTTTCCCTTCTAATGAAGGTTTGGTTCTTGATAGTGGAAATGGAGATAAGAAGAAAAAGAAAGAAAAATGGGTGGCTATGAAGGTAATGATGAGGGTATTGGTTTCATCAACCAAAAATAAAAAAAGCAGCTGAGGGTATTGAAACTTTAGCACTATATTTATGGGAATCTTCTGGTTTCTTGGAGGGACTGGTTGTTGTTGGAACCAAATGGTAGTAGTAGAGTAGTAATTATTGAATTTTCTGTTATTTTTTATTAACTATTGTGGGGTTTCTTTGCCCTTTAGTTTTAGAAGGAAATATTGATGATTGGAAGAGAGAAAATATGTGTGTGGGGTGGTGGTGGGAGTGTAAGCTAAATTTGAGGAGGGAGAAGAATGTGGTTTGAACAATTTAAAAAGGAATAATGAAAGATTAGAAGTGGACTAATAGCATTAGAGGTTGAGTTTGGGTGGGGGGTGGGATGAGTTGGTACATTAAGGACATAGTCAAACAAGTGTAATTAGTGGAAACTAACTTCGAGTAAAAAGTTGAACAACCCCAATTTTTTTCCATTACAATGCAAAAACTCACTAATACTACTCCCAATAGAGATACAATTGGCATAATACCTACAAGTGAATTAAAAAAATAGAGGTCTAAATATTGATCAAACTAAAGTATTATTTGAAATGAAGAGAATTGTTTTTTTAGTATAACAATGGCTAAAGACAATTAATACAATTTGTTTTCTTGAATGCTTAAAGTCATAATTATTTTAAAATATTCTTTTTAAGCAATACTTAATTGGAACAATTTTAGAAAGCAGAGACCATATTTCACTAATTTTGGGAAGAGTTGGTTTTTGTCTTATTGTGGTGGGTTGCTTATTGCATTGATAGGTGGGGAAAAAACAAACAAATGCCATGAAGTTTAGGCCTTATTTTCATAAAAGTTAGTAATTTACTAGTACAGTAAACCAGATTTTAATGAGGGGGAGTTTCTTGATTTAGGGAAAAGTAAAGTCATTAAGGTTTTTGTGTGTGTTTGGAAGAGTGAGTAAATAGGGGTTGGTTTGTTGGTGATGGAGTGGACTAAAGCTTGGGGTTAATTATGAAAGGTTTGGATGGTGGGAGAGATTTGTGGAGGATCTCATACTAATTTATTGGATCTCCTCAATCTATTTTTAATTTTTAGATACTCCAATAATATATCAGAACATATCATTTATCATCATAAAAATCTATCATAATCATAGTTTGTCGTCATCAATCAACAATTATCACCATCACCAACGAATATTAACTATTTGTTTTTTACAACCTGTTATTAGCTTCTACCTGCAAGTATCATCATCAGCTAACACCATCTCCAATCGACACCCACAACCATCATTACTATCGATTGTCATATAATTTTCTAAAAATATTTTACTGAATATAGTATGAGATTAATTTAATATTTTAGTTACAAATTGTTATTTATTAAAAAAGGCAACTTTTATACATTTTGATTTTGAAAACAAACAAATAGTCTTAATTATTTAATAGATAAATCTCAATAAAATATTTTAATATGCAAATATTAATTTAAATTTTAATATTTAAATTTTAATATTCATATGTTCAAATATCTTAATCTTAATAAAATCAGCCGAGATTTTAGTTTGAAAGGAATATCTTAATTCAAGAAGCTTTAAAAATGGAAGTTTCGAATATTTTAGTTTTTGAGGTTACTTCTTTCTCAAAATTCCTTGTATTATTCCCCAAACACATACTCCAAATCTATTTCTTGGTAGTAGTCAACATGAATCAAAATTAACCAATTATGACATTACAACAAAGTTAAATTCCCCTACCGTTTGATGTTATATTTATGCATAGAAATTTTTGGTTTGTTTATCAATTTTAGAAGTAATTTTCTAGAAGAATCAAATCAAATAGCTAATAAGTCCTATTCACTTTGGAAATTTTTTACTTTAATTTACCTAATGAAAGCTATCTTTTTCTCAACATGAAAGCGTACAACGGCATCTATCTGTATACCTAAAAAATTAATTCGAATTATGACATGCTTAGAAAAAAAAAAAAAGTTGATGCGTGACAATTGTTAATAAAACTATTACTTACCTTTTTCTGGATCAATTGTTTATATTAATAAAATTCACAATTTTGACTTAATTATTTTCCAACACAATTTTGACTTAGCACGTTTTTCACCTTTCATAAATAATTAAAAACTTATATTTCCCCTTTTTCCTCTTTTTTTTTTTCCCCTCCCCATCTTCCGGATATTTTCCTTTTGGGATAAACAGAAAATTATATTGCTTCATTTCTCATGCAATGAAGTATATATATTAAACTTCCACATATTTTTCTCCCTTTTTTCTCTTTTCTTTTATTTTGGATTTGCAAAAAGATGTCATTTATTTAATAGCTATTTTCTTAAAAAATATTTTTTGTTAATAAAATTAAATTTAAAAATATTACTTTACGATATAATAACTACTAGAGTAACATTTATAAATAGCTATGACAAGGTATCTTATAGTGCTCTAGTTGAGAAAAATTAAGTGGATAGCCAAACATATACTAGTTAACTAACTAATATATTTATAATTTGGGCTCGCAACTAACATATTTGTATAATTATAATTTGAGTTTCTACAACCAAATTATATCGAATATACAAGTACTGCGAATTGTGTAGCTAAGTACACAAATTTGTGCGAATTGTAAAGCAAAATATAAAAACACTGCGAATTGTATATGGAAATATACAAATATTATACAAAAATTATAAATTGTATAACGAATTACAAATGCTATACAAAATTTGTAAATTTTATAGCAAATAATACAAACGATGCGCGAATTATAAGTAAAATATATGAATATTGCTATAACTATTGATACAAAATGTAATAACTCAAATTATAATTATAAATATAATTAAAATATTTTTAAATGTATGCCACTTAAATATATGACCCATAGATTTTGTTCCATCAATCAAGTAGAGAAAGAGGAACTACCCATCGGTTCTCAAAATATTAGTAAATTTTGTTTCACTTTCGATTTATTCTAAACATGGAGGAAAAATATATCAAATGAGTCATGACTAAGAATACACTTCCCACTAATGCATTTTTTGGGAGCTATTGATAAAGACAAATAAAGGTTGATTTCTTTATGTATTTAATCTTCACATCCTTCCATATGACATTTGTTCTCTAAAAATGCGAAAGGAAAATAAATAAACAAAAATAAATTAGAAGCAATAGCACTCCATTTTTCACACGAGTACAATCTAGTAGTATGGAAAAGCAACAAAAATCTAGTAACTTATTAGTATCCAAGAGAATAGGGTAAGAGAAATCCTTTGATGAGTTTTAATTAAGAAACTCCAAATTTTGAACATCATAAACTCAACTCCATTTCAGGAAAAATAAAAGAAGAGCGAGGTGCTATAAAAAGAACTTTATTCAATTTTTTAGTCTATTTATAAAAGGAGATCATACGAAAAATGTCATGCCCTTAAAGTGTATACATAATAGATAGACTACTGAAACCATGAGGCTCTTACAACAGGCTGACTATTAGCTCAGTGATAGAGCGTGTCTCTAATAATTGCATCATTGTGCCTGGAGTGTAAGGGCTTCATCAGATCCAAGATGTAATATGATTCCAAAGGATGAACTGGATATGGCTAGTTCCAATAAAATTTCATTCTTGGACAAAAATCTTGCTCAATATCGATCCTCCTACATACTTCCTCAAGCAGCGGAAGACTCAATGTCCAAGCAGATACACAGACCAGTCTAAATCAGATGAATGGAATATACTTTTGAAACTAGTTGTTGAACAGAGTCTATCTTCGTTATGACGAGACGCACAAAAAGTAAATCAGTAAAAATCTAAAGTCCACTTAAATCAAATTTATCGTACGCAATCTTAAAATCTTATGTTTACATAATAACTACGTACCATTGCACCCAAACTTTATTTTAGTCATGTTAAAGATAACAAGTATCCATCGATACATACTTTGCATCTAGCTGTAGAAGTGTGTAGGTATACAAAATTGAGATTTGAGGCCGGTGGTGATGAGTTAATGAAAATGCCAAAAAGGGGACAAAGTCATGTGAAAGTACACGTAAGTTAGCTGGTAATAAGGCAACCCTGTAAGCAACGCAAATAAAAATTCTTCTTTTTTTAATAACACTCACCCTTATATTCACTGGCTTTTTCTTCTAAAAGTTTGTTAGGCCAACCTATCATGTGATCAATTTATATGTCTACTTTAGTATTATTAATTAGTCTCAAAAATTAAAATTACTCTTCCTTCAACTAAAATCTTCTTTTTCCCCCCTAAAAAGTAAAAACATTGACCAAACAAAAAAGACACAAGAATATAGCCCCTCACACACTAGAATAAACACAATATTACATATTTGACATAACATATGATTATGTCTCAGTTAAATAAGTTAAGATCAGCTATACATGTGTTCTAGCTGAACATTATACTTTTGGATTTAAATTTATCTCGGACATAATAATATTTTATATTGAACATATTACAATACTCAACTGATTTAATAAATAGGCTTTATGAATGCGTAACATCCATCCCAAAATGAACATTGTGATATGACAATTAAATTAACCGAAAGTAAATAAAAAAATTATGCTCATTTGTTGAGCACTTAATAATATGCAATATTTGGCTGCACATTCTAATTTATTTCCTTGACAAAAGACTTATACATTTGAAACCACACAAATACATGGCTTACAAGTGTCGATATAGTGTCAAGTAATGTAAAATTATTAATATTTAATATTTATGAAGAGCTAAAATTATAAATTATTATAATCTTAATATGTTATTGATTTATCCAATGACCCAATACTAAAAAAAAATGAAATCGAATTAATAATTAAATAATATTTTTTATAAAATCACTAAAAATTCATTAACCTAATAACTCAATTACAGTAAATTAATAATAATTTTTTATTCAATTGATGGATCAGTGCAAAATTTTTGCGAACTCCTACGACATACTTCATGAAATATAAGATATATTTAAGTCATTGACACTGACCTTGTTATAAAATTCTATGGACTAGGCAAAATTGGAAAGATTATTAACACCACTTGACATTGACATCCTGCTGAACATTATAGAATGATTACTATGTCCTAATTGGTCACCTTAATTTGTGATAGTAGAATCTTTTATATAGTAAATTCATGTGATTCAGATTTTTTTTAAAAAAAAAAGAAAGAAAGAAGAAGGTGAATACTTTAATAATTTTATAAAGTTTTTTATTATTTTTTAAAGTGTAGTGAGCATAATAATAATTAGGAAAGCATGGAATATGATGGCAGCAGGTTTTAAATAAAAAGAAAACAACTGTTGGGACATGGTTTGCCTTACTTCTTTAGCAACTTGCTCACATGGGCCTGGCGGTTGCCTCTTCATATAAATATTATTTTTTAAAATTTCCTGTTCCCTATTAATATATTTATTATTAGAATATTCCTTTAAAAGTACAACTATAAAACTAATCTTGGACTTAATCAGATTTTCCAGTTGCAATTGGTCGCTCGAATTTCGTGCCTTTTATCAAGTCACCTTAATTAATTCATATTCATGTCGTATAAGATTTGTCTGGACATCAACATTCAATCAAACGAAAATATAATACTTTCTCGTTAGAATATTTAAATTAAGAAGTGGTATGATTTTTCTTTGATCTTGTGAAATTTCTAATTTATAATACATCTTCTATATTCCCTTAAGCAACCTTATATACATTAAAGAATGGCAGATGATGTATCATTATTCCTTAAGATTGAGACGTTCTAATTGTTTTTTTAAATTTTTCATCCGGTGTTCAGTGCTTACATTAAAGTTCGACTATATTGAGAAGCACTTCCTACTAAGAATTTTTCCATTCTCAGATTTCGAACTGGCTAAGGGAGAAGTTGGCCCATCCGCTGTACCAAATCCTTGACATTCTAATTGTTGAGATTAAAAAACTTATTATTAAGAGAAATCAATTTAG
This sequence comes from Solanum clarkiae, assembly GCA_011800125.2. Taxonomy (NCBI): domain Eukaryota; kingdom Viridiplantae; phylum Streptophyta; class Magnoliopsida; order Solanales; family Solanaceae; genus Solanum; species Solanum clarkiae. The sequence goes on along the minus strand of JAABOM020000001.1, from coordinate 26,145,968 downwards.
GAAAATTACTCTACTTGTATGAAATGTCAATTATGTTCAAATAGTATACATGTGCTACGTTACTGTTATTCATTCTTGTCAACAAATTGATTTGGATCTCACCTCGAGTCATGTAACAAACTTTGAGTCGTCCAAAATGCTTGAGTTTCAAGTTACTTCTTATCGACTTTCATAATTTTTAACAATTTAAATCATTGGAATTATAACCTTGATGTAATTTTATTCTCTCTTTTCAATCATTGCTTTAATGTTTCCTGCTTAGGATTCAATTAAAAAATATTTATGGGATAATTTTAAATATATACAACCAAATAAAGAATTTGTAGAAAATATCATCATTTTTTATTTATATAGAAAAAATAAAAAGTTATAGAAAATATACAATGATTATACAATATAACTTGCTAAAAATCATATAAAATATATGTTACCTATAGAATATAGATTATTTATATATGAGCTATATATTAAATATACATTATGATACACTCAAAAATTAAATATAATTTGATTATACATAAAATAGACAATCACCATATATGTCTATACAACGAATGCCATTTTTTAAAATTATTTTGATCAAATAACTATCTATTATAATTTTCTCAATATTTTATCGAAGAAAAAGAACTCTTTTATATCTATTCTTTTCTTGTATAGTTGAGTTGCAAAAAATACATTGCCAATAATTGCTTTTGTGAGTGCTTAAGATGGGTCAATGTAGCAAGTCTCTTGGTCAATAGAATTGCTCGAGAAAGACGTGGTTATCTTATATTATGTCTAATTATCAATCTTGACACAATCACTTTTTTGCCATTTCATCTCTTTCACAACCAAAGAAGCAAAAATTACTCTCCAAGAATATCAACTAAGAAACAACAATGGATCTCAAGCGTGTCATCTTAGTTTTAAGCTATTCTTAATTATATTTCTCTGCTTTTATCTTGTAAATCTAATCTTGATATATAAATAAAACTAATGCTCATTTCAATCTTGTCATTTTGTTAAGCTAGAATTAGCTATATCGAGTGTTAAAGTTTAAATTGGTCGGAGGTGATTAGTTCAGGGAGCAACGGAGTTGTTGCGTAGGAGCTTGAGTTTCTGAATTATCATAGCAAGGGAAAAGAGATTAAGAATTTAATCGTAGAATTACAAGAGTTTGTAATTGTTGTTGCTCCTAAGGACAATTTATGATTTTTTTTTCTTCCTTTGGGCAAGGTTGTTTCCACGTTAAATACTTCTGTCTTTCTTTATTATTAGTTTTTTCTTATTATGTTAAGGGATCAAGTTGATTATTAATTGTGAAAGCATATAGGCCATCAAAATATGGAATAATTTCAAATATATACAACAAAATTAATTAATAATAAATATATTCTGTATTTTATTTATATATATAAAAAAATTCATAGAAAATATACATGACTGTACAATATAACTTGCTAAAAGTCATAGAAAATATACAGTGACTATATTATGTAGATTACTTATCCATGTGTTATATACTGAATATACGTTATGATACACTCAAAAACTGAATATTGCTTCACTATACATGAAATATCCATTGTTTTTACATGTTTATAAAGCGAATGGCCATAATGGTCGCTGCTGTAATTATCCCAATATATACTACGTATATACTTTGGCTGTATATGTTCTGTAACCAGGCTGAGAAGTGGTCCGGACTCTGGTGTAAATTTCCCTTTGAAAAATTGTAATGAGAAGATCGAATTTAGAGTGTGTTGATTAATTAATAAGGTTTGTTAAGAATGCATGTTGATGTTAATATTGGTATAATTTATTTCTAATACCAAATATAATAACTGAAACGGTGATAATCAATATTAAAAATTCTTAAAACGAAGCGTAATTAACTCTATAGTATACATGTCTTCCAGCGAAAAGAAAAAAAGGCTCAACTTCAACAAATACAATGAACATCATCATATGACAAATGAAAATGAGTAGAAAGCTTGGATCAAAGCTTTTCCTCTTCTGGTATTGGCACCATTTTGGTTGGCAAACTGGTGCATTGTCTCTCTTGTAGTACAAAATAATTTCTACCTGGCAAGTGGTTTAGTGCTTGGAGTACTGCTGGAGAACATCAAAGTAGTTGGGGAACGTTTTGCGAGTACAATCGGGGTCCTTAATGGTGACTGGAACATCTGCACAAGCAGCAAGAGAGAAAGCCATGGCCATTCTGTGATCATCATATGTATCAATCTCCGTTACGTTTAGCTTTTCTGGTGGGGTGATTATGCAGTAGTCTGGTCCTTCTACAACTGTTGCGCCCAACTGAAATTTCATCCACAAGTGTCCAGAGAAAGAAAAACAGAATGACTGATGCAATCAAATATCGAGAACTTCTTCAAGACTACACTAGGCTTGTGAGAGGTTTACCTTCCTAAGTTCTGTGCATATGGCAATCATCCGCTCAGTTTCCTTAACTCTCCAGCTAGCAACTGACAAGAGAAGAAAGGAGTATCTCGAATGTTCAGCACAATCGAGAAAGAGAGGAAAATAATAAGACAACAATGAAAAACAGCAACATTTAAATTTAATCCATGCTTTATGATGACACACTTCATTCCTATTTGAAGTTGTTGTGGATCAGATACATCAATGAGAGACCATACGAATCTAATCCGCAATAGAAGTTCAGACTCGGGAAACACGAACCCTAAGTTATCTTCTACCCATTCAGATATAGATCATGTCTTTATTTAGTAGTTCGAGTTACACTTCTTCCTACCATCACTGGCTTATATAAAGTTGGAACTCTTCATTTGATTTCAAACACCCAATTGAGTAGCACGTGGACATGGTTACTTATTATGGATCCTTGAATACTTTTAAAAAATAGATACGAAAGTCAGGCCTAACAGTTAGGATACACTATTACATCTGACACCCAATACCCAAGTCCATGTAATATAGCATATAGCTGACTCAACAAGAACACCATCAGACAGTTCTGTAATTCACAGAGGGTTTAAAAATTCAATCTAGGAAATTCATCAACCTAAATTTAGCAAAGTGGTAAACATGATGATGCTATTAAAGGATGTTTCTACTTATCAAAAGAAAAAGAAAAGATATTAAACTACGTTTTTTTTTCCTTTTACCCCTTTACTTCCCAACAGGCAATAAATGTTATAAGCACTATATTTTTAGCATTTTAGCTTAAAACTAAGTGCTTATAAGCACTTTTTAAACTTATGCAAACACTCCAAAAGTGCTTAAATCCGTTTTAGCGTCTTTGCACATTTTAGTCGGGTTATCACAGCATTTTAACTCATTGTGCAGGGAAACGCCCTCATATTGAAAAATAGTTTCCCAGTTCCTATCACTTCAGAATTATATAATATCTAAACAAAGTTCTTCAATACGATTTCATTTCCAGGGAAACAAGGCTGGCCATACCGTCTCTTATGGCAGTAGGGCCATCAGCAAAAAGTGCAACTACAGCAAGAGTCATAGCAACGTCTGGCATTTTGTTCATGTTCACATCAATGGCACGCAAATGTTTCATTCCAGAAGAGTTCCTTGGAGGTCCTTTAACCGTGACACTGTTCGCTGTCCACGTAACTTTTGCCCCCATCTTCTCGAGGACCTCAGCGAACTTAACATCCCCCTTCACAAAGGAAACATAAAGATCCAAAGTAAGGCCCTTGCTAGAAAATTACCTTATGCAGTCAGAGACTAGTATTATGGTGCTGTCACCAATTCCAAGCACAAGACGGAAAAGTCTAGAATGTGATTTCCCCAAGGTCTTAATGGCATGAGAAATACCTGTAAGCTGCTTGTTCCACAACCTTCAACAGTGACAGTTCCACCTGTGATAGCTGCCCCCGCCAAAAAATAGCTAGCACTTGAGGCATCTCCTTCCACATATGCTTTCCCAGGAGACCTATGATATTCTTGTAACTGTTAGCTTTATAGATCTGTAGAACCAGATTATCAAAGACATTAATACACTGTGAAAGCAGACTTACTTGTACTTCTGACCTCCTTTTACCAAGAATCTGTCCCAGCTATCACTATGCTCCACAAAGACACCAAATCGCTCCATCAACTTAAGTGTCATTTCAACATAAGGTACAGATATCAGTTTGTCAATTATTTCAATCTCCACATCTCCTAGAGCCAGGGGAGCAGCCATAAGCAGAGCAGTCAGGTATTGGCTGCTGATAGATCCAGAGAGCTTTACCTGATAGATATAAAGGGAGTATATCTTAGCAAGAGCTCAAAAATAGTTTACATTATATACTTCCATACTAGGAAAGAAGCTGAGTAGTAAACAACAGACAACCCATGAATTATGACTCATTGAATTATGACTCATCAATATGATGTTAAGAAATATTTAAAAATCAAATGTATCTTCTTTAGTTTAGTGGCAGCGACAGGGAATGTGAAGAGATCAAATGGAGAGGACAAGAGACTTTTGGAGGAAACAAGAGAAAATAAAGGAAGAAAGCAAGTTACTTGAAAATTTTGAACTCAACCTTCCGCATTTAGGACTTCTCGTTAAGTGGATAGAGACTAGAGTTATATTGTTTGTGATCATACAAGCTTGATAGATGCAAGAAAACTATATTGACTATAAACTAATCTACACGAGGAAGCCAGTTCATGCTTGTTCTTAAACTTGGAAGGTTCAGTAGTTCTAAAATATTAAGTATGAACTGAAAGAAAATGAAGATAAATCAGATGGAGAGAAAATATATTTGCTACGACACAATTAAAATGAAATAGAAGTGGCCCCTCTCTTATGGCTTAAGCTTTTTAGATGAGGCTGTACACATAATTCAAGAAGGTTCCAGAACAAGGTTGAGGTTTCAGGTTCAAGTCTGTCTCACACCACTCATTCCCATCTGTAACGAATTGTATCAACTGATGAGAGGGATTTTTTGGCTTTATTACTCAGGATACAAATTCAGATAAAGTAAGCCGATTTCTCCTAAGTTAAAGGTATGCATTTTAACTTTTCAAGCAAAGACTCCAGTGGATTTACAAGTTACAACAGTACTCATCTTTCTGATAATATTGTTCCTAGTTTAAGACAATTTTAGCAACAGGCTATCAATTACTAACATTATACATGTGGGCATAATAAAATTATAATCCTCACCTTCCCTCCTGGAAGACCACCTTTGCTGACGATTCGAACTGGGGGACAATTCGTACCAAGGAAACAATCTACTTCTGCACCAAGCTGCTTAAGACCATCAACCAAATCACCTATTGGTCTCTCTCTCATCCTAGGAACTCCATCAAGTACATATCTGTAGCACAAAAATTATTCACGGCGTCAACACTTACCACAAGGTAAGATTTTGTAGACACCCCCCCAAAAAAGAAACAACTTTAACTAAAGAAGAAGAAGCAAATAAAAGTACTCCCATTCACTGTCATGTTCCCTACCGTTGAGAAAGATGGTAAAACACATGACAAAAGTATGCATGCATTTCTGAAGCTCTCAAAGCATCACATCCAGATTACCATACATTTGAAGACCTAACTGACATCTAATTAATCACCGAGTGGCAACTATTATTAACCAAAAAAAGATTAATTATTGATGAAGACTAACAAAATGGCTTCAGAACGTAATACTTGAAGTGAGTCTAACTATTATAACGAGTAAGACAACAAAACAGCCCCAAAACAATGAAACAACACTGGAAAAAAAAAGAGAAACGGAAAAAGCAAAAAGGATTAAAACAAAAGCTATGAAGAAGGAACGATTGAAAGACCTTGAATGTCCACCAGCTGCAGTAACTGCTGCTGTCAACGGCCGCATTGCTGTTCCTGCATTTCCAAGGAATAGTTGGATTTCTTCCTCAGACTTTGTGCCAACAGGAAACTGCCCACCACAGCCTTCCACAATTGCTCGTTGATTTCCTTTGTCATCTTCAACATGAAGTCCAAGTGTTTTCAACGCACCAAGCATGTAATGAATGTCATCACTACTCAGTAAATTGTCAACAACAGTCCTTCCCTGAAATTCAAGTGCCAGTGACATGTAATGGTAGCACAAGGTTGTAAGTACATATATCAAGAATATGAAAGCATGTAAACGAAGATTAAAGAACAAAGGACATGAATATATAATTGTCAGCTTATGCAGCTTAGAAAGGTTGCACGCTTGGGGGATATTAGTGTATTATACAGTAAGAGTTGTTCAGGATACTGTGAGCTTGGGAAGTGAGTTCTCAGTTGGTAAGGACAGCTTATACAGAGAGTAATGTGTTGCTTTCCCTTAGCTCCCTTCCCCACGCTAATAGCATCAGGTTTTACCATATACAGTACTTAATTTATACTGTTTTGCATAACACCATTAATGACGCTACTCAAACAAACATCTCCTCGAAATAATTAAGAAACAAAAAAAAACACACTAACCAAAAGTAACCCACCCTAATGACAAAATCAAAACATTAAGCAAAAAATAAGATGTGCAAACAATTTCTGTCTTCTAATATCTTAATATGACAAATATTGCAAGTAGTACTTCCAAAATCAGAGAAATACCAACGTTAAAGTGGTAAAAAGTATATTTAGCCTCAAAGCAGATGACATTGAATTTAAATGAATTATCAGAACCATTGGAACCAAACATATCAACTCAGTATGTTTGGTGCAACAAATTTCAATGAAAATGTTTGATAGTTTGATTACCTTAAACTCAAGAAAGTTTTTCCTCAGTGAAAATGCTTCCACCAAAATGGGGCATTTTCCTTTATAAACATCCCAGCTCTTATATAATTTACATGTATCAATTAATGCTTAGTCATTGTTATTAACTTTTAATACCTCAAAATATCACCAAAAGATTATTCCATTTATCCTAAACCATATACAACTACCATAAGTCACCTACTTTTATTTTTATCTGATAATTGTGGTATCTAGACCAACTTGTGCGCATCTCGACTAATTCTATGAAATACTCACCACCTCCCACCAGCAACAGGTATCAGGGAACAATGTCCACTAAGAACATAGCAGGTGAGAAAAAATCACCTAATGTGTTTTGTCTCTGCTGGAAATTAAATGTGAGTCCTCACGATGTTCAACCCATGTCATTGACCACTAGGGCACACCCAAGGTGCTATAAGTCACCTACTTTTATACCAAAGAGAAACACTAGAAAATGATCAATAAAATAATTTCCTAAGAGAAACATTTTCCTCCATCCGAAAAGCATTCTTAGTGTAAACCAGGATGCCAAATAAAAGACCAAACACACCATGTATACATTTGCACATTCAACTAACCATACCAAAGAGAAAAAGACCAAATCTTCAAGTCAATTCAGTTCACAACCCATTATAGATATAGCAACCCATAGCTCAGCATCCATCAATCAAACTCAAACGAAAAGACAAAGGGAAAACTAAAGTTGGTAACTTTACCTCAGAAAGGGCAGCAAGAAGGAGAACACGATTGGAAAGGGATTTCGAACCAGGCAATTTAACAGTGCCAGATATATCTTTGATAGGTTCCAGCACAATTTCATGTGGTTTCTCTGCAGTAGCCACTGATGCAGAAATCCTAAAAGATGACTTCTTCACCTCCCTCAAAACTGAATCTTTCTTGAACACCCCTAAAGATTTTGCTGAATTTTTCTTTGATCCAAAGAAGAGAGAATTTGAAAAGAGAGGACCCTTTTGGGTTTTAGAAAGATTAGAATTGAGACTAAGGGTCTGTATCCCTAGTGCCATGCTACTAATCTGTGCCATTGCTCTGAATCTTTTCCACTCCCTTTCCTTTCAGACCGAACTTTGGGTTGTTTTTTGAGAAATTTTAAAGTCTAATAAGGAAATGGTTGTGGTAGGTAAGATTGAAAGGGAATTGGGGTTAGGCAATTAAGCATATAAGGAGTAGAACTCCAATTGCCAACTTCACCAACCACCTTTTGTTCTCTTAATACTTCTCTTCAAGCCATCAAGGGTTGTTGAGGTTTTGAGGGCAGTTGTGCAATTTGACTAATGCAAATATTTTGCAAAACTGATCCCTTAATGTTTAAAATATTCTAACTCAACATCTTTCATTTTTTAGAACACACCTCTACTTGCACTAATTTTATATGTTTTGACCATTAAATACTTGTTATCATTTACAAAGTGTTTTTGTGTAGTTATTCTGATGCTAGGAAACAAGGTTTTTTCTTAGTATTATTAATTTGTTTTATGTATCTTTTCCTTATGTTAAAAAAGGATTGTTCAACATATATGCTTTTAAGTCCTTGCAATTAAATTTGAAGATCTATTAGTTTTTTCAATTTTTGATTAAAATCAGTTGTCATCTTCAAGTGATTTTAATAAACACTTCAATTTATACTTTTATCTTTCATTTTCTCCTTTTAAATACCTTATCCTATACTTTGACCTTTCATTTATATTTCATCGTCTCATCGACTAAATTCACCACAAAACAACTTCTTTTTCCATATCAAAGGCATTCATTTTAAGTAAATTTTTATCTGAGCTTTTTAATTCTCCTATCATCTTTATTTTGCTCAAACTTGAAGTTCATTTGTTCAATTTCCTTTTGTTTTGCTCAAAAATGAAGTGCCCTTGTCTTAAAAGGAAAAAAAAAATTATCGACATGCATGGCGAAGTGGTCAATTTATGTTTTAAACATTTGGAACGCATAGTAAACCATATTTGATAAGGTAATACTTCTTTTGTTGTAATTTATGATCTAAAATGAGTCATAAATATTTGTGCGATCAGAAATCATTTAATGAAAAATAAAATAATTATTTTACGTCAATTTTTTACTAAATATAAAAATATATCTTTTTTTATTGAGTACAAAGAAAAATATGTCATGTAAATTAACATAGGAGTAATCCGTTTTCTCAATAATACTTATGTATTTTGTGCTAGGTGGTTCTTCGTTTCCTGTTTTTTTTTTAGGAAATCCTTGGGATGAAAGTTGATTGGTAAATCTTGTCTTGAGGGGTAGGTGGGAGTCGTTTTGCTCGGAAGATATAAACCGCACAAATGAGCAAACTATATTAAATACAAATTTTAATCGTTGTATTTCAAAATAATATTTTTTTTGTTACATCGGGGAGGGAGAAAATCGAAAAAAAAATGTTACTTTATTGACAAAATTTGAACATCAATCTTAACTATGTAAGTGTGAAAGTTCACTCAATGGGATGACCCTGGATCCTATATTTTTGCGTTATGCTTTTGTTACTTTCTCCTCAAAAACCAAATCATTTTTCTTTCCTTTATGTTATGCTTAATCTGTTGTCATGATCCATCAATTGATTATCTGGAACGGAAAAAAACCTTGTGTAGGAGAGGAAGACGGAGGAAGAAGAAGAAGAGATACCACAAGGGTCAAGGTGGTTTGAATTTTTGGCTCATTAGCAAAATCTTCACCAAAAAACAACTTATGTAATTTGTTTGACATAAGTTTTTATAGCAATATATATGCAGAAAAGTTAATTTTGTTTATGAGATAGGAACTTGAAATATTTCAACAAGAAGATAATAGGCATGAATTTTTAGTTTATATTGACTTGTAAATAATTTAAGCAATACAAACAACTTTCACATAGGCAAAATTTATGATTATTGAATAAGTTCATTATATTGAAATATTTTGGACTTCTGCTTCGTAAAAAAATAAATTTATACTATGCATGATGATATATTAGATAGAACTATTTTTTAAAAAAAATATATATTTTTATTTTTTTCCTAATAATTCTTACATTTCATGTGAAATGTTTACTTTTCTAATGAATGGTATTTAATATTTGTTAAGGAAAAAGAATTATAACCTATTTAGTGTATTTAGAAATAGGGCTACGAAATTTAGGTTTTAAGGTATGTGTCTTTTTTTAAAAAATAATGCTAAGCGGCTCTTGAGAGGTCATTCTTGTGAATCATCCACATAAAATTATTCATCGTGCATGTTTTCACTAATTTTTTAAATTTTCAATTCAATGTTTTATACCTTTATTGAAATTCAATTTATTTGGATTTGCATCACGTATGGCCCATTCAAGGTTGAGCGTTTCCTATCAAAATTTAAATTAAATAAAATATCCATTAGATTAAAATTCTTTACACAAAATAATTCAATTATCATTAATACATAAAGATCATTTAACCACTCTCAAATTCAAGCACAATGCTGTTTCGCTACTATTTTTCTTTTCTGCTTTGTTCGTTTTTGGGAGGTGGGGGATGGACATTTCCTTTTTTTCCTTCTCTCCTTCCTTTTTCATCCTCCTCCTCTTCTTTCATGTTTAAAGCTCGAATTTAAAAATCAATATACTACAAATATAATTTTTTTTTGAGTGAATTAATAATATATTCAAAGATTTGAAATATTGAAAGTATATTTAAGTTGGTTGGAATTGAAAAAAAGATGATCCAAAATGTATACTTAACTGTATCAATAATGTACATACATCTTAGATACATTGTTATATGGTATACATGATGTATAAGTTATACATCATGTATACATAAGTATATATTATTGGAAAAATAATGTAATTAGGCAAACATATGAGATATATTTATATTATACAATTATAGTTTGAAAAAATACAATTTATAGCTATAGTTAGGATTTTGTTATTATTTTTTCTCTCCTCTCTTCCTCTCTCTCTGCAATTTCTTGTCACATATACAATTATATATGTATACTAACTGCATATATATAATTATTTTAATAGATATACATAATTAATTCGACAGATATACAAATAAGTATTTTCTCTTTATTGTATAAGAGAGAATGGAAGGTGAAGTAAGCACGTCTTCGTCGACACATAACAAGGTTTTTTTTTTGTAAAAAAATATTTTTTTTATCTAATTTAATTAATTATACAATTTTATTAAAACAATGGAACACCTTTAGCTATGACTTTTAATTTTAAATTCACATCCTTTAGTTGTAGCTTTATTATTTTGGATGTTGATAATGCTTGTGTATATTTTATAACTGTTTTGAGTAAAAAATCAATGATGAAAAATATTTTGAATATGAATATATTCATAGACCTCTTCACATTAAATTTGCACAAAAAAAAAAAGAAAAATGATTTATCATCACGCACACAAATCTATATATAAATTATTTAATTAATACCACTTAAAATATTAATATTAGTAATATTTATCAAGTATTTCTTTTACACTTAATAAGGTAATCTAATATTATCTAATTAATATCATATGAAATAAATTTATAAATAAATATTGAGTACGTACTTACTACGGGACTTTCATACTAATAGTATTTAAATAAATAAAGGGAAAACTGAAGTTTGGTCACATTCTATTTGCTGTGTATCAAGGCTAATTTCTGAAGCTTAATTCCACACATGAAATTCGAAGGCAAAAGGAAATTATCACATTAATCTTTTATGCCATTAATTTGTTATTAAGAGTACTAATTTGGATGATTAGTTGAGGACAACGATGATAAGTACTGTCCGTGCATACGACAAAATACAGTAAGCAAAGGCCATCTTGTCATTATTACTACTAATGTACTAGCGCATTTCGCCATATTTTTGGTTAAATTCGAAATTTTATAATTAAACGAACTTTTTGAAATTAATAAAAAAATAATTAAAAATATCATGACTAAACATAATTGTTCTTATATATTTGTAATATATTTTGATCCAGATTATTTGTGGATATGTACAAAACTTAATTTACATTTAAACGAAACTAGATTTTCACAGCGGGGTGATTTGGAGTATTGTACTCTCTTTGTCCCATTTTATGTGACAACCTTTTCTTTTTTGTCTGTTCTAAAAAGAATGTCATCTTACTTTAATGAGAAACAATTTAACCTTAAAATTCCTCTTTTACCCTTGATGAAATGATTGTCAACCATACAAATATCTCAGAATGATTTTAGACCACAAATTTCAAAATTTTTATTTTTTTTCTTAAACACCATGTTAATTTAAAAGGTGGCACATAAAATGGAACGGAAGGAATAATAAATCTCGAAAATGGTGAGTACTAGTTGAAATGCTAGTATCAACTTTTGTGTCAAATATAACACGTTTAGAAAGACACCAATAAACAAGAAACACTTTGGAAAGATGCAAAGGACTTGTTTCCGCTCTTCACTTCTCATTTTAAAATTGTAAGTTCGAGTGATTAAAAAAATAAAGTAAGAAACTTCTAAAAAAAAAGGATAAATAAAAAGACACAAAAGATTGAATATTTGAATATGTTTAATCTTATAATGTTAAAATTGTCATGTAAATTGTTTAAAAATGAAAACACTTATTAAATATTAGAAAACGTATATATTTTTAGACATGACATAAAAGAATAGTTACTCTATGGTAAAACAAATGGACTAAATAGTTATTTTTTATGAATTTAGGAAATTGGAAGTGCCAAAAGATTGCTTAATTTGGTTTAGAAAAAGTTACACCATTTATTTTAAAAAAATAAGTATTGTTTTAAATTTTTAATTCACTTCACATCTCATATTATTTCTTTTATATTAAATTATATAGGAAGTGCAATTCACTAAGTTGCTTATATTTATTAAATGTCTTTTGCAAATCAATCATTATTAAGGAGTAGTTTTTCAATACAAAAATGCAATTTAAAAAATGTACTCAATTTTTTCTTGAATTTTTAAGATGAGTTTATTTAGAAAGTAAGATATAGAAAAAAGAAGAATATCATTTGAAAAACTTCTACTGATCTAAAATCGTTAACTAGGATCAAAAGATGCATCTTCTGAGAAGAAAAAAAGAATTTTGAATAAGAGAACTTTGGGATAGAAGAACTAAAATTGGCCTGAACTGATTTTTCTTGGGCTGATTACACTGAGTAACATAATCCCTATTTGTACTCCCTTCGTCTATCTTTATTTATTCACTATACTAAAAAGAGATTCAAGAATGCTTGTCCACTTTATGAAATCAAGAAATAATTTTACATTTTGTTCCTAGTTTACTCTTATCATTAACTATAGTCATTCCCTATTATATTTTTGAAGCCATGTATATATTATATTCAAAGGGTGATTGGGAAATTAAAATTATCTCTATCATTTACTGCTTCTTAATTATGTGTCAAGTCAATAGTGGACAACTATTATTCGATGAAGAAGATATTTATCTAGGAATGCTTCTAAAAATTATTCCGAATAACTCTATTTGCTAGCCATTTTAACTATCTTTTAAGTTTAATATCTAAGATATAATATAAACTACAATAGATCATTCAAGAAGCTTTTCCCATAAAAATCAAAGTTTTCTTTTTTAATTTCAAAAAATTAAGTTAAGTTATTTTCACAATTGAACAAAATCTTTTTCCATCAAAATGACATTTACTTTAAAACAGAAGTATATCTAAATTGACATAATAAATAACGTAGGGACGAAAACAATCCCAAAAATTTGAAAGAAGCACTTTTACTTGAATTCTGTTTGACTGTTGTGTTAGCTATATTCCAAACTTGTGGGCCAATGCAATGTTTTTAACCTTTCTTTGCCTATAAATCTCATTTCAATTTCCTAGACTTTCATGTTATCTTACAACACTTTTACTTAAAAATAGACATAAGCATTGATTTGCTTGGTTCCCAAAGTTAGAATATAACAAACAAACAGATAATATTCACATCAAAAAAAGGCTCTACCTTTTCACTATAAATTCCCTGTTTTAGTACTCTTCATTCTAGTACCTCCCTTGTTCTATTTTTTTAAGAATCATAGACCTAAAACAGATGTCTACTGTCAGAGATGAATCCTCAGTCACCATGACTGAATCTGAGGTACATTTTCTCATCATCAAATCTTGCTTCTCCTGGTCTCTAGGGAGGGTCATATCTAGTATCTTCTGCTTAATTTGAGTTTCTTTATCTCTCTGAGGTAGTGGTAAAGTCTGAGTATATTTTACCTTCTCTAGATTCCACCTGCGACGAAATTTCACTGGATATGTTGTCGTTGTTTATATAGATTGTCTTATTTATTTGATTACGCGAATAATTAAGACTTATTCAACGAATATTTTCCAATTTTTTTTTTACAAATTCGACTCTTACTATTGATCAGTTAGATGAACTATATGTTTTTTTATTAGCTTATAGCGGCTTCATTTTATTTTTGATAATTGATTCGTGAGTTCTATATCACTTGACACTTTGGAGTCAAAAACTATATTTATTGTCTTAAAATTCAAAATTTATGACGTCTAAATTATAAATTTGTTGCTTGGAAAAAAAAAACATAGATAAAGATTTATGCAGATCTACTGTTGTTGATTTGATTAATTTGATATGAAAAAGTAACTTTAAAAAAAAAAATAAACCGAAAAGTTTGGGTATGACATATGATCAATGTTTTGTTGTAAATATGATGAAAAAATTGATGGTAATCATCGGCCATCATTATATTGTCACTTGTTTATGTGACCAAAATTCGAAAAAGCTTGATACATATTATTACTTTATTAATATATGAATTTAATTTTAAGCCGCCTAATTAATCAATCAAATAAAATCAAGAGGCATGCTTAATTAATTAATCTAACTAACAAATACAGTAGTAAGCTTCAACTTTTTCCTTCTTGTTTTTTTTTAAAAAAAAATTAAGAAAAAAAAATCTTTTTTTGTCTCTATTAATGCATGCTTTCTTCTCGTGCCATCATGCAAATAAAAACCTTCAAAAAGAAAATGATGGATTCCACCTACCTTATTTTTAATCAACAGTATCTCTATTTGTTAATGGATAATTTGTTCAATTCTCCATATATTTAAATTCCAATAAATAAACGAAATGTCTTATAAATAAGTACTCTTTACATCTAATAGGTATAAAATATATTAATAGATTAATATTCTCTTTATTTTGATTTGTTTATCTGACAAAATTTAAAAATTAGAGAAGACTTTTAAATTCTGTGATGAAAAACATGTCATGTAAAGAACTAAAATTAAAAATTTATTCAAGAACCAAACTTTTTTTTAATAAATTTAAAAAAAAATAAAACAGACAAATTGAAATGGAAAAAGGGTCAGAGAGCACTCAATTTCATTTAATCTTTTGCATGCGTTTTGTGTGAGATTAAGTAAATACAAATGATCATGTGTTAGCTTCTGATTAATTATCTTATTTTGTTTGCCTATCTTCTTAATTAACTCCTTTTTTTTTCCAATCTCAAATAATAAATTAAAAAACTAGTCCTCTCTAATTTATACGTACATCACCCTAATTTCTTTTTGCTATTTGCAAGTAATGCCACTTGTTCATTTATTCCATTTTTTTTTTGTAGTATATGTTTGTATGTTTTTTTTGTTTAATAAAAAGTGGATATTTAGGGGTAAAGAGTGATTTAGTGATTAATGGACTTGTACATGTACAAGGTTTTAGCTATACACTTTTGCCATCGATGGTTGCTAGTGACGGAGTAAGAATTTTCTTTAAAAGTGTTCAAAATTTTAAGAAGTAGACACATGAACTAAGCGAAGGGAGTTCGACATATATTATATATAGATAAAAAATTATTTTTACCATATATAAATAGTATAATTTTTAAGAAAGGGGGTTCAGATGAACCCTGTCATCCTAATGTATGAATGCGGTGAGATGAATATGATCACTCAATCCTTAATTAGAAAAATTGAGTTCGACTTCTAAGAACTAAAAAATTTTGGAGAGAAGTTCTTTTTTTCGATGAGTCTTATACGACATGCATGAGTTAGGTAGATTAATCAGGCCAGTTGATTCTAAATACTAAATGATTTATTTAAAAATGAAAAAAGAAGAACACTTTACACTTCCAAGATTAGTTAATACCAGAACTGTTTTCTTTTTCCTCATTCAAAATTAATTATGCAGTGCAACTTATCTAGTTGCTGTTAAGATTAGCATTTTGATTCTGCTGATAACCAAATTTTCTTTTGGAAAAAGGAACAAATTGCTAATAGCCAGCTTAACATTGTATTTGGACTTCATTATTACCTCAATTTTATTGTGTCTACATTCAAATCTGACATAATCCCATAAAAGTTACCCCTCTTTTTGACTCAAAACCTTTTAAAACTGTTTTACTAGAATTTGAACCAATGAGAAGGCAGAATCATCCCCTTTAATTATTGTTATCTGAAAAATGATAAAGTAAGTCAAAGTTAATTCAAGTACCAAAAGAAAATCTCCTACAACATTTTGTATGTCTGTTAATTTAGGTGGGGTAGAAAAGAAAGGGAGCATGCTTATATATATAATGTGAAACCTCATCATATTTCATGTTAGGATATAATAATATTTGAAGTCTAATGTCTTTTTATGGATGGCCAACAGGAAGGTAAAAAGAAACTTTTGGATTGTTGTACAAAAGATGGATCAACAGACAGGCATGGCAAACCAGCAATCAAGGCAAAAACTGGTGGATGGAAAACTGGATCACTCTTACTAGGTCTACTAATCACACACTTATTTGCATACTCCCCCTGCTATAACATTTGCCACAACTTTCAACACTCAGGAAACAAATAATAAAATTAATATTTTGTATGTAGATTGCGAAAAGAATTATTATACTATCAGCATGATTTAACATGTCATACCAGGTTATCATATCATACTTTGTCGTAACATTTACTATTATCGTATGCAACTGAACCTGATGGTGGATTTAAGGAAGTGAGACTGCGATGTTTGGACATGTACAATGAAGAAGTACCGATGCTCCTGTTAGGACGTGCGAGAGGTTGGATTTAGGGGTTATACGGAGGAGTAGCGGTAGACCAAATAAGTATTGGGGTAGGTGATCAAACAAGATATGAAGAAACTTGATCTCACCGAGGACATGATCTTAGATAAAAAGGAGTGGATATTGCGAATTAAAGTATGCTAGTAGTGATAGGTTGATGTCTGGCCTTGGGATATAGTAGGGTAGTAGCATTAGTCATGTCTTTATTTCCTGTTGTCACTATCCCTCGTATATATGTCAAATTTATCGTATTTACATACTATCATGTGCTTTTAGTTATTAGTGGGTCTTCCTTTTTCTTTTTTCTTTTCCTTTTTCCTTTTTTTTTTCCATATCTAGTCTAATATGCTTATGGGTTTTTGAGACGAGGGTTTTCCGGAAAAGCAGCTTCTTTACCTCTGTGGGGCAGTGGTAAGGTTTACGTACAATTACCCTCCCCAGACCCCACTTGTCGAATTCCAATGGTATGTTGTTGTTGTTTGTTGTTTAATTGAGCCTGATGGTGTAAAAACATCATACACTATCAGTGCACGAACTTAAATTATCCATGGAAGGATAGAGAAACAGAGTTACCTTTGGGTTCAAAACACACATCTACAGGAAGAAGGAAAATGAGGAGTTAGTTTGGCCAAGTCACAAAATATAAACAGAATTAAGAAGTAGAGAACCAGGACAAAATCGTGATTTTCCATGTTTTTAAGATGTCCAAACTTATCACAGTGCATAATCTGTAAGATGAAATTTCTCTGAATTATAATGATAATAATATGGTAGCTGTCTGTTCTTTGATTAATGCAGTCAGTGAAGGATTGGCTGCAGTTGCATTTACTGGAGTGGAAGTGAACATGGTTCTTTTCTCAAAGACTGTGCTAAGGCAGTCAAATGCTGAAGCAGCAACCATGTTCAGCAAATGGATGGGAACACTTTATATTTTCTCTTTACTTGGAGCTTTCCTTAGTGATTCTTATCTTGGAAGATACCTTACTTCTGTTGTCTTTCTAGCTGTTATGAATGTTGTAAGTTAGCTTTTTCCATAAACACCTCTGGCTCCACAATTCATTCTCAGATAATTGACGTTTCTGAACAGTAAGGATTCATATAGTCGACCCTCAACTTGCTTTTTGCAGGGTTTGGTGGTATTGTCTCTGTTAACTCAAGCATTCATGCTTGAGCCCAAAGGTTGTGGCAAGTTGGGAAGGCTATGTAAACCTCAATCGCAAGTTGAGGTTGCCATGTTCTATTTATCGATCTACCTGCTAGCTCTAGGGAGCGGCTCTATAGAACCAGCACTAGCCACACTAGGAGCTGATCAATTTGATGAAGAGGATCCAGAAGAAAGTCATTCCAAGACGAAATTCTTTAGTTATTTCTATGTTGCTCTAAACCTTGGATCGTTGGTTGCTGAGACGCTTCTGGTTTACATGGAAAACATGGGAAGATGGATTCTTGCCTTTTGGATATCTACAGCTTGTGGCTTTGTTGCTCTGCTCTCAATCATAAGTGGTGCCCCTAGGTACCGACAAATTAGACCTGCCTGCAACCCCATTTCCAGGTTCTCTCAGGTTATTGTCGCGTCAATCAGGAAAACAAAGATTACAGTTCCTACAAATGGAGAGGGATTATATGAAGCTCGTGGAAGAAATGAAAAGGACAGTTCCAGAAGAATTTCACATACAGATGACTTCAAGTAAGCTTAGCTTGCCCTGTTTTAGGATCTTATGCTTAGTGATGTTCTCCATAATGCTGATTAAAATCATCAACTTCAACATATGACACGTTCTTGTAACTTGTATGAATAGGTTTCTTGATCGAGCTGCAGTTATAACCCCATCGGACATGCTGGTATTACCAGACAAAACTGAAATTCCTAACCGATGGAGGCTCTGTACTGTGACACAAGTTGAAGAAGTCAAATGTGTGCTAAGACTAATGCCAATATGGTTCTGCACAATCTTGGCATCCATTGTCTTTGTGCAAGTGCTATCTCTCTTCGTTGAGCAAGGATCTGCAATGAACACAAGCACAATGATCTCAGGCTTTCACATTCCACCAGCAAGCATGACAGCATTTGACATAATAAGCACTTCCACCTTCATCATTTGCTATGAGAAGATCTTGATTCCTCTGTATGTGAAACTAACTAAAAGTAAGCCTAAGCTCCCGAGTGAGCTACAAAGAATAGGGATAGGATTGGTCATTTCAACAGTAGCTATGGTGATTGCAGGCTTGGTTGAACAACACAGACTAAGGTTTGCTAATGAAGGAGGGGAAGAGACAAGTTCTTTGAGTATTTTCTGGCAAACACCACAATATGTGCTTGTAGGAGTAGGGGAAGCATTCATCTATGTCGCTCAGTGGGAATTCTTTGCATCACAAATTCCTGATAGCCTGAAGAGCATGGGGCTTGGCTTGTCCATGTCTTCCTCAGCACTCGGTAGCTACTTGTGCAGCGCCATACTAAGTGTGGTAATGAAGATTACAACAAGACATGGAAAGCCAGGTTGGATACCTGCAAATTTAAACGATGGTCACTTGGATAGGTTCTTCTTCCTTTCAGCTGCTTTGACTGCACTAGATCTTGTACTATTCGTCATGTGTGCCAAGAGGTATAAGTCTATAGCACTAGAAAAACGAGAGGTAGGACGGGAAATGGAAGCTACAGCTTGAACCAATGAAAATTTGTAACTTCTCCACAACAGTTGTTCTATTAGGAACTAAAAAATATCAAGCTGAGCATTGTGGAGACATACTTGAGAGGAAAGAAAAAAATAGAAAGCAAAGGAAAACATGCTTTAGTTACTGAATGTTTTATTTTATGACAATATTGGCATTGACCAAAACCTCTCTTGCAATCTTGATTTTGCTTATAATGATCATATTGATGACAGAACAGACTTGTTTTCATGTTTTGACAGAGTTCACTCTCCACTCACCCTCATAGTACAAGACTCGAAATCTTTCGAACACTGGAACAAGCACTAATTCTACTGCAGGTCTTTAGCAATAGTTTTGTATCATTGTCATACCTATATCAAGTTAATGACTTTCATAAGCTATTTTAAGGACTGGAGTTGTCCTTCATAACGTTTACTTGTTAGATAATTAGTTGAAGAGCAGATTTAGACAACATTCAGATAAAGCTATAACACGTTACTGTATGTCAACCAGTTAAACTACTCGCCACAAAACAAAATGGTTTAAAAGGCAAATCTGGGACTCCCTTAGGGGTGATGCAGCATCTAAATGTTCTGAGACAACCTTGGAGCGCAGAGTCATGGATTAACGTCAGGATAGATCATACATTTGCCCCATTCAACTTTTTGCCATGAGTTATTGCCTTAAGAATGCCTCATGCACACTTTTGCATCTTGAATTGTTTGGGCCTGTATGCCCCCCAACATGTTCTGTTTGAAGTTTCTCTTAACTATTTGCAAATACTAAACATGTTTTTGAACTAAGATCATTAAATTGGAGACTTTAAAACACTATAAAAGATTCAAAACATCCACACACAACAAAATCTGCACCACTTACCAGATATAAGTGTCACAGGTTCTTCATAATGAATTGCAACGGTAGCTTATTTTGGGAGGCAAGTTTACAGATAATCCCAATCAATGACATGAAACAATCCCCATTTCCCAATTCGGTGTTGCAATAGGAAACTGAGCATCTACCAGACCTATCTAATACTTCAATTTTTGTCCTAATATGCTTTTAGTGCTGCAATAAGGTGAATAAACACTTCCACTGGTGCTTATCCTCTGTCAAACTTCCCAGTAAAGATGAGTACAAGCCTAGGCGGTCTCTATAGGATGCATGTTACTGCTTCCTTTCATATTTTTAGAATTACTGCAGCTCACTTGGATATCTTGGCAGTAAGTTCTCTTACCAGCTTTGCAGCAACCATTGCAGTCATGCCATCAACAGTATCACGCTGTGGGTTGAACTCAACGACGTCAGCACCGACGACATCAGCTTGAAGGTTATGCAGTATGTTTAGAACATCACGGAATGAGAGACCACCAGGCTCTATATGAGATACTCCTGGAGCAAATGCTGGATCCATACAGTCAAGATCCACGGAGATATACACACCCTTTACACCTTCACCAAGTTTCTGAATGTACAAGAAAAATATTAGGCAATTGAGATTATCAATGACGCAAAGAAATAATGAAATTCCATCATATAGACAATGGAAGAATTCCTTGACAATGAAATTCAGCATATTCAGAATTCCTCAAGTGCTGAGCACATTTGCAAGTACATAATTTGGGCCGAAAAAACAAGAGGGTAAGGAAAAGGAAAGCGATGGTAAAGAAAGACGGACCAGATTCTCCAAATATTGGCGGTCTCGGGAAAATGTTCGCATTTCATATTGCTCCACGCCAAACCTTTTTCCTTGTTCTCGGCCTTCTTTAGTAATTGATCTAATTCCCACCTACAAACAAGATCAGGTTCTGGTAAACAATTTCTATTGTTTATGCTTGCGGGAAAGTAAGCTCCTTGGAAACCCAAAGAGTACATGCTTATCCTATCACAACAAAGATTGTTTCACAGCATAATGCAAGAATAGCATACAAAGTTGTACATGCTAGTTGGTCTATAGAAAGAGCTTATATTACTTGCAAAAGGCGTCGAGCATAACCACCCTCCATTATTCGCGCAAAGCTTGATGCATGTGAGTATTTGTTTCCTTCAAAGGCATGATAAATGTCAGGATGAGCATCAAGGTGAAGGATATCAATAGGTCCTCCAAGCTTTTCAGACACAGCTCTTACAACAGGATAGGATATAGAGTGATCACCCCCTAACACCAAGGGGCGCAATGGATTCTGAAAATGTCAAAATGGGAATTAAAATAAGCAAATAAATATGCAAAGGCAAAAGACATCAGAAACTGAAACATACTTCTTAGGCAAGGCCAGTATGTTTCAGTTTCTGAGTAGAGTTCCTAATTATGACAACTGTTTTATCTAGTCATCAACGTATAAGAGATGTTTTAATTCAGAAGCAATAAGTCATACGACAACAGTGAGAATTGATGCTTCATTGAATGCAACTGAAGATCTTTTTTCTCTTGTTCACAATGAGATGAAAAAATTGGCAGGATTACTTGTACCAGAACACTTCTACAATGGTTTGATGCCTAAACATATAGACATCAGTAAATAGTGTTGAGCATACCCTTCCAGCTTCAAAAATCATATTATGGATAAAAAAGCTCCATGAGAATAACACATGAGGTCATGAAAAGAAATCTCTTTTTCGTTTCTAACATTTCATAGTCATATGGATGAAGGTGAGAAAGCTAATTCACATTGGTAACTCAAACAATATAATGAAGAGAGAGAAGTAAAGCCAAAATTTTAGAATGGTGCAGATAGGACTTAGACATCGTAAAAAGAATTTCTCTTTTTACTGGTTTTGGATGGGAGACGGGGTTCTTAGAAGTCTGATATGTCATTATAAAAATGATTTTAGTAAATTCCCTAATTTAATGGGTGCAGGAGCCAAATGCCTATGCTTTCCCAGAAGTTATAACATAAATGATAGTTTACCTCCTCCATAACTAGCTTAACAGATTCACTTATGATACTCATCAACCTATCATCATCCACACCTGAGTCTCGTAACTCTTGAACTGGCACATCACCAACATCAGTTAAGATGCGTGGATCATCTAGTTCTTTTCCTGCACAATAGAAAAAACTGCATTATTTTGTTTTCTCCACAAGGTAGAACCAAAATCTAAACCAGAAGAGACTGATATGAATTGAGTATAAAGCTCAACCCACTATTTACTGAATATTTGATAATCCCTAAACAAACTATAGTGTTTTGAAACTCTCTTGTCCAAAGTAAATCATGTGAAGAATAATCATTTTAACAGATAAATAACTTTACTTACCTTCCTCAGTTGTGGAGTTTGTACTGCCACACCATATAGCCTCTCGTATACGAGGAGGGGCAAATGCTGGCCCCTGGAGAAATGAAGAGTTATGTCCCAGAGGAACTCCAAGAAGAGACGTTGAGGCTACAACACCTCCAAGAGCACGAACAAGCTCTCCCTATAAAAGTAACTTGAAAAATTAAGGAAGGGAACAGGTCAACCATTCACGTGTAAATGGTCTTATGGGAAACAATTCACTACAGCAAATCAGTTGATCAATCCAAATGAGAAGCGATCCTTAAAAGGTAGCTAGTGTTTCGTAAGAGGATACTGAAGTAGCTGCTTGTCTTCTTTCTCTCCCTTCTCCCCTGACAAACCTATGTTCTATATTTCCTTAATCGTGATGAAGAAATCGACCATTTTCATATTAGGATTCAACTACCACTTGCCCATTTCATTTGTGTGACTAGATTAAGTGACAATGCAGGGACACAGATCAGGCAGTAAGGAAACATTACAAGATTCTTGAAATACCTCTGCTGCTGACAAAATGTTTGGTCATGCTTATCAATTCCAATTACTCATACAACTTTATTTTAATATAATACTATTATCATTTGTAAAAAGTTTACATGAAAACTAGCAGTGCAGAATTTATACACACTCACACTCCATTAAGGACCACCAACAGAAACCAAAAGAAAGCTTCCATGTCACTGCTATTAAGCTGTTAGTTCAAGACCTTTTACACAAAAGATTTACTCACGATATTACTTCGTTAATTAGCAATCTGTAGTGAAAGTAAAGAACTAAGTGATACTAATGCAAAGAATCTCATCATGAGCTCCACTTAAAATTAGTAATTACATTCTTCCAAGCCATACATACCTTAAGTTTTGCTCTTTCACGAATAAGTGTGAGAGATGCCTCTATAACACGATTCTGTCCTTTTTCCACCAAATCTTTTGGAACATTTGATGCTAGCAATTTCTGCATATAATGGATTCCCATCCTCCCAGCACTCTTCATATTTGTTAATTCTGATTATCCTACTAAACCAGTCAACATAAAATCAAAAAGAATAAATACAGGAATCCAAAGTTGCAAGTAGACAAGGACTAAAGCAACCCAAAGAGGAACTGACTAGGGATGATGCTAAACAACGATATAACATGTTAATCCCTCTGTTTCAATTTGTTTGTCTTTCCTTTAGTCTGTTTGAAAAGCTGACAAACAAATTGAAACGGAGGAACTATTTATCCTTAATAGAACCCATGTTTATGAGCAAACATCAACCAAAAGCTGACAAACAAATTGAAATGAAGGGAGTATCCATCTTCAATAGTATTCATGTTTATGAGCAAACATCAACCACTAAGTTGTTATGTTCTCTCCTATTGAAATTCCAAAAAGAAGAGAAAACACTTGAAAAACAGGTTTTATTTTGCATCCTCCACAAGTCTCTTAAGATTTCAATCAAAACATGTTAAAATTTGCAGGGAAGAGTCTCTGCTTTTGCAAGAAGAGCTTTTCACCTCTGCAGTAGTTTCTGGTTAAAAAAAAAGTTTGTCATCTATAGTACCATCGTGTCATGTCACCAAACAATAACATAACCAATATAATCCCACAATTCGGGTATGAGGAAGTTACAGTGTATGCAGAAAGAGAATGTTTCTGACAGACGCTCCACTCAAAGAAAGCATAAACACAGCATTTATGTAGAAAAATGTCATCAGATAGTGGAAAAACAATAGGAGAGAAGAAATCTAGAAGATTTCACCAAAAAAAAAAAACTCTTCTTTATTGACTGAAGATCTTCACCCCCAAATAGAATTTCTCTGTCCTCAACCGAACCCATGTTCATATATACCCATACAATTTCCAGTTCTTAGCTATTGTTTGTTTAATCACCAAAAAGATAAAAGAAAGCAACTTTCTTTCAATTCCCATTATTATTTTACAAAAATGGTTTTCGTAAAAGAGTTAAACTTTTCTCTGCAACCAAACCGAGTCAGTCCCAAAAGTAGCAAAACCCACAACAAAGGTATCAGAATTTGGGGATTACAAGACACAATAAATTCAAGAACCAAAAAAATTAATTCTCATAAATTAGGTAGAAAGAAAGAAAGTGATATATCATACCTACAACTGCAAGAAGAGTGATGAGAGACAGAGAAAAGGCAATCGGTGGAAGCTGAATAGAGGTAAAGAAGAGAAGAGCGAAGAATCAAGACATGCAGTAGTAATGGGATTTGGTGTTTGCAGCGAATAGAGTATGAAAATGGAGACTAAACAATACTGTTAGGAGTAAAATATTAGGGAACAAGATTTACACGCAATCACTGACATAAACCCAATCCATCCCTCTCCTCAAATGGACATACCCAACCAACTTATTTAAATATCCCGAGGATAATTATCTAACCAAAAAAATTCTTAGTTCACTTATGTTATCTTCAATACTTAGGTAAATTCACATGTGATTCTTCAAGTAAAAATCACAAGTTAAAAATATTTGAACATACTTAGGTGGTTGGCAACCATAATCAAGAAAATTGGAGTGTTTAGTGACGACATAAGCTATAAGACCGCCGAATTTCAATTACCAATGCCGTATCACACACTTCTATGTGCCATTCACGCAATTGGGCGGCTGACACACACCCAATTGATGGCCATCTGTTAATACCATCATCGTTAAATGCAAGTTTTATTTGGGCATAATATTGATAGACTTCAACTGACATACGAATTCCCGCAAGAATTAAGTAGTCACTTTTGAATATACTTTTTTCGCTTATTTTTATTTATTCAATATATTATTTTAAAATATTTAATAATATTTATTGAGTTTATAAAATCAAAAAATAATATTATACTTAATTTTTAATTTATTTTTCTCGTTGATTATAATTATTTTCTTATTATATTTTTTAAAACACTATACTGTTATATTTAAAGATTTGATTAGAATTATCTTTAATATTTTTTAATTTTTAATTTTTGTATCAAATCAATAAGGACAACAAAAATAAACAGAGAAAGTAATAAATATAATGTCTTAAAAAATATTATAGAGATATGACTATAATTAATGATAAAGGGTAATTAGAAAATAAGTCTAAAATAATTTCTTGATTTTATATGATGGATAAATATTATTAGACATCTATTTTAGTATAATAGACAAGTAAAGATAGACGGAAGAGTATATTACCTATTTTTTAGAATGTATAAATAGTACTTGAGTTTTATATGAAATTGAACAAACATACATACGTATCATACGTGACATAATACGTATATGATGCAAATCGCCATATAAAATACATATATTTATTTTTTCAACTTTATATAAAATACGCACACTCAAAATCAAAAAGTATGAATATTAACTAAAAGCCAAATAAAAAAAAACATGGTTGTTTATAGAGGAATTTGCATATAGGCACTCAAAAATCCTTAATTATACTCCATAATAATAATTTGGGTAATTACATTTTGTAACTATAGTTATAACAACAATTCGTGCAAGATCCGTACAATTCGTGTAACATTCGTACAATTCGTGCAACATTTGTATATGTTTGTATACTTTGCAATTTTTGTATAGCGATATGTTTGTTTATCCACACAATATTTTTTTAATTTATACTAGGTAAAGTACTCACGCGTTGCGCGAGATAATTAAATTACCTTATTAAATTTATGTATGATTATTCGGTAATATGAATTTTCCTTTTATTTTTTTAACCAATGAATATTTGTTGTAATCAGTTTCTGAATATTTAATTCAATGATGAGTAGTAGATAATCTTATGGTAGAACATAGGTAATGGCATTGCAAATCTACACTCATTTAATGTAGAACACAAATGAAACAATGTTTTTATATAGTGAGCTTACAACATCATTTTTGATATCCGATTGTTTTAAAAAAAAAAATCGTGGTAAATTCTAAATAATTTCGTTTGTTGTTGATAGTAAGCTAAAGGTGAAAGGAAACTTTTAAAATGGAAACATATGAAAAGAGGAGGTTTTATTTTAGGTGCTGTAAAGAAAAATTATAAAGAAAAGGAAAATTTTTTGATGTCCCAAAAATTAATTCAGAATAAATGGCATCTAAAATTGAAAAGTCCTATTTGAAAATCTCAAATTATTTTGTTTTCATAGGCAAGTTATAAATAAATTGGAAGAAGGCCAAAAATAGTTCAGGGCCAAAAAACGCAGACTGGTGGGAGCTTGATCCGCCTCTAAAGAATGATGTTAAATTTGTCTATCGAATATAAAGGTGAAAGAAAGATGTTTAAATTGCTAGAACTGAAAAGACCTAGAAAGCAAAAGTTTTTTTGTGCATCAAATTAAAATAAAAAAGTTATAAGGAATTTTGAATGACCCAAATGAAAATTTAAAATTTTAATGGAGAATTTATTGTAAAAAGTAAAGAAATATTTAAATATTCATAAGCTCGAAAAGATCTAAAAAGGACATAAACAACATCGAAAAATCTCACAGAAATCCAAAAATAACTTTTTGCACAATATTTGTCATGAGAAGATTATAAAAAAGCTGAAAGAAGTCTGGAGACAATTCGTGGGACTTGAAACTAAACAAAGTGTTTGAATATGGACGGACCAATGTGACTTTGAATTGCCCCAAACCAAGTATAAATTTCGCTATCGAGTTTGTTACGAAGGTGAAAGAAAGATTTGAAAAATGGATAAGATCTCGAAAAAATATTATATACAAGGATATTGAAAGTCTTATGTAAATATCTAAGTTATTTTTATATGCACAATAAGGATGATTCATACCGCAAGTCATTTGAAAGAGGGTTTAGATATAAAACAAAAAGAAAGGTTAAAGTACTGATATACTCACAAAGATATTGAAAGAACATACACAACATGTAAAGTCTTGTGTAAACGGGTAAGTGTCTCTCAACAATAATATTTGGGAGGTAAATTATAAGCAAATATGAAAAAAATTCGAGAATGGAAAGCATATCTAGGCAGTTCGATATGATATTGAGTTGTCTAAAGATGAATTTTAAAACTTCTAATCAAGTTTGATGTAAAGGTTACTGGTGAATTTGGAAACTGACGACCATGAAAAGACCTTAAAAGGACAATATAAATTAAAAGGAGTAGAATAAAGTAAGTGCTAAAGATCTATAAAGAAGATATGCAACATCGAAAATACTAACGTAAATCAAAATTTTTTTTTTAAACACAACAGGTGTTTGACGATATATAGATAAAACAGAAAAAGTCGAGACAAAATATCAGGGGCATAAAGAAATAAAAGTTTTGAAAACTGAAATGCAACATATCTTGGATAGACGATGTGTTTCTAATGGGCAGAAGATGACTTCTAAATGTATATTTCAAATTTGATATAAAGGAAAAAGAAAGATTTAGGAAGCAATAACCTTAAAAAGAATAAGAAAAAGAAAAGTTTTATCAAAGAAAAAGAAGAAGAAGAGTGGCATGTAAAAGTTTCAATTTTTAGGTGTTTCGAGTCAAAAATCATAGAAAAAAAATCATGTAGCAAAGTGTATGTAAATTAAAAAGCGTCAAACTCTGAGAAGGAATGTTAGGTATTGAAAGAAAGATGTTGAAAGAAAAACAGGGAGAATAAAAAGGAGGTCGGAAGGGTTGTAAGAAGGCAAGAAAAAACTTCATTAGATGTGATAGTGTTTTTAGTTGTGTTTACATCATTATTGTTCAAAATCACAAGTATTATGGAAGATGTCGCAGAAAGAATAAAACAACATACCTGGAAGGCCAGTAAAAATTGTGGCTAGTGTAGCAAACGACTTCAAAGTTTGTAGATAGAAAAATTTCAATTTTTATTAAAGAATCGACACCTATAGCATTTGCAACGGGTTTTGAACAACTTAAAATGATATCTGATCTACTAAAGATATAGAAAGATAGATGCCGAAAAGAAGAATTTGTTAGTGATATAAAGATTTGTCAAAGTATTTTTGTGCACTTGTTGAGAGAAATTTGCGAAGCGTTGTTTTGGAGGCGTCGTATGCAAATGGGTAAGACAGATGGAAAAAGGATTAAATTAAGTGAAAAAAGACATCATATGCGGATGGATAATTCATATCATATGAAAAAAAATTAAATTAAGTAAAAAAAATTAATACAAATCTGTTATATAGTGTCGCCACGTAGGCGAACTGTCAATTTTATGATCTGATATGATTATTGACCTTTGAATTGTGCTCCATCTTAGCCTTTCTAGGCCAGCATACTCGAGCAAACCCATCCAAGCCCACGATGTTGTCATGTTGTGCACGGCCAACTAAATTAGGGCCAAAAACCTATTTATTCGAGATGGGTCGGATCAAACTGCAGCCCGGATAAGATCAAAACCTGACCCGATGAGAGAGCAGGTAACTCCAATTTGGATCCAGCAATCTCTAAACTAGAAATTGGAACATTCCAAAAACTTCCAAAATTCTTTCTCCAGAACATACTTTGTCCAAAATACGGTTTGACAGTTGCAGGAACAAAAATAGAACAGAAGAAATATGCCTCTTATTCATCACAGAATTCCTCTTCCCTTCCACTGTCAACCTCTTGTTTTCCTCCCCAACAACAGAAAACTAATCCCAGTTCACTCCATGTCCACTTCGTCA
Source organism: Solanum clarkiae (assembly GCA_011800125.2). Classification (NCBI taxonomy): domain Eukaryota; kingdom Viridiplantae; phylum Streptophyta; class Magnoliopsida; order Solanales; family Solanaceae; genus Solanum; species Solanum clarkiae. Next base: position 26,116,675 of record JAABOM020000001.1, on the reverse strand, counting down.
TCACAAACAACTCCTCACCAGTTGGACCATCAACAACAAGAAGATGAAGAGAAACAAGCTTCATTAGCCCAAGTCTTGAAGTACCACAAAGAAACGAAGCACTCATTCACCAACTACGCTCGTGGTCCTCGTGGTCTTGATTGGGCAAATCAACCCAACCCTTTTCGCCGTTACATTTCTTCTCCACTCATCCCTCTGTTACACCCTCCATATTCTGATGAATCTCCTCTATACTCATCACTTTTCAAGACTCTCCCTTTTCCCAAACCCATTTCGCAATCCACAATTTCTCAGCTTTTCTATGATTCATTAGCCTTATCAGCTTGGAAATCGACTGGGTTTTCTACTTGGTCCCTTCGTGTTAACCCTAGTAGCGGAAACCTTCATCCAACTGAAGCGTATATTATTTGTCCACCTATTGAATCAGTTTCAGACAAAGGTTTTGTGGCTCATTATGCTCCAAAAGAGCATTCTTTGGAAATTAGAGCCCAATTCTCATCTGGGATTTTAGCAAAATTCTTCCCTGAAAATTCTTTCCTTATTGGGTTATCATCTATTTTTTGGAGGGAAGCTTGGAAGTATGGTGAAAGGGCATTTAGGTATTGTAATCATGATGTGGGTCATGCTATTGCTGCTGTTTCAATGGCAGCAGCAGGGCTTGGGTGGGATGTGAAACTTCTAGATGGATTAGGTTATGAGGAATTAGAGAAGTTGACAGGACTTGAAAATTTTCCCAAGTTTAAAATCCCATCTCAGCCCGTGAAAGGGGCAATGCCAGAGATTGAGTTTGAGCATCCAGATTGTGTTCTTTTGGTTTTTCCTAGTGGTTTGAGTGAATTTGAAGTGGATTATAAGGAGTTGAGCTCTGCTATTTCAGAGTTTTCAGGTTTGGATTGGAAGGGCAAGCCTAATGTGCTTAGTAAAGAGCATATTTGTTGGGATATTATATATAGAACAGCTGAAGCAGCGAAAAAGACATTAACAATGTCTAATTTATCAGTAGTTGATCCATTTCAGAGTAGCAGAGCATTTAACGAAAGCTCTTATAAGGGTTTAAGTTTAAGGGAAGTGGTTAGGAAGCGTAGGAGTGCAGTTGATATGGATGGTTCTACTGTAATGTCTAAAGAAACATTTTATCAGATATTGTTGCATTGTATTCCTTCTGTTACACATGGTGGAGAGAAACATGCTAGGCAACTGGCATTGCCATTTAGGTCACTTACTTGGGATAGTGAAGTCCATGCTGCTTTGTTTGTTCATAGAGTTGTTGGCTTGCCAAAAGGACTATATTTTTTGGTGAGAAATGAGAATCATCTGGATGATCTTAAGAAAGATACTAGACCTGAGTTTAAATGGGTGAAACCAGATGCTTGTCCTGAGGATCTTCCTCTGTATGAACTGGCAAGAGGCGACTGCAGGGAGCTTTCAAAACAATTGTCATGCCATCAGGTACTTATTTTCTGCTCTTTAATATGATCATATTAGTGATTTTTTTTTTCTTTTGATAAACCATATTAGCTGGGATCAAAAATTATAAATGCTGGAATGAAACCGGACCAAATGGATCCGAAGAGATATTGGGGATCCACAGAGCTGACCTCATTTAGTTTGGGGTTGAAACTTAATTGTTGTTGTTGTTCTTTGATATGAATATACAATCACACTTGCAGATAGCTTATACTGTTCTGATTCAGTGCGTATTTTGTGATCATATTCTCGGGGCCAAAAGATATAGTACCGTAACATTTTTTCGCTTTCATATCCTCAATTTTATCCCCAACTTCTCCATTATTTTGTCTTATGGTTCCTGTAGTATTGTCATTGTGGCAGTTCTTTGAAAAAGTTGTCGTTATAAAAATTGAAAAGATTTATAACTAATTGTTACCATTGTAAAAAGAATCTTGGTTGAGTAACTGAAAAATCTTATTTCTATTTCTCCTTCATATGAAGTGCTTCTATTATGTATATGAGAAATCTGAGTATATTTGAATCAAGTGTTTTCATTCTTCAGCTAGAGATCAATGTGTGTCTTCCAGTGAAATAAAGCTAAAGACAAGGGTAAAACAAACTTTAGTCCAACTTAATATATCTCGATGGCAATAGACTGAAGAATTCAATTTTAAACGAGACAAACAAAATAGGAAGAAAGACCGCTCAATAAATGAAATTGTCGAAAGATTTTCCTTTGAACTGTTTGAAAGTTATCCAACTTGAGTTATGAGAGTACGAATGGTTTCTTTTTCATTTTAAGGAAGAACGAAGAAAAAAAGACTTACATCTTTAATTGCTTTGATCATTTTATGGATCCAGTTGTCATTTCTTAGATAGAATTCCGTAGAGAGACAAAACTTCGAATCAATCATTTTTCTCGAGCTGTACGAGGAGAAAGCTTCCTATACGTTTCTAAGATGATCCTTCTTTTTGTTTTCTTTCTCTTTCAATTGTCATATTGTGTAGAATTATGATGCTAGCTGGACTTTCCTTTCAGATCAAGCTCATCTATTGCTTGTTATGCTTCAAGCGACCTCATTTTTTTTGGATATTTATTATACAGGACATTGCTGGTGATGGCTGCTTCAGCTTGGGTATGATTGCACACTTTGAGCCCACTTTGCGCAACAAGGGTTCCTGGATGTACCCACGGCTATTTTGGGAGACAGGAGTGCTCGGACAAGTTTTGTATCTTGAATCACATGCAGTTGGCATCTCTGCTACCGGGATTGGTTGTTTCTTTGACGATCCTGGTATATCCTCCCTACCCTCGCTTGTTCTCTTTAACTTGTAATAAAGTATAGACCATGGACTTGCACTTACTATAGTTAGTCTCTGTCCTTGTGGAATCTCGTGGAATCTCTTTTAGTAATAATTTCATGGAAGCTGAACTCAGTAACATCTTGGAATTATAATTTCTGCTTAAGATGCGTAAAAAGATATACTGATCTGATTCCAGATATGCCCGTTTCCCATCTTAAAGACAAAAAGACATCCCTAAAAAGGTAAAAGGGAAAGGACAACCTGAATTTGGCATGTCATATCCCTTCAGTTCAGGTTGAACCCAGCTATTAGCTTGTGTAATGATGCACCAATCAGTCCCATCACCAACGACACACCTTCACCCCACCCCATCCACCACCCAAAAAAGATCAAAAAAAAAAAAAAAAAAAGAGAAGGGAAGAAAAGAATTGAAAATAGATAAGCACCAAAAGAGGAAAAAATTCTTATAAGTTGACTATACTATTATTTTAAAATTCTACGGGCTCTTTGCTGAAAGGAAAGAGTTGGACCAGTTGGTCATTGTCTACCTGAAGCAAGAGTGTCACCGGCACTCTTTTATCTAAAATAGGTATATTTAAGAGGTTACCCAGAAAGAAAATCATGAACCCTGAACGAGAATTGGAGCAATCCGTTCTTGAAGGTAGAGTTAGAGACTGCCAGGTTTGTCAGCGTTACACTTCATTATATATCCTTTTTTCTAATACATGCATTCAGGCGTTAGTCTATCATAATCTGATTGTAGGGTTAGCTTACTGTGGTTCATACTGTACATCTTTTTTAGTGTAAAGATAATCCATTAACTTCTGTTTAAATCACCTTTTTTTTCATAGAAATCTGTCACATAGAAAACTTAAACTTATGTACTACTTCTGAAGAACAAAGCGTCTTAGTAATTGTACTAGTGAAATGTGAACCTGAACACACATATCATCATCCTTCAGGATCTTTTGTCATTTGACATGAGTGAATATATCTATTCATTCTATTATGCCCCTTCTCATCTTCCCTTTTCCTCTCCTAGATAATTAGCAAGTGTTGTCGTTTTTGGGTTGATAACTTCACTCGACTAGATTAATTGGATGTTTGTAGTAACTAATCTGTCACCTTTCACGTGATTGTTGCCAGTACATGAAGTTCTTGGGCTAAAAGGATCAAAGTTTCACAGTCTCTATCATTTTACAGTTGGAGGTCCAGTTGTTGACAAGAGGATAATGAGTCTACCAGCATACCCAGGCCCAAGCATTGATGCATGATTTGAAGAATAGTGAAGGTTGCCTGACTCATTACTATTACATACTGATTTTCACATACATTGGGTTGCAACTTGTATTTCTTCAGAGGAAAAGGGTGAAAATAAAATTCCTAATACCTAGACAATAGAAGAAAATGTATGTCTTGACATGTTACATTATATAGTTAGGAACCACAGTTGAATCAATGTCCATAATGTTATCAAGTTATGCTTATGCCAATCCCATCATTTTACAGAACCAACATTTTTCTTCTCCCTCTTTCAAGCATTGCAGCATCTCTTTTGAAGTCTGTATGTAGACCCAATGTGGCCTGCTAAAATTCTGTTACTTTGATCGCTTTGTTCTGGTCTTTTCTGCAACTGTTAAGAGTATCAATGGGTTTAAGAGTTGGCATTGCAAACGTTAGTCATGAGGTGAAACACTTTCAAAGGGTGTACATTTACTGGTTGTTTTCGATCATAGATAGTGAACACATTCAGGTTACTGATATGAACTGTAGTTTCATATCTTTAAGTCATTAACGATGATATTCCATTATTTTTCTCGCGACTCCTCCCCTCTCTCCCTCACAGTCTTGCGTGTTCTGATTTATTGGTATCAGTACTGGTGGCTGTGGCGGTGGTTGGTGGTTCTTTTTTTTTTTTTTTTTTGGGGGGGGGGGGGGGGCAGAATGGTAACTTCTTTT
>JAABOM020000001.1:26089303-26099978 GCA_011800125.2 Solanum clarkiae | reverse complement strand
CTGATTCCTGCTTCAACAGGATAGGTAGGCGCCACAACGGCTCGGTGATACTCCCAGAAAGGGGGATTCCTTCTATAGAGAACTTGTTGGAACAGGGTAAAGGAAGGAAGTTCATGCACAGAATAAGGTTAAGTCACGATCTTCATTTGGTAGGTAACTGATCCATGCTGCATAGATTGGGGTTAGATTTTTGTGAGGTATAAGCAACACTTGTAATTGTGTCCTCTGCTGCTAAGAGTATCTTGTTGTATATTTATGGCTTCTTGATCTATTCCCCCTGCTCGACCTAAAAAAAAAAGGAAACTTGGTATACTGTATACAATTGGAGATGCAATGCCAACAATAAATTCCTAAGGGAAGGAGGGGACAGATCATGGTGAGTTGGTCCAGTTTACATGAGGATCAATGGAAAACACATGCAGTAGTATACCATTCCATTGTAGGTCATCACAATTATGGATATTGTTTATTATTTCATGAGTTGTCCCGAGTGCCAACAGCGTTGGGACAAGTGGTGGAGAAATGGAAGTACCAAAGATCGGTAACGGCAGGAGTACAGCTTGCTGGAACAGTACTGTCACGTCTCCTTTTACCTAATCTGGAAAAGAAGAATAGAAAATGTTTCAAACTGTAAATTCTATGTAAATGTCTAAGGAAGTTAATTTCGTTTCATTTATCTTTTGGGGTAAAGAAAGAATGCTTAGGTAGTCGGGCCAATAGGATATAATTTTTCCTGGCATAGCTGAGAATCTTAACTGACCCAAACCTGGTTCAGTTGGTCCTCCTTTTGTGTGTGTGGGTGGGGGCCTGGGGGTTGTGGGGGATATGAGTCATCACTTCATCTTATGCTTGCTTAAACACTAGTTGCTTTTGAAAGTGTTTTGCACTCCAAACAGTTTTGCGTGGAATTGGTGCAGAGAAGATGTCATTTGATTATCTTTCCTGTTGTTTTACATGTATTGTTTTTTGTTGGTTTGGAGAATTCAAGTGAAGAATACCTTACCTATTAACCCTACCCCCTTCCACCAATTAAAAAAAGGTGTGTTCAAGTAAAGAAAACTTTTCTTGAGTTTGGTTACAAAATATATTTTTATGGAGGCTCAGAGGAAGTGGTATGGAACTCTTGTTGGATGGAGGATTTTGGGAGTAGACAATGATGGAGAATAACTTGTGAGTTATGACTTTACAATTGATGGGCTATCTTGCTGAAACTCGGGTGTTGATTTAGAGGTTGGATTCTTCACCACATAGATTTTAAGATTCAAGGTTATGGATCTGAGTGCATCTTTGGGTGCTCAGACACGGCCAATAAATGTGTATTTCGATTGATTAAAGTTAATAAACTTAAATTCTTTATAAACACGCAATATTTTGTTCTAAAGATATCTCATGTAGTAGCAAAGCATCATAATTTGTATAAGTACATCTATGTATATGATATAAATCCAAATATCAAACTACCCAATCTATGTATATTTCTCGGTCATAGATGTAGTCAAGGTACCCAAAGTAAGTTGATCAAATTTGGTGTGGATCCTCCACAGACACCAAATTGTGTCAATCCAACACCAGGCTGTAGGGGATTTTGAAGGGTCGGAGGAAAAAAAAAGAAAATAGGGGATCCCTGTAGTTTTGCTTTGTTTGACACCGGTGAACTGCTGCTTAGATCTGGACTGTTAGTAACATTTACATCTCTTTATGAGATCTCATAGTATTTGCTCACAATGGATGCTGATGGTACCAGCTTTTTGTTTTTAAGCTTTTAATTTCTTGCTGTTTGGTTGCTTACCCAAGGGTACTCTGCTGCGCTTAAAATTTTTTGGTTCCAACTTTGGTGGATTTTTCTGGACACTGCAACTGTTAGATGTTGGAAATTTATTCTCTTGTTTTGTGATTGGTTCATGATGCATCTGTGATGGAGTTTTGGTTTTATAGGTTAATCACTACAAGCTATTAGGGGTTGGGCTTTGACTCATCTAATCTCATTACAAGTAGCTATGCAACCAAGTGGTGCAAAAGATACACAACTCCGTGAGAGCAACAGCCAGAAGGTCCATCCACAACCTATGGAGGAAGCCGCGAACCAAAACCCTGAAGCAGTTGAAGCTGTGGTATCTAGGATTTTTACAAATATCTCATCCCTGAAATCTGCATACATTCAACTCCAATCTGCTCATACTCCTTATGACCCTGATAAAATCCAAGCTGCTGATAAACTTGTAATTTCGGAGCTGAAGAATCTCTCTGAACTGAAGCACTTCTACAGGGAGCATAATCCGAAACCTGTGTGTGTTTCACCTCAGGACTCGCGCTTGGCTGCAGAGATCCAAGAACAGCAGAGTTTGTTGAAAACATATGAAGTTATGGTGAAGAAGTTTCAATCTGAGATTCAGAACAAAGATGCTGAGATTCTTCAGCTGCAGCAGCAGATACTAGAGGCCAATCAGAAGCGGATCAAATTGGAGAAAAACCTAAAGCTCAGGGGCTTGTCAGCGAAAGAATCAGAGAATGCAGTTAACGAGGATGGGCATTTCTCTTTGGATCTAACTCCTGAGCTTTTCAGGTCAGCTGTGGAAGCTACTTATAGGGCCATTCACGACTTCTCTAAGCCACTGATCAACATGATGAAAGCTGCTGGTTGGGATCTTGATGCAGCAGCAAACTCCATAGAGCCGGATCTAGTTTACGCAAAGAGAGCTCACAAGAAATATGCGTTTGAATCACATATCTGCCAAAGAATGTTTGCTGAATTCCAGAATGAGTTCTTCTCTGTGAAACATGAGAATTCAGCTGTCCCCAAGGATAGTTTTTGCCACCAGTATCTTGCATTACGAGAATCGGATCCACTAGATGTTGTAGTACAAAGTCCAAAGTCCCTCTTTGGGAACTTTTGCCGGAAGAAGTATTTGGAGGTGGTTCATCCGAAGATGGAATCTGCATTTTTTGGAAACTTGGATCAGCGTAACTATGTTATGAGTGGTGGACACCCAAGAACAGCTTTCTACCAGGCTTTTCTGAAACTAGCCAAGTCAATTTGGCTTTTACATAGGTTGGCTTATTCATTTGATCCTCCAGTCAGGGTTTTCCAAGTCAAGAGGGGAACCGACTTCTCAGAGGTTTATATGGAAAGCGTTCTGGAAAATTTCATTGTAGACGAAAACGAGAAGCCTAAGGTTGGTCTGATGGTAATGCCTGGTTTCTATGTCGGGGGCAGCGCGATCAAGTGCCAAGTCTACCTAACAGGCGTGAAGGTTACAGAATGATATTATGTCGTGTTTTCTGGTTCATCAAATGCCTTATGTTTTAGCAGCTGTGTTTCGTGTTACATGCTGGTTAGTTCTGATGTAAAATGTGTCTTCAGCTAAAACTTTCATCTTTTCATGGACACGAATTTGGGACGTAGGTGGCTTGTATTCCAACTATAATTTTTGTGTTTACTAATGAAATTTGTTTTGGTTCCAAAACTGTATTTTTGCCAGTATAACCATGATAGCACTTTATTTATGCAAGTTTTATGATATGAAAATGAATCTTAGTAGCTCTAAGTCTATGATTTCGTATATATGTTTTTCTAGAATGATCATTTTCGTGTCCATAATAAGATGTTATCATGGAAGTTGACCATGTTCTAGATGCGTTATGCATGGACCGTTATCTTAGCTACTTCAAGTTTTTATTTTTAGCACATGCATATTAAATATTAATTTGACTATCTTCATAATTTTTGGACGGTTTAAGAAAACCTTTTCCTTAAACTCTACCTACATTGATATCGTGCCTCACTTCGATCTTTGTTTTTTGTAAAACAAAATTCTCCAACCTAAATTAACGAAAGAGTAAAGTATTTTTTCTGGAAATGACAATATTAATTTGTGAAAAAAGCTACCAACTCAGCAATTTCCAACTTTTTATGTCTATTATCTTGAATAGCAAATTTCCTTCAACCTATGTAAAGGAGGTAAAACACATCTTTATTCTTACGTCTATTTGTTAACTTAGTTGACCCCAGTGGATCTAAGAAATATTAGAGGGAGGTGATTTGACTGGAGTTGTCACACTTATAGTTTATCGAGGACATAACTCTAAAAAAGATGATTTGTAGGTTAAGGCTTAAGATGAGCATTGCTAAGTTTTATCTGTGAACCGTCCTTTAGACCAATTACAACCTTCTAAACTCGATGGATAATAGGCCCGTCCATTTACCCTTCTCCTTCTTTTACCCTTGTCCACTTAATATCAGACTTATGGATAATTCGCCCATCCTTTTACCTTTCTCCACTTAATACCAGGCTTAGCTTTACACATTGTGGGACTTGAACCTGTGACTTCAATCACAAATCCTCCGGCCTTTGCCACAAATCTTCAATTTTGTTGTGTCTTTGTTTCCGATTATTATATTATCTGTTGTTATTTAGTGTTCTTCCCCTTTATTCCGGTATGGATCCTTCACTAGTGCACTGATATATTTTACTTGAGTCAAGGGTCTATCAGAAACAATCTTTTTCTTGAGGCAGAGCAAGACTTCATACACACCGCTGGCTCTTCAAATTCCTTTTGTGAGATTACATTGAATATATTTATATTTTTTTTTTCTTTTTTAGTGTTTATTGACTTAACAAGTTGTTGCTAATTTTTTAAATTTTAAGACTAAAATTGGCTGGAAGGATTCTCAAATGGTAAGCTCCAGCTGCCGTGTGATGAGTGCATTTGATCTTCAAAATAAAAGTGACAATCTGAATTATGAGATCTCAGATCTCTACATTATGCTTTAAAATATTATTTAAGATAGATAACATGATACAATGGAATAAAATAATTTAGCTTAATACAAGCATTATACTGGTCATCAGCAATTTACACTATGTTAATTAATTTGTCTGAGACAAGTTGCGTTTTCATGGACAAGAAAGCCTGCTCTGCACAAGTTAATTTAACCGTTGGCATCATGTAACTGACTATTGTAGATTAATCACGTTATGTGACACATCTTTCGTTTTTATTCTCTCCGTTCATCTTTGCTTGTCTACTATATTATTTTAAGCTGTTCAACAATATTTGTATAGTTTATAAAATCAAGAGATAATTTTACACTTAGATCCTAATTTGTCTTTATCGTTAATTAAAGTCATTTCCCTATTATATTTTTCAAGATATTGTACTCCCTCTAGTCTCTTTTATATGTTAACTTTTGTGATTGCACTTGCATTAAGAACAGAAGTGATTTTACTATTTTACCCTTATTTAATGTACATTAATTGTTTTTTTAATTCTTTTAGTTGGCCAAATGTATTTTTTCAAAGCTCATTAACTATCAAGGGTAAAATAGGAAGAACAGTGTCATTTATGCATTGATTTTGTGAAATGACATATATTAAGGACCATCTATTTATAGTAAAGACGACATATAAAAGGGACCTGAGGGAGTATTTATTACATTTAAAGGGTGATTTGGTAAATTACTCCTATTATTTACTATTTCTTGATCTCTGTATCAAATTAATAGAGTACAAGTAAAGATGGAGAGAGCGAGTAATTTGTCCAAAAAAGAACATAGAGAGAAAAATATTGTTAATATTGACAAAATAAGTAAGCAACTATTCAGTAAATCTGAAGAAAATGAACCTATTGTTTTACAGAGACGACAGAGTTAATAACAAACTTTGCAGCTAGTTCTTTGAAGGTTCTTGCACTTGTAAGATCATTAAATTAAAGGAAAGAAGGTCAACTCTTATGTGATTAACACTTGTTATATAAACCACAATTCTCTCTTCACATTTCCACAATACAAATCAACACAATTTACAAGCATTTTCTTTTCACAAACTAAACTACTTATAGGTTTTGCTTCATTCTATTTCCACAATATAATGGAAAAAACCACCCTTTCCCTAATTCTGATTCTCTTCAATATCTCTATGATCTTCACATTTGTTGGAGCAGTTGAGGGCGCTAGCGCACAACCTCGTGCTAACAAATTTGTGGAGTCGCAATGTAGGCGCACGCGTTATCCAAAGTTGTGTGTAACTTCTTTGTCAAACTATGTCACTACCGCGTCAGAACCCCAAGAGCTAGCTCATGCAGCATTGAAAGTGAGCTTAGTTAAAGCTATCCACACGAGAGCCTACGTGAAGAACGTCTGCAAACAACTCGAAAAGACTAAGGCTAAAGATTATCAAGCCGTGAAAGATTGTTTAGGTCAAATCTCAGATGGTGTTTCGTTGCTTTCAAACTCAGTGCAAGAGCTACACAATTTGAATCTAGACAAGGAAAGTGACTTTGTATGGCATAGAAGTAATGTTCAAACTTGGCTTAGCACAGTGTTAACTGATGCTTTCACTTGCATGGATGGAATGTCTAGTTACAAATTTGGTGGTTATAAAGTAAAGGCTACAATTAAGGTTAAAGTTCTAAATGTTGCACAAGTCACTAGCAATGCTTTAGCTTTGTTCAATGGATATGCTGTTAGGCATAAGGCTTCTCATCATTCAAACTCTGGCAAAATTAACAAGCCTACAATTTGATTGGGACTTTCAGGGAAGCCATTTGAATTCAAACTCACTGTATTTGATTTTTTTGTTATGTATGTCAAAACGTATGTAACTTCATTAATTCTATCTGTAAAAATTGATTTTGATATTTTTTGTTAATTCTTGTTTTCCTTTCCTTTTATTACTAGATTATTTGAAACACGTCATAACTCATAATACAAGTCCTTCTGTAACGCGATATGAGAATTGAAATCTGGACAAAGGGATAAGTGATCTAAAGTGAACTAAACTGTATATAATAAAATTGGTTAATTTAGTATGACTAGTTTCAAATATAAACAATAAAGTAATTATTAGTTTACAATAGAAAATAGTCAAAAATTATATATATATATAAAAAGTATATATCAATCATATAACATAGCTTGTCTAAAGTCACAGATGCAATATATTGAATGCAAAAAATGATATGTAATTTTCCTTAATTAATATTAAGCAATAAAAGTGTTTTGAGTCCAAAAGTATATTATAACCTTATAAATCCAAAAGAATAATTACATTTATGGTATTTAGGCAATCTAAATGAAACACAAAGCTTTTAGGAATTATGCCCAAAATAACCTGAATATATATATATTCTAAACTCTAATTTATGCATACTTAAAGGGTATTATATATCTATTTTAAGAAAATAAAATTTTGCACGAAATCCTTTAATGGAGATTAAGTCTATATCAACAGAAGAATCAAGGAGGAATAGATTTGTATCCACATTGTTTATCAATAAAATTATGTTTCTTCATATTTTATTTGTGATTGCAATTTATATTCTATCACATTAAAATTTATTGTAAACAAACTAACACGCCCTGGGACCAAATTTGCTCTTCATCTCTTCTCAAGCCTTGAATCAGGGGTCATTTGTAGACATCAAAATTTTGTAGGGCTTTACAAAATGTGTCATACTCTATCCTAAACCCTAGTTTATGCATCTATATAAAGGGTATCATATTCTATTAAAGAGGTATCTCAAAAATCCCATAAACGAATATTCATGAAAAGATCAAAATAATTATCAAATACTTTAAGAAGATTTGTACAATTTCTTTCATGAAGATAAAGTCCAAAGATTTCTACAAATTCTTTCATGAAGATTAAGTCCAAAGATTTGTACAAATTCTTTCATGAAGATAAAGTCCAAATCATTTAATTAGAGAAATACACCACTAACGACTCTCAAATCATAAGAAACTTAACGTATTCACATGATAGTGAAATAGACAGAGATTCTATATACCTAGGTTCAAGTTTCACTGCCACATTCTTAATCTATGATAAAGAATCTGGCATGGACATAAGTTTGATGCATATTAGACACATACTATATAATTTAATTAATTAAAAAGTTAAAAACAATTCGTCGTCCCTACACTTTTAGTTTTAGATGTATTTTATTAACTTTAACATTTGTAGTTTGTCAATATAGTTTTCAAATCAAAAAGGTGAAAAACTGCTGGTAAGCTTCTCCAATAGTAAGCATCCACTAACGTATATATTTCGTCGGCAAAATGAAAACGACAATCTGAAGTAAGAACTAAGATGTAAGACAATCTTACATCATACGTGTATACTTTATTAGTACTTCTATTATTTTAAGATTTATATTATGGAATAGTAAATAATATTCTTCATTATTTACTGTATTTATTTTGCATTGTTCAATTTTAGTCAACTCATCTATTTGATACTTCTAATTAAACGTTTTGGGCAGAGCCAATTATGAGTTCTGGGGATGGCAATGGGACGGGGCAGGGTGGGTTGAACTTAATCTATAAATTTGTTAAATCGTTCCATCCCAAATGATGATTTTTTTTTATTTTCAACCCGCTCCGCATAAATTCGTCTCACTTAAATTTGTACGTTCTTTTATTTTTTAATTGAATTTAATATGAAAAATGAAAAATCGTATTTTAAAAAAAAAGTATCGCTAATTAACATCTCAACAACTAATTAACTATTTCTACAATTAACATTTCAATAATTTGTTTCTTAATCATTACAAAGATTTAATTTTCTTCGAATTCCTATTTGGTTCTTTAAACTCACAAATAATCTGCCTGCATTAGTTTTTAAAATAATTACTTTAACCCACATCCCCTACCCGCCTACCTCACATAATTTTAAACTTGCTCCGAGCCATTCCATTACCATCCGATTATTCCATTTCGGGTGGTTTGTGGGTGGCAATACTAGTGGGCTACTTGGTTATCTGAATTTTAAGAAATATATGTAAAGAAGCTAAATTAAATAATAAAAAGAGAATTGGGTTATTTTATGTCACATATTCAGTCGAATGGCCATGTGGTTCTATTTTTTTTTAGCACGAGTAGAGAATTTTCTAGAAAGTCACTCAAATTGCAATTCGACTTATTTTTTGCCCAATCTAAGGTTGTAGTATAAAATTTACCATCATCTTAGCACAACGTTGGTCAAACAATCTCCAGCATGATTTTGTCTGTTTAATATTTGTCCATACAAGTGGACACATGCATCATCAAACTGTTGGCACCACTCACCAAACAACCTGACGCTAGTAGCTTTTCTTGGACTTTCTAGGTGAAAAGAAATTTTATAAAACAAAATAAAAGAAGAAGATATTCATCCACATAAATTAATTGGGAACAATTCTTAGGTATGTATAATCATTTAGCTATACCAACAAGGATTGCGGTTGAGTGGTAAGTATTTTGTTATTATTAATTAGAAGTTTTGAGTTTGCGTCTTTTTAAATACAAAGCCATTCTTATTAGAAAGTGTTATACCTTCAATGTGAAACTACTCAACGTGAATCTAAATTTAATTAGGCTCTAATATAATACAAATACTCGACATTGAATGAAAAAAAAGAACAAACAAACATTTAGGTCTTAGTTAACATTAGCTTCTTGTGTTATCGAGTCTACTCTTTCTATTATACAAATATCTTCTTTGTTTAGTAATCGATGTTCACTTTTTTATATCCAGCTGTCTTTACCTTCAATCCACTTTAATTTTGATTCCGCAAAAAGTCTTTCAAATTGGGATACAATCACCCAATATAATCCTCCTTAATTGCCCTAGCTTTTGAATCCCCTTTTACGGAAGACTTAGAAGCTAGAGAAGGAATATAATATCAAAACACAAACGTCTATCGACTTTTAGTTTCGAATAAAACTAAGGCAGGGTCTAGTTAAGCTATTTTGACTTTCTCTAAGGACAAAGGATTTTTTTCTTTTTAGTTTTTTTTTTTTTTTTTAAAAAAGGTCCGGTGACAGCTGTTACATTAGGATCGATAAAAAGATTTATGAAGATCTTATGTTACTTTTATTAATTGTTTTAAAGTTATTAGCTGGACATAATGTTGTAAATAAACAGGTATATCGATTCGTACATAATTGGAGTTTTGAAGACATAATTGAATAAATAGAAATGTCATTTGCAATAATTCAATTTTCCCTTAATTAAAATTGGATGCATGCATAGTATCGACATGATATTAGAGTAGAAATAGATTACATCATGCAATTGGTCTATGAAAAATTAGTTGAGTTTCCTTAGTCCAACGGAAAAAATTCAAGCTTGCACATTAGACTAATTATAAGTATAATTTAACAAATAAAAATTAAAGGTTAAAGCACTATATGGTAGATGTAGTTTTAATTTTGACAGTTATAATTTTTAACTTATTTTTTAAGCTATAACTCGGCCGGAAGTTAAGCACGACAATCTGAAGTAATTAAGATCGAAAACCTCTGCTTTATACTTTATTGTTTAAGGTATATATGATAGAAATAAATAATAATGTAGCTTGATATAGTAGCATAATATGGGTCAAATGCTTAGTCCATGTTTGATTTATTTTGTTTTGTGTGAGACAAGTTGCGGTATGCACGGCTAATGCACAAGCTAATAGAACGTTGAATAATGAGCCTGTTCAGCTATTTGGACGTAAGGTATAAAGTATAATAATTTTTATATAAAATATGAAATTATTTTATACTATTTGGTTGAAGTTATTAAGTATTTATTATTATTAAATTATTTATCTCATTATTTATATCATAGTTGTCCATCAATCTCGGATGGAGCCAAAGATTGACTATTTTTTGGCTTTGGAGTATGATGGAATAAAGCAATATGGCTCTTTA
>JAABOM020000001.1:26064828-26089275 GCA_011800125.2 Solanum clarkiae | reverse complement strand
CTTTCGACGCTCCTCATGGGTCATCTGGAAACAGTCGTTTTATGTTTTTAAACATAGGGGTTAGGCTGCGTACATCCTACCCCTCCTCACCCTGTAATGAGCGGGAGCCTTTTAAGGCACTGGGATATGTTATTATTATTGTTGTTGTTATTATTTATATCATAGTAATAGATGACAAAATAATTTATATTAATTCTAAAATAAATTTTTCCCAACCAAATGACCGTCACAGTTACGACCTACTCCAACACGAAGTAATTGCACGTGCAGGACCAGTTAAATTAGAATTGTGAATACTATGGTCTTCTGGATCTGTGTGCATATGGGACAACGCTAGATAAATAAAAGTCAACTTCTTATTCACGTGGACATAACTTAAGGCCCTAGCTATTTAGAATAGTAGATCACACGCATTTTTATTTGGGGCATTAATGTTGCATGTAGTTTTATTAATCTCTTTTTCAATTACTTCTCTGGAAAAACTTCCTTCAGACAATAATATAGTAGTTTCAGTTTCGTTACTGTAATTGTTTTTCTTTTCAAGGATAAGCATTGAAATTTAAGTTCTGTTTCTAGTACGCTTTAATAATTAGTATGTTGGAATTTTTGTTTTCACAGTTCTTTCTCTTCTTTTTTTCTATATATAGTATAATCTTCTATAAAGTGTATTGATTGTCACATAACAATGATAATTAAACGATATGTATACTAAATGACAAATTATATTTCTGTTTAAATTGATTGAATTTTAAGAAAAGATCCCTTCGTCCTAGGCCCTAGTTGTGTGTTTTCTCAATCGAAAATAATATCAAGATGAGTCGATAAGTAATTTGAAGTTTTTTAAAAATCAACTAAAGGAACACATAGGCTTCAAATGCAAATTGCTCCCTCCATTTTAATTTAGACTTTGAGATATCTTATAATCTTAAGTTAAAGGTATATAGAATACATAAACGATATTTTTAATTTTGTGATTTTATATGTGTCACTCGAAAAGTTGAAACTAAAAAATTGCGAAAATGAAAGAGACATTCTTTTTAAAACAGAATAAAATGAAAAATAGGACAAATAATTTAAAACATCGAAAATATTATATAACTTTGTCCAGAACTAATATTAAGAAAAATAATATTATGTATATAATAAATTATGAAATATATAGAAAAAATTAAACTACTTTTCAAATGTATATATTAAATCTTGATCATCCTTAATGAATTTTTTGATTTTGGGTTGAATATACTTGGAGATCTACCTTTATAATTGTATATTATAGAATGGAATGCCCAAAATCCCAGTATTATGTTGGTCAATCAATCTCCAAAACTTTTTTCACCACCTGATAGTAGTAATAATTCTTCTTAATTTTACCGTCAGTTCATTGGTTTATCAAACATGCATATATATAAACCAGGTGATTAAGAGATAATCCTTTCCTACTTTTTGGGTGTCAAAGCAACAACTCTCTAATAAGTTACGTAAATAGGAAATTGCCCCGACAAGAATTAAGGTTTGTGTTTGCTAGAACCCCAACATCGACTGCCTTCCCAAAAAATTGACCAAAATAAAATAATTTTGCATTTGTACTTTCTCCATTTCATTTCACTTGACTCCTATACTAAAAATAAATGTTTCATTTTGCTCGTATATTTTAAATAAATAAATAAAAAAAGTTTAATCACTTTTATCTTTCCATACTATTCTTAATATTAAATAGCAAAACAACATTTCTTAAAAAATATAATATGGAGTATTAAACAAGAATGAGTCGTGTAGTGAACTTCTGATCATGCATGTGATAGCCCCTCTATATAAACCTTAGCACATTGTTGCCAATTTTCCCATCAAACCAATCCATCCTCTCTTCATATAATTACATATACTCTTAGCTGCTTATATTTCTTGTAAAAAACAAATGGAAAAACTTGCCCTTTCCCTAGTTTTACTTGTGATTTTCTCCGTCTTTGTTGTCGGATCCGATGCAATCGTGCCTAAATTCGTAGAGTTACAATGCAGGCAGACGCGCTATCCAGGCCTATGCGTGAGTTCTTTAGCAACACATTTAAATCCAAAGTCACAAGATCCTCGAGAAATAGCTCAAGCTGCTTTAAAAGTGAGTATAGTTAAGGCAGTATACACAAAAAATTACTTGAAAATAGTGTCCAAAGAACTCCAACAAAAAAAGGCTAAGGAATATCAAGCTGTGAAAGATTGTTTAGATCAAATGTCAGATAGTGTTTCTCAGCTTACAAATTCATTCAAAGAGTTTGAACGTATGAAGAGTGCAGAATATAGCGAAGGGGATTTTGCTTGGTGTCAAAGTAATGTTCAAACATGGCTAAGTACTGTGTTGACTGATACATATATTTGTATGGATGGGTTCTATGGGTACCCAATGGGTGGTAAAATGATGGCTATGATTAAAGCTAGGGTACTTAATGTTGCACAAGTTACTAGCAATACTTTGGCTTTGTTTAATGGATTTGCAGCTTGGCATAGGGCTAATTCTAATGGTGGATATGGGAAAAATAAACCTTAAAGATGCAACAAATATTTATGAGAGTTGTTTTAACTAGCTAGTTGTGATGGCAAGTCTTGGTGGTGTATACATTAGCATATGTTTGTAAACTTGAATAATATCATGGTGATCAATCAATGTGAATATGATCTTGTAACAAAGGAAAAGACTTTTGTAAATGATGTCAACTAATCCAAAATAATTCAATAAACTATAAAGTCACCTTTTCTTCCATCAAAGAAATCACCTATTTTTTAAAATTATTTTTCTGAAAACATTACCTTTTTTCCTATTAGAAAAGTCACTTATTTTGTGTTATTTCATTCAAAAGATTACTCGAGTTGAAAAATTACTTAATATTATTTTAAATAAAAAAATAAATATTTAATCAGATTTATTTTAATCATCAATAACAATATATCTAGTATAATTACGCAAATAAAATATGAAGAGGGTGATTGATATATACGCAACTTAATCAAATCACTGTATTTTGAGGAAGGAAAGTTTCTGGCGTCGAATGCTTCTTTAGATTTGGGTTGTATTTTTGTATTTTGAATTAGAAATTTTCCGGCAAATCACGGATTTTGATTTGCCTTGATTGTACCATATGCACCTTTTGTTGTTTGTATTATTGTGTACAGCCATGTATTTCTATATTTCACGTTGATTTTGCACCATTTGACCTTTTTTAGGTGTGAGATATAATTTTGTTGTTTGTAGAAAGGGAATAATTTCAAATATATATGATAAATTAATTAATTTACAATAAATATGGTTATATTTTATTTACATAAAAAATAATTAAAAATTATAGAAATTATACAGTAACTACACAATATAGCTTGTCAAAAGTCATAAAAAATATACACCGATTATACAATATAGATTTCTTACATATGAGTTATATACTAATTATACATTATTATACACTCAAAAACTGAGTATAACTTGACTACATATGAAATATACTTTGACTATACATGTATAACTTATGCAATATAGCCTGTCAAATATCATAGAAAGCATACACTGATTATACAATGTAAATTACTTATATATGAGTTCTACACTGATTATACATTATTATACACTAAAAAACTAAGTATAACTTGACTATACATGAAATATAAATTAACTATACATGTCTACATAAAACCCTTTTTATAATTTTTTTGGCCTAGTAGCCATCTATTGTAATTATCCTTTCTTATTAAAAAAAAGAAGAGAATTTTTCATTTTTAGCCACTCAAAAATACCTTAATTATACTCCATATCTATAGTTTGCATAATTACATTTCGTTATTATAGTTATAGCAACATTTGTAAAATCTTTGTATATGTTTGTATAATTTGCTATATAATTCACAGTTTTGTTATAATATTTGTATATTTCTCTATACAATTCAAGCACAGTATTTGTATGATTCACCATACAATTTGCAGTGTTTGTAAATTTCGCTATACATTTGATTCGCGCATAACTTTTGTATAATCGCGCGAATTATACAAAACTCAAACTTTAATTAGAGCTATATATTTGACATGAGTCATAATTAATTCAAACTATAATTTATTAATTAATTAACTAGTATATGTTTACTTATCCCCGTAATTTTTCCAAAAAATTTCTTGTAGATTTGACTTCATGGGACGGCTCAATACATAAGCCCATCAACTAATGAGTTGGGCATAGCAAAATCAATTGTGGGCTGTACAGAAATTCAATTTGGGCTCATCAGTTAACCCGAACGTTGATACTTGCTTTGACCAGATGAATCACCGTCCGGCAATTGCAGCGGCAAAATCAAATCAAATAAAAAATAAAATTTTGAGGCAAATCGTTGGAGTGTTTCTCGGTGTCTCTGTAAGCGTCTAGTGGAGTAGAAGAAAGCTCAAAGATGGAGGAGCAATCGAAAATGGTTGTAAGAGAAGTTGAAGAAGACGATGAACACGATTCTAAAGAGAGTGTTCTGCAGAGATATTTCCTACAGGAATGGAAGCTTGTTAAATCACTCCTCGACGATATCATTTCCAATGGCCGTGTCTCTGACATCTCTTCTGTGCATAAGATCCGATCTATCGTACTCTCTCTTTCTCTGCATAATTATTTGTTCAATGCCATGTTTGTAGTTGAAATACCTGTAAAATTTAACTTTGGCTTTTTAATTTTTTGGTTGTTTTCCAACAGTATAAGTGCAAAATAATTCAGATATTTTGTTTCATCGTGTTAAAAGAATGACATGATAGCTGAAGATAACATATAGAGCTAGAGTAGGATGGTTGAAATGGAGAAGTGTTAGGTGATAATAGCATAGCTACCGAAAGGAAATGCCATTTATATAGATTGGTTGGGGGTCAAATAATCCTATGTAAACTGAAATTTTGACCTCTAAGGTCTTAGTACCTAATGTATCCAAGATCAGTAATGAAATATGTGAGTGTTAAGATGGCGTCTGATCATAAAGTGCAGCCTGGTGTACTAAAGCTCCCGCCATGTGCAGGGTCCGGGGAAGGGCTCAACAACAAGGATTCCCTTCTGGCATTTGATCATACAAGATTAGAAAAGATTAAAATGATGTAAAATAGCACATATAGAGAAAAAAGTGGGCGATACTGTGAGATGCTTTAAGTGTGTCTTACGTAGACTTCTAAGGACATTGACTCGTAGGTGTGATACTGTGATGATTAAAGGTGTTAAAAAGGAACATGTGTACATGACAGATCACATGATGAAAGCAAGTTGTCTTATAGCACATTTGCATTAGTCTGGTGTTTGATGGAGTGTTTTAAATTTGGTTAAAGATTGTATTACTGTGTAAGAGAAGGCATCATATTTAGAGATTCCTTTGGTCTTGAGTACTTCCAATTTGTGCCATATGACAAACAATTAAGTAGTTGAACGGAAAAACTTAATTGGAGCATATTAAATATACAGGATTTATATAGCCAACTGCAACTAGTTTCAGATCGAGGCGTAATTCTGGATGTATTTCAACTAAAGATTTGAACTTTGGGGTGATTTGGATAGAAACTAAGCTTCTAAAGGAACTGTAAACTACATCTGTGACTGAAGAATGTTATTGAACTTCAAGCTTGATAATTATGCTCTCTTTTCTATTCTATATGACAGTCATGCATCCTCGATCTTTCCTGAAAAGATCTACTCCTATCTATATTTGGAAGTTCATTGTATCAACATTTCTACTTTGCCTTTAATGACATGCTCTCAAACAAATTGATATGGCATGTTGAGGACAACTACGTTATTTCTTAAATTCCAAGTTCAGAAAAACACCACCTTCTATATTGAATAGCAGGAAGTATTTTTATTTTGTGTTTTAAGGACAACTTGTCGTGTACGGTAGTATGTTTAACTGATATGCTGGTTCATTAGTGAGTAAAGATCTGAATTTTGCTGGTTTTGATAAGTAAAAAAGTGAGCTTGTTGAGGAACTGTGAAGAGATTTAGTTTTTTGAGGTGGGACTGTGGAGAGATGTATGTGTGGAGAAGAAATTCAAAGAATGTACCGTTCCAAATTTCTGTTCACCTTTTACACATGTTGATGTAGGACACTATACTGTTGATGATGCCAAGTCCAAACTCTTAAAATTACTTAATGATTGAGTATTTTGCTTTCAGAATTCGTGCTCTTGATGATGCCAAGTCCAAACTCTTAGAAGTACTTAAACATTGAGTACTTTGCTTTCAGAATTCCTAAAACATCAGTTGCTTAGAGCTAATGCAAATTTTATAAAAGTTATTTTTTTTCCTTTGGCAGTACATTAATTATTTGTTTAAATATGATTTGCAGATGGACAAATATCAGGAGCAAGGTCAATTACTGGAGCCTTACCTTGAGAGTATGGTGTCGCCCCTCATGACCATTGTCCGTTCAAAAGCTGTCGAACTTGCTGCTTCCTCGGAAGAGATTCTTGAAGTAATTAAGCCTGTGTCTATCATAATATATTCTCTGGTGACAGTTTGTGGCTACAAGGCTGTTGTCAAGTTCTTCCCTCATCAGGTTTCTGACCTGGAGCTTGCAGTATCTCTCCTGGAGAAATGCCATAATACGCAAGCTGGAACATCATTACGGCAAGAAAGTACTGGAGAGATGGAGGCAAAGTGTGTGATACTGTTGTGGCTCTACATTCTTGTATTGATCCCTTTTGATATAGCTTCTATGGATACTAGTGCTGGGGATAATAACTATGCTGGAGGTGATGAACCACCTCCACTTGTTCTAAAAGTTCTGGAGATCTCTAAAGACTACCTTTCAAATGCGGGTCCTATGCGAACCATATCTAGTTTGCTTCTCTCAAGGCTTCTAACACGCCCAGATATGACAAAGGCTTTTACCAGGTCCAACTGCCAAAACTCTTGCCATTTCTAAAAGTTCATGATTTGAAATCTCGCAATCAAGCAGATGAAAATTATCAAAAAGAAAAAAAGAAAGGAAACATGTAAAAGTAGGTGAATCTGTTCATTTTCATGCATGCACATTATGATTGTGAATGCAAATGACATGATACTCAATGGAGTACAACTTACTGCATTTTCAGTTTCCTTGTTATGTAACATGTGCAATTCACTTTTATGCGCTATCAGCAGACAAAATCCTCGTCCTTTTTTGCAAATTGTGATAACGCCTGCTGAGCATTCTGTTTTACTTTTCTCTATGTTTAATATTATTTGTTGGGCAGCAAAAATAGTAAAAAAGTTCCTACAATGAAATATGCTAAGTATATGTAAATATTATATGCCTCCTTTGGAAATTATTTAACACTTGCATATTCTTTTTTTTTTTTTTTGTAAATGGTAATTGTTTTTATTCTCCATAAACTGTACATAGGTTGTAGTGGAAACCATATTTACATGAGAAACTCTAAAGAACACTGACCTATGCCTATAGTGAGTCTAAGACATCAATGATGGAGACAGTATCATTAGAGTACATCTGATTACACCAAAAACATAGAGTCAAAATGCAATTCAGTTTGACTTGTTGCATACCAGAAACATATTCTTTCACACTGTATGTTTGAATTACATATTTGCATCCCGCATAACTTTGTTTTTCAGCTTTGTGGACTGGACGCATGAAGTTATGTCATGTCTTTCAAATGATGTTGTCAATCACTTCCAGCTATTGGGTGCAGTTGAAGCACTAGGTGCTATTTTCAAGGTTCACTCTGTTCCTGTGCACTATACTTTTGTTATTTCCTAGCTTTCTTTATGCACAATGTGATTCTACTTTAGATCTTAGACATTCCCCTCAAACTCACATTTGAATCAACTGAACTCATCTTTCATCCCTCGTCCTTCAGACCATGAAGTATTTGTAACTGCTCTTCATTTCTTTTGGTAACTATCTGAGAGTGTGGTGAAAATCCATTTTGAAAGAAATGGACTTTGTTGGAAAATCAATTTGGACTTTATCAAGTAAATGCCAAGTTTAAGTTTCAGTTTTCTTTGAAAGCATCTCCTGATGTCATAATATCAGAGATAAGGTGCTGATCAAAAGAGACGCATTGACCTTATTACAAAGTCTAATATCTTAATAACATAGATATCTTTTTCACTCACTATGGAGTGGCACATTTGTGCCAGAGGTTATTAACCTGTTCATTATTTGGTGGTCTTGTATCTTGCTTTAGTATGTGTACTTCTTTGAACACTAATGATTTCCTCTAAATGCAGAATGGAAGCCCGAAAGTGTTGCTTAATGTGATTCCTGGTATTTGGAATGACACATCAGCTCTGATGAAGTCCAACACTGCAGCTCGGAGTCCTTTACTTCGCAAGTATCTTGTGAAGCTAACTCAAAGGATTGGGATGATATGTCTCCCTCCACGTCATCAGTCATGGAGATATGTAGTAAGACAGCTAATTATGCAAAAGACAGGGCTTAAATGTTTCTCACTAGTTATAGAGTGATGGTTGCTCTTCTTCAAAACTTATGTGGACTGACCTTGTTAACTAGGTTTCGTATCATTTACTAGGAGCCAGTGCCCTACCATCTTTCTAAGTAAAAAAGTCATGGTGATGCGGGGAATAGTTAATGAGGGTCTTGGTAATTTTTTGTCAGGTGGCATCATTTTCCTTTATGTTGGCTCACTGATTTTAATGTGATTTTTGAATGTTGTCATCCTTTCTTGCTCTTCTTGATCCTTGTCATTAGTTATGGTTACTTGTGTTTCTCATTCCTGCATTTTATGGTATTCTGCTGAAATACTTTGTGCTGATCAACTCACTGTAGTGTGGAAAATTTAGTTAGTAACAATGCTTGTTTTGCCGTGTAGGGTAGAACCACCACGCTTGGAGGGCATATTACTGTCGATAGAATCGAGAAGAACCAATACAATAATCCTACAAACAATGATCTATCGAATTTCTACCAAGAGCCGGACTGTCATGAAGAAGACGACATGGATGTCCCTGATATAGTAGAAGAGATAATTGAATTACTGCTGTCAGGACTGCGTGATACGGTATGTCTAAAGGGTGAGCTTCCATCTTGTACTTATCTGATTGTTTTCGTTATTCTAAAGTATTTAGTGCGAGACCTGTAGAAAAATTCAAGTTGATATCTGTTTTCCTTGGGTGGTGTTTTTTTTTTTTTTTTTTTTGGTTTATTTGGTAAAGCTCCTTCACCTCCTCCTCATTTGCCATGGAAGAATTATGATAAATTTAAGTTGAATATCCACGTGTATTTCTCTTTCATATTGAGCTAGTGTATTTGAAATCTTGATATGTTAATGCAAGGTTGTGTCTCTCTCTGTCTGAGTATGTGCACATGTGCCAAAAGAGACCAGTTAGCTTGAACAGAAGTAAATAATTGTCTTTCTGTTCCACGATTTGACGGACACTAAGAATCTCCTGAAGTAGTTAATAAATGACACTTCATCAAGCTGAACAGTCATTAAGTATCATTCCTTTACTGTTTCCGGGGATTCTTAGTAACACTCACATTATGGAACAGAAACAGACATTTTTTTACTTCCATTCAGGCTAGTTAATCTCTTTTTTTCGTTCATCTGCAGTTGCTATTTTAAAAACAAATTTGTGTCTTCTCATACATTAGCATCATTTGATTCCATTTCAGCAGTTTACTGCTAAAACAGCTTCTTTTTATTCATTCTCATTTTCACAATCTATTTTTTTATTTCAACTTTTCATCTTATAGATTTTATCATGGCACTACAGGATACTGTTGTGCGTTGGTCTGCTGCAAAAGGTATTGGCCGTGTTACTTCACGGTTAACTTACTTGCTTTCTGATGAAGTCCTTTCATCTGTTCTGGAGCTCTTTTCACCTAGCGAGGTGTGTGACTTCAGTTGTTTCTTACCAATTGTTTTTTCTGTTATCTTATGATACAGCCACTATATCTGAATACAGAATATTAACTAAGGAGACTCAGATTTTGTAAACCTAACAGTTTCTCTTGCACTTCATATTTCTTGGTTGTTTGTTTGGTTTGGATTATGCTTATGTATTCTAGTGTTACAGGGCGATGGTTCATGGCATGGTGGCTGTTTGGCGCTGGCTGAATTGGCGCGGCGAGGATTGCTGTTACCTATTAGTTTTCACAAAGTTATTCCTGTTGTTATAAAGGTTGTTCTTGCTGCCTAATTTTTCTGTACTTATGATCTCTCTTTAATTTTATATGTTGGACCTTGCAATTGAGCAATTAATTGTCTCTAAAGAGTATAAACTTACTAATGATACACAACTGTATAGGCTAAGATAAGCAGGCAACCCTTAGTTGTCTGTGTTCTACTCTATGTTGGTGGGTTGCTACACCAGCTTCAAGCTATCTCTAGAAATTCTAATAGGTTAATTGGAATTCTGTATGCAATACACTTTGGTCAAGTGGAACATCTTAACAGGAATCTCCTTTTTTAGAAAATATGTCGCTCTTAGGCAGATAACATTCATTCTGGAGTTGGCAATACCGTTAAAAGTACCTGGAGAATGACCCCCATAGTAGTTTTTTGGAATATTTGGAAAGAGAGAAACTGCAGATGCTTTGATGGATTATCAACTCCCATAAACACCATTAAGACAGGTGTTTAGTCAGTCTTTATAATTGGCACCTGCTCTCCCCTGTAAACAGTGTGGATAATTTTTTGGATTTTGTTAGCTCCCTGACTGTAGCACATTTTTAGAGTTTAAGGGGATTTATCTTTTTGGCTGCTTTACTGGTTTTGGCACAGTTAGCTTCATGTTAATTTCATGTTTGAAGCAACTTTATCTTTAGTTGTAATCATTGCATCTCCTTGATGCCTTTTTCTAATACAATTTAATTACTTCACCAAAAAAAAAGCATTTATTCTTACTGCAGATATAGGATAGATAAGGCCTGCTGCCTACTTACAGATGAGAGAGAGGAGATAGGAGATAGACATAGAGAGGGGAAAGTAGGGAGGCAGGAGGGGAAGCAAAAGATCTCTGTTTACCCATGATGAGCATGCTGGTTAGGCAATCAGAAGCACAGATGACCATAGGGCTTATATTTTCAAGTGTTGTGTGCTCATGTTTCTATTGTGTACTTATGAACATATAATTTTTACCTTTGAAACACCCGTCTTTTAGATTTTCTATATTATCATTCAATTCTTAGCATCTGGAACACATATAATCCTCTTTTGATGTTTACTAATGGGTATGCATGACAAATGGATATATGGGTGGACCCGTTTTTGGGTATGAATTACTGAAACATATTCGATCTAGACTGCCGAATCAAGAAAATGGATTGCGTTAGACTTGCATTATCCACTCATACAATTCTTCCCTCATTGAAGCTGGATTTTTTCACCTAATAATGAGGGAAAGTTTGGTGTGGCAGGCATTACATTATGACATTCGAAGGGGCCCACATAGCATTGGATCTCATGTACGTGATGCTGCTGCTTATGTTTGTTGGGCATTTGGCCGTGCATATTGCCATGTAGATATGAAAAACATACTCCAACAGCTTGCTCCACACCTTCTTACTGTGGCCTGCTACGACCGCGAGGTACCAAAAGCACAGGGATTATTCCTTACCCAATCAAGGTGCTTCTTCCTCCAATATAATGATGCAACATTGTTACCACTTCCCAGGTTAATTGTAGAAGAGCAGCTGCTGCTGCTTTTCAAGAGAATATTGGACGACAAGGAAATTATCCTCATGGTATCGATATAGTGAATACAGCTGATTACTTTGCACTTTCTTCACGTACGAACTCCTATCTTCACGTTGCTGTCTGCATTGCTCAATATGATGGCTATCTTTACACTTTTGTTGATGAGCTTCTGAACAACAAAATCTGTCACTGGGTATGTTTATACTTGCTTAGTTGCTAACTTTAACTCAGATAAAACACTTATTTTGTAAAAGTGATGTTTATGGTTTGCTTGAGTGTTCCTTTTATTTGTGGTCCACGGATGTGCATTATATAACTTTGTTACCAAAGATAAGATGCATATAGCTGATTCCTCACCAAAGTTTTCAGGTCTTGGCAACAGGACTATTGTGACAACTGGCAACTTTTGTCTCATCATGGAACTGAAAAACATAGTAGGAATTGGATTAGAAAATGTGATGGGAATTTGTTTACAAATATCAACAACATACCCAGTGTTGTCCCACAAAGTGAGATCTAGGGAACATAGAATGTATGCATACCTTAACTTTACCTCAGAGGTAGAAACGTCGTTTCTAATAGCCCCTCGGCTCAAGAAAAATAGTCCAAAGCAGTCCCGACAAAGAAGTAAAGGAAGTGCATGAAATATCAAACAGAACAATACAATTATGCGTTTGGTGGTCTATTTCGAAAGAAATAAATAGTAGATTATTTGTAAACAAGGCTAATTCAATTGAGAAAGTCATATGGAACTGCTTGACTACTTTTTATGTTTGGTGTAAAGAAGCAGGGATAGAAGAAGCTACACAAATTGTAGATGTTTTACGCACTTCGTAATCAATTAGTGTTTTTTGTTTTTTCTCTTATTGGAATCAATTTTTGGAGGTCTCCTGCATTTCCTTAATGCTGAGGAATACAATGTTACCTTTGTCAAAAAAATAAAATAAAACAGTAATCGAGGTACAAGAAAGATAGTAACAGAAATTGAAAGACAAGAAATTACAGTTTCAATACTATAACTACTCACATGAATGGACAGCAAGACAACTACAGAAATTGCACTGCTAGATACTAACCTTCTATCCTAATTTTTTCTTCCACGCCCTCCTATCTAAGCTCATGTCCTCAGTAAGTTGCAACTGTGTTATGTTCTGTCTAATCACCTCCGCGCCAGTGATATTGTTTACAAATATTATTCTCTCTTTTTTTCTTTTAAGAACTTCGTAGTTTGCTTCTCATGTAATTCTTGAGAGAATTAAAATTTAAAGGTAAACAAATTTGGCAACATGTCTGCTCAGAAAAAATAGTGGTAGAGAAGGTTATGCTGATCCCTCTAAGGATCTTTCTGTTGGGAAACTATAGCTGTAACCCTAATTATGGCAAACTATAGGGATGTTTAGTAATGTTTCGCCACCTCCTTGTAATTTTTTTGAGTTATGCATGCATAACAGTCTTAATCTGAGAATTAAGACCCTGCTAATATCATACCAGCTGGCCACGGTACTACTTTATTTGTGCACTAATTTTGGCATGTGCTTTCACTTGCTAGTTCTATATCGTTGAATCTTTTTTATTGGCTAACTTACTGTTGTGATATAGGATAAGAGTTTGAGAGAACTTGCTGCAAATGCCCTTTCTTCTCTTGCTAAGTATGATCTTGGACATTTTGCTAGTACTGTTGTGGGAAAATTATTGCCTTGCACATTGTCCTCTGATTTGTGCATGCGTCATGGTGCAACTTTAGCTGTTGGGGAGGTTATATTGGCTCTACATGAACATGATTATGTTCTTCTCCCAGGTTGGTGTCTCCCTTTTAGCTTCAAGCTTTTAGTATTCGTGTGAGATCAAAGTTCAAGCTGGTTGGCACTGGTTTATAGTTTAAAGGTCTTCAATATATTTTAGTGTTTTACCTCTTATGTTATATATATATTAATTTTGGTTTCTTTTACGACTCACTTGAGTTAAATAGTTCTTCAGTATATTGGAAAACAAGATTTGCTCATAAATTGGAAGTCTATAATTATACTACTCCAAAAAACAACTTAATTATTAAAATTATGAGATTTTACTGATGATTTGTACAAATATATGAGATTGTAATGATGATTTGTACTCGATCTTTGCAAGTAAATTGTATATGTTGTTATTTATATATTCATACATGCATGAACATGAATTTTTTCTTATTGTTACGAATTCAAATCATGAATTCTAAGTGAAATTATTTGTCTAACTTCTTTGTCATAGCTATTTAGTCCCTATCAGTGCTTATTGTTATAGTGATTTCTTTGAGTCACCAAATAGAGAAGCCTTGAAGAAACAGTAAAGTCGTATTATTGTGACCTGTAGGTCACAGGTTTTTTTGGTATTGGAATCAATCTTGAAGTTTGTGCCCGTACACTGCCTACATCACCCTCATGGGGTGTGGCCCTTTGCCGATCCCTGCATGAACATGGAACACTTCATGCACCGGGCTGCTCTATTCTTCTTCTTCGCATAGTTAAAAACAGTCCCTCAATCCCAATCAATCGTACTGAGGGCAAGAGTATAAGCACATTATGGTAGTGATAGCTGCTTTATACAGTTTAAATAGAAGTGAGCTACTGATTGGAGTATGTAATACCCAGAAATGATTATGAGAAGAGCAATGAAGTGTTCTTTCAGTTCCAGAAATTTGCTTTAGCTGGAAAGCCAAGATGTACTGAACATGGAATTTAGGAAAGAGGATTACCTTCTAAGACAAATAGTACGCGTTTTTCATAGTTTGTGTGCCATGTATTTAATTGTCTTTCCATCACATACAACTGAGTACCCAATTTTTATGACGTTGCTATTACCATGTGAGTGCCATTTCAAATTGTAATTACCACATTCTTGTTTAAATTAATAAAAAGAGAAAATCATCTGGTTAAGCATTATGGAAAAGTCCATTTCTATGTTTATTATGCAGTGCTAATTGTGATCCCCCTCTATTTTTCCGTTGCAGATCTGCAGAATCAAGTTGCTGGTGTGGTTCCTGCAATTGAGAAAGCACGACTGTATCGTGGAAAGGGGGGAGAAATAATGCGTTCTGCTGTTTCCCGTTTCATTGAATGTATTTCATCAGCTCATGTTCAATTGACAGACAAAATAAAACGGAGTCTGCTTGATACGCTCCATGAGAATTTGAGACATCCTAATCCTCAGATACAGGTTTATTTTATGACTATATCAATTACCTGCTTATTAGCTTCCTGTGAGTGAATTGCCTGATTTACTGTTATGTTTACAGGGTGCTGCTGTTGCAGCCTTAAAGAGCTTCATTCCTACTTACATTGTACCTTTGGAAAATAAAGGATTCAATGCCATTACATTAAGATACCTTGAGCAATTGACTGATCCTAATGTGGCTGTTAGACGAGGATCTGCACTTGCACTTGGTGTTTTGCCATTTAAGTTTCTCTGTGTAGGATGGAAGGATATACTTCGTAAGCTTTGTGCTGCTTGTGAAATTGAGGTAAGGAAGCGCTTCTGTTTTAACTGTTGCTGATGGAGGAAGTAAGCCACACATTATCTTGAATGATGGAACAACTTTATGCTCTACAGGATAACCCTGAAGAAAGAGATGTTGAAGCACGGGTAAATGCTGTCAAAGGACTTGTATCAGTGTGTGAAATTTTAACCAAGACACAAGACCATTCTCATCTATTATCTGCAGAAGAATGCATATCTCTATATGTTTTTATTAAGAATGAGGTTATGCAGACTTTGTTTAAAGCTTTGGATGATTACTCTAAAGATAACAGAGGTGATGTTGGTTCTTGGGTTCGTGAGGCTGCCATGGATGGCCTTGAGAGATGCACATATATTCTATGCAGAAGAGAACCCAAGGGCTTCTCAAGCAAGTCAGAACAAATGGAACTTGGATCTGTTCCTCACGAGATAGATGTTACAAAACAGATGAATTTTCTTTTTGATGAAAATGTAGCAACCCATTTAGTTGGAAGCATTGTTAAACAAGCGGTGGAGAAGATGGATAAATTAAGAGAGTTAGCTGCAAAGGTTCTTCAAAGAATTTTGCATAACAAATCAATCTATGTACCTTTCATTCCCCATCGAGAGAGACTAGAACAAATAGTGCCTGACGACGGAGATCTGAAATGGGGGGTAGGTTAAAATTGCTTGTCTTGTTGGTTGCTAATTTTTCTGGTATCTGACAAACAAGCCTTTCTATGCCAACCTGCAGGTACCTACTTTTTCATACCCTAGGTTTCTTCAGTTACTTGGTATCAGCTGCTATAGCAAATATGTGATATCGGGGTTGGTGATTTCCATTGGTGGATTGCAAGATTCATTGAGGAAGCCGTCACTCAGTGCTTTGCTTGAATTTCTTCATTCAACTGATGAAAATGTAAATGATCCTAAAGAGTACAATCTTTCCAATGACATTCTTTGGGTTCTTCAGAAATACAGAAAGTGTGACAGAGTTGTGGAACCCACTCTGAAGGTAAATTTGATTGGAAATTCCTTTTCTGCAAATGATTCTTGTTGACCCTTCCCTTAATTAAAGACCACTGTTTATCTTTCTAGAATCATCATGTTAGGATTTATGAAGCAGTTATTTTTCTTGCAGTTATGAAGATGCTTGTTGATGAGAATTTTTTTGTGACAGTCTGGTGAATTTTACATTTTTGACCGTCTATGCAGCATCCTGAGCTTTATCTAGTTTCCTTTTTATTGGTTAAAAACCATTTCTTGTAAAAAATTATGATTTGTAGATGCTTTGAAAAGAAAAGGGGTACGGTACTTCACCTTTCAAGTGACTTTATTACATCCAATGACGAGGATCTTTAGCGGTGAACATTATGCTGAAGCATCTCAGAACTATATCTGATATCTGATTTGCTAAAGTTTGCAATCCAGCGGAATCTCACGCTCTCTATAACTCGTTGACATTCTACTATATTTCTGATCAGATTCAACTCTATGTATATTTCTCAAATCTTTGCTTTATCTCAGGCTCGTTGCATTTTGTTCTTTCGATATTTGTAAAAGAATATTAAGTCATTTGGAAACTCCTACTGTGCCAATATCCGAGAGGTTCTTGAACACCCTTCTGCATGTGTGACCTAGTTCTATAGGGTTTGCGCATGGGCAGACAACTTTATCCCCATCCCCTCCCCTCCTTTTTTTTTGGGTTGAGGGGCGACATGGCTTAAAAGGCTGAAGAGTTGGTTTGGAGTAGAGAGCCCAACAGGCTTGCTTAGAGCAGAGTTAATGGCTCAATTTTCACAAGTGAGAGAGATCCAAATGATATAATATTAATATGTTGAGAGAAGACCGGAGTGGAAATAAACTTACCTAAGTTTGGTTGTGATACCATGTTAAGAGGCCTTAGGTCTAACCCAATCTCAAGAACTAGTGCAATGCTGAGGATTTACCAAGTCCATACAAGAAGACCATAAGCACATACACTTAAACTACTGTGTTATTTTGACACCCCCTCACGTTCAAAATCGGCTATGGAACATGGGATAACATACAATATTTGAGTGGTCTAACATCGGGCAACTGATTTAGGAATGTGTTTGGTGTTGGTACCATTTGAAGGAACTACAGTATCCATCCCATAACCTTGAAGCCATGGATGGAGTAACCTAATACACACACCCAAGGGTGCAGTGAAGTGGGTCAAAAACTGCGAGGTCTCAAGTACAAACCCCAGCAGAGACAAAACACTAGGTGATTGTTCCCTTCTAAAATTGACCCAGACACCACATTTATTTTTATTTTTTGAAAAAAGGCATCCTAAGACACTGTTAATTATGTTAAAACCTTGAACATCCAATATTGGATAGGTTTTCTAATACTGATGTGTTATTATTTTGTTGCAGACTATTGAGAACCTATTCAGCAAAAAGGTTTTCTTAAATATGGAGGTTAGTCTACTTCCATCTAGTCTTTCTCACAGTATCCAATATTCATGTATCCGGTATCTTTCCTTTGTTCTTAATTTCTTATATGTACTGGCTTATTCTGCACAAACATTGGTGTACTGATGATGTGACTTTACCCCTATGTCTCTCGTATCTTTTAGCAGGGGCAGACTGCAGTGTTTTGTGCTGGAGTTTTAGAAGCTCTTAATATAGAGTTGAAAGGATCAAAAGACTTCAGTAAGCTTTATGCTGGAATTGCAATACTTGGATATATTTCATCAGTACCAGAACACATCAATATCCAGGCATTCAGTCACTTACTAACTTTCCTCGCGCATCGATTTCCAAAGGTACCAGAAAGTACCTGCACTAGAGAAACTTAAACCGAGTGAATCAATAAATTAGTAACATGAAACAATGAATTGGATGCCTCGTCAACAATTGTTTTCGACTATTTTGCAGGTGAGGAAAGCTGCTGCTGAGCAAGCTTATCTTGTGCTCCAACAGAATGAGACTCTTGTACCAGAAGACAAACTAGAGAAAGCACTTGAGATTATCTCCGAAACTTGCTGGGACGGTGATCCTTCAGAAGCAAAAGAGAAGCGTTTAGAACTCTGTGCCACGTGCAACCTAGAGGTTGGAACATTTTCAAAAACAGATGTTAGAACATCCCGCAGAGTTGTTGAGCAGACACCTACTGATGATGAAAATGCAGCATACTCTTCACTTGTTGGATCAGCTGGGTTTTAGTTCCTTGTCAGATGCATTTAAGAATCAGAACCTTGAGCTATCACAGAGTTGGCTGCGACTGCTCCCGTTTCCACACACCCCCACACCCAACCTCTCTTATGGTGTGTTGTTCAAAATCACTTTCTGGGAAGAAACAGTTCATATGAGGTGGTTTTGTAACATTTATTGCAAATTGCTGAAATATTGTGTTTAACTAAATAGGCAATTGCATGTACGAATGATTCATTTGGATTGTCAAGGTGATTGATCGTCTTGAAATTTCCGAAGTCAGCTGTTTCAAAATTGGGATATCTTGTTTCAGTTATTGGTATGAAATTTAAAGAATCAACATATGATCTTCAGCTGCGATGTAATCGTGGAATAATTTCAGTTGGGTAATTAGATTTGGTAGACGCTAATACGCTATATTGTATGCAAAAGCAGCCATGTTTTGGCAATGAAGATGGAAGAGTAGGGGGCATTAGTTTTTGAAACATTATTTTGGTGTTAAGAAAATAATACTTGGTTGTGTACCTTAAACTAACGAATCGCATGGAGTGGTTTTCTACATCCATTTTTATCGTCTATTTACAATAAATTATATCGGTATCTTCTCATTAAGAAAAAAGAGTGAATTTTTAAGCATTTTCCTTAACAAGAACTTGACAGCATCTCAACTGATCAGGGAAAAAGCAAGATCTACACAAAGAACCTCTCCATCTTAACAGTTTAGTAGCCTTGTGAAATGGACCGTTGGTTCAGAACTTGTTAAAGAATTATAATCACAAATTACTATATAATGAATAATAATATACTGTAATAAGTAATAATAGTATTCTTGTAATGCTGTAATAATTGTTTTACAGTTGACAAGGATAGACGGGCACATGAGATAATAAATTGATATACTAAAACTTGCAAGAACAAAAACTCCATTATGTGGCCGAGAAAGAATTAAAATAGACATGACGCGACAAATTTTGCATAATTTCAATACTGCCTTTGATATTTGTCAGCACATTTTTCCTTCAATGTTTTCATCTTTATCTTTCTATTCTTGCTTCCCTTAAACCATTATCTCAAACCCGATATATCAAAAATAATTTTTCTACGTAAATAATATCTACACACGTCACAATCCCTCAGAGGAAAACTACTGGGTATGTTAATGTGCCCATATATGATACAAAGATACCCACATAGTTATGATGTTAATGATAATAAAAAATTATATCCCCAAAACCAGCCATTATATAATTTAAAAGAGTTCTATAAAGACTAACGCTATATTTGTAACACGGAAACTGCTTATTATACAAATCTTTATACCAAAAAAGTAAATATTAGATTAATTATACAAAATTTTATAACGGAATTCTTTTATCTTGACGCCAAACCAAACAAACACTTAAGTAGAGTTCAATTTAATACTTAATCAGATATCCAAGGCTTCAGCTTTCATTATGGCACCTGAGTCGATAAAAAGCTGATTTACTTAATCAGATACCCAAGGCTTCAGCTTTCATTATGGCACCTGAGTCGATAAAAAGCTGATTTTTTTTCATCTAGTTTGAGACCAAAATTTCAGAAGTTCATCAATTAAAAGAAAATACATTTGTTACATATAAATAGACCAACTTGAAACTTTTTTTTATCACTGGTAAAAGAATGCAGAAGACAAATCAAGAACTCAACCAAGGGAACACCTTGGGAGACGTCGGGAGGCGTGCTGTGAGTACTTCAACTCCAGTCTCTGTGACCTACAAATTATCCATCACCACAAACACAAAAATCAACAAGCATAATTTTCTTTGTAGTTCTCTGACATCTTTAACTCTGCATGCAATTTTGCAACGATGAAATAGATGAGACAGTTTTCTCTAGTTAAATATAGTGTTCAGTTGCAACAGACCAATTCATCAAGCCAAATATCTCATTCAATCTGAAGACCATTAATCATTCAGATACCAAAAAGGATGTATAATAAAAATAATACCAGGAGAGTGTGTTCAAACTGAGCACTTCGTTTTCCATCTGCCGTCACAGCAGTCCATCCATCAGGCCACATTCGATCACGCCAAACACCTGAAGAAGAATTAATCAAGACACAGGGAAAGTAGGTTCTATATTGAATAGTACATGATGACTTTAGAACAGAAGAACTTACCAGCATTGATCATAGGTTCAATTGTAAAAGTTTGACCAGCTTTCATCACACCAACTGCTTTATTTCCTGATCAGGTTAAGGTAACCAGAAGAAGATTGACAGAAGTACAGCCTATTTTTACTTAGATCGCCAGACTCCCTAGAGGTACTTAACTGCACCATAAGGTCCATAACTGAAAAATCTTTATGTCAAATCAATACTGCTGTTTCAATTGTGCTAGATATTGCAGGAAACAAGTGATGCATTTACATTTCACTGCTCGACCCAGCAAGTAGATTTGAATGTTAAATTATTATATTTTCATAAACCATAGAATCTTAAAGTATAACTACTTGTTGAGGATACTTGAATAATGCGGAATATTTGGTGCACAGTGGAAAAGCTCTCCAATGCCATGACCGCAATATGACTTCACCTGTCACCCCAGTTTGGAAGAAAATAAGAACATGCAAAACATGTCAGCTTCCAACAAAAACTAAGCCTCACTGGTCCACTTGATGGGGTAGTTGGGGCAATCTATTTTTTGTTTTATCTTACCACAGATAATCCAGACATAGAAGCATGTCGGTTGATGACCTCTCCAATTTCCCGAAACCGTACCCCAGGCTTAACTGCAATGAAATGGCACAATGAAAAAAATGAAACCTATGTGTTGATCAACATTGCTTGCCCCTAACTTACACATCTACTGAACTTCACTCAACTCTTCAATAACATATTTAAAAGACTTCTCAGCAACAGACCATTCGTCATCACCAAGTAAAGATACACGGAGAAATGCAAGCGAAAGGGAAAAGCTATTATAGACGGGCACAAACACAACCACAGACCAAATAGCAAGAAGGGAACATATTTAACGAGTCAAATTGACAAGATATATTGTATTTGTTTATGCAAGGTACTGGGCATGCCTTCTGGGAAGTAAGGGTGTTCAAGGTTTGGTGAAAAACCAAACCAAACTGATTAAACAAAATTGATACTTGGTTTTAGTTTATGTTCTACTAATTTTATATAAATATAAATACATACCATATATTGAAAGTTTTTAAGTCATCCATCTACTCTTCAATGATTTGCCAATTTAATTTTTTAAGGGTTGATTGTTCTATTAAAAATTGAATATTGATTCTGTGGGTGTTGGACATGTGAAGTAGAGGAACCTCTATAATTATGCAACTTAAACATGCAAAAGCTTCAGAGTAGTGTTGAAACATAATAGACGATTTAGGAATATTTATCTTGTGTTATTCCTAAGCCTCATTCACAATAGTTATCTCATGTGTATGTTGTTTTACTATTATCAATTTATCATTAAGCTAGTCATAAACCCAAAAAAACAAACAAAAACTGATAATATAACCAAAACCAATGGTTCTTGTTTGGTTTGGCATTAAAAATTTTAGAAACTGGCGAGATTGGGTTGTTTTTAGTTTTAATCAAAAATCGATCCAAACCAAACCACAAACACCCCTAACTAAAAAAAAAGACCTTTTACTTCAGGAGTTGAGGCATTGAATATGAGGTTCCTTTTTTCTTTTTTCCTTTTTCTTAATTAAGGTTTTTAAGGATGAGGTTCTTAGAACAGTGACATCTATGTACATGAAGTATCCAAGGCATAACATATAGTAACACAACCTACCAATTGCTATTGCTTTCTCCAAACACTCATATGTGCACTGGACTAACCGTTGAGATGCTTCATCAACATTACCCACAAAGAAGGTTTCATTCAGATCACCTGCATAATCAGAAGTGCACTAGTTAAACATCAATTCTGCAAAAGTTGACACATCACCTATAGATCAACAGGAAAATTGGCTCTTACCATGAACTCCTTTGTAATATACAGTAACATCAACATTTACAATATCACCATCCTCCAATTTCCTGAAATAAAGAGCAACCAAACGACATAGAGTATAAAACAAATTCTTTTCAGAACAATACATCCAGTATGCACAGATGACACAGTAAAAT
The DNA here is from genome assembly GCA_011800125.2 of Solanum clarkiae. Classification (NCBI taxonomy): domain Eukaryota; kingdom Viridiplantae; phylum Streptophyta; class Magnoliopsida; order Solanales; family Solanaceae; genus Solanum; species Solanum clarkiae. The sequence continues at coordinate 26,066,837 of JAABOM020000001.1, read as the reverse complement.
GCACCAAGGAAAGAGAAGACACAAGTGAAAATTGAAAGACTGTTTAGATTCATTGGTAGTTGAGCGTTACTAACCTCCCAAAAAGTGTAACTTAACTTGGTAAGAGCAGTTACTTCCCTCCACCTTAAAAGAAGAGGGGGGGGGGGGGGGTTGGTGCTAAACCTAATCTGGATGCAAAAAGAAGACTGGTCTCATATAGCTGAAGGCTCACCTCGCATCTGGAATCCCATGGCAGATCACTTCATTGACTGACCTGCAACAGGCAGACAGATTCCCATCTTTCAGTAATTTCTAGAACCTCCCAGCACAGTACATCAAGAACATTTACAAGGTAAAGTACCTACGTGCAGCATGACTTTGGGAAAAAATGATAATTTAGGGGAGACGGATATCCACCTACATATGCAACCAAAACAAAAAGAGTTACAGCACCAGATCCACATATTAGAAGACTAAGTGATCCGATATATAGTAATATACCTAAGAACAGGACTTCCTGTGAGCTGTCATCGATATAATATGAAGAGCAAACCAACTTCGGCTAGGATAATATACCAAGAACCTATCTTAACAGAACATCATACTGAAAGACAAGGGCAAGTTCTAAGTCTTAACGGAACCAGGAACTTAGATCACATAGGTTCTCAATTTGGGAGCAAAGAGAACATCTTGCACTTAGTATAAAGACCAGTATCATCAGTGTATCATACATAATGTATGCGACTAAAATGAATATGCATAAGTTGTGTTAGAATAGGAATATGATTCCTATTTAGAATTGGAATAGGAATAGGTAAATACTATCCTACTTAGAATAGGAATAGGAATAGGAATAATAATATTATATAGAATCCTACTTGGAAAAGGATTATATCATAGTATCCTAGTTGAAAAAAGAGTCTAATATAGTATCTATAAATAGAGTCTCAATGTAATAATGTAGAACACAATTCAATAATATTTTTCCCCATATTTCTCACATGGTATCAGAGCTTCTACAGTCCTGGTAGAAAATCAGAGCTTTCGCTGCCGGCGGGCAGCTATGACCCATATATGCCGCTTGTCTGGCCAATGATTATGTTAGCAAAAAAAAAAAAGATTAGGTCACTGTGCGTCAATTTTCGATGACTTTCTAGGATTGTTTTGTGTCGACCTCACATCTGTCAGTGTTTGTGTAGCACCGTGCCATCATTCCGGTGACTACTTTTTTTTTTAATATCTAATTTGTGTAACACCATGTCATCTTTTTGGTAGTCACTTTTTCATATTTATCATGTGTAGCACTGTGTCATCTTACCGGTGACTACTATCTCATATTCGATTTGTGTAGCACCGTGCATCTTTCCGGAGTACTTCTCATATTCAATTTGTGTAGTACCGTGAATTTTTCAAACTACTTTCTCATATCTGAGTTGCATAACACTGTGTCTTTTTTATTTGCGTAGTTCCATTCAACTTTTCGGTGACTCATCAAATCTAATTTGCGTAGGGTCGTGCTATCATTCTGACCCTATCCATACAATTTCTCTTTGCAGTAAGGTCATGCCGTCAATATGAAACCACCTATATAATTTCTATTTTCCAGTAGGGTCTTGTCTTTATTACGATCCTACCCATTTAATTCTCTTTCTCAGTAGGGTCGTGCCATCATTTCGACCCTACCAATATAATTTTATTTCTCGAATTGTGACCACTTTCAGCCATCATATCTAATAATCCAATGCATGGCTTTTTTGTCAATTGGACATTAAGAATGACTTCTTTATCATGGTCTCAAGGAAGAAGTCTATATAGAGCAATCACCTGGTTTTGTTGCTTAGGGGAAGTTAGGTAGACTTGTATGTCAATTGTGTAGGTTAGTCTATGATCTAAAACAGTCTTCTCAACCTTGGCTTGGAAAGTTCAACACTGTACTTCAGGAATTTATCTCTATGTGTTTTATCAACATTATGCATCAAATTCAGTATTTCATAAGAAGACCAAGCACATTGAGATTGACTAGCATTATG
>JAABOM020000001.1:26030283-26042794 GCA_011800125.2 Solanum clarkiae | reverse complement strand
GAGAAAGGAAAGCGAAGAAGAAAGAAGAAGAGTTGGTTGAGGGATTGAAGGTGAATGAAGAAGGGGAAGAAGAATGGGGGAGAGGGGAGGCGCCGGTGACGGGCTGCGGCGGAGGAGGAGTTTAGGGTTTGGGAATTTTGGGGTTTCAGCTTTTTGGGGTAAAAAAATGAAGAAGAAGGGTTTGGGCTGAGAGGAATATTAGGGATTAGGGGCGCGTGTACGCGCCCGTTTTAAAAATATTAATTTTTTTTAAAATTATGAAAATTGTTTGAGAATTGTTTAAAAATTGTTGAAATAAAAATACAAAGCTTCGTGAATAATTTGACACTGTAACGGGTAAAAATTGGGTGTCAACATCGCTAAAAATACTTTTCTTCATTTTGAACGCGTCCTAATAAGAATCATTTGCTATAAAAAAAAAAATCTCAAGATATAACACAAGATTTATTTACCTCCATCATTTATACTATTATAATGAAACAAATCATCTAATATATATAATTAGATAACTAATTTCATGAAACAACTATATGTTTATCTTATCTCCTACCAAAGGACCCCCAGATGTTTTAAAAGAACAAAATTGAGTTGGTGGTATCCGAACCAGGAGCAAATCCAACCTTCTGATATCAAGTTCATCCAAAATATAAATTTGTAAGAATTCAATAAAATCATAATAAATAGCATATATGAATTCATAAGAATAAAATTATTTCAAAAACTTAAATGATGGACCAATATAGCTCAAATTCTGAATCCTCTAAGTTGAACAATCATAACATCAACCAATAATAATTAGTATAAAGCCTTTAAATTTATATCATAATAAATAGTAGATCTGAATTTATAAGAATAAAATTATAACAAATAAAATATGCTTAAGAAACTTAAATGATGGACCAATAAAGCTCAAATTTTGTATCCTTTGATTTGAACAATCATAACATCAACCAATAATTATTTGTATAAAGTCTCTAAATTTATAATCTCTATGTAATTAATATATGATTTATATGTTTGTAATTTTTATATAAAGCCTATAGGAGTTATATGAATAGGATATAACGATAGGTGTACCACACACGCAACCGAAAGATTAGATGAAATTGATGTGCGTTTTTACGTGATGATAAAGAAAGGAAAACAAAACAAGTCTATCCATTCAATAATTCAGTTATAATGATTTGACTTAATTTTTCTATAATTCATAATGGAAGCACTCAATAATTTCAATTCCCAGCAACTGAAGCAGCCCCCCCTTGCAACTTACAAATCATAAAACCGTTAAATTGTATTTAAATTGTCATTTTCAAGTTAGGTAAGGTCAAAACTTAAATTACTACGTGGGTTCAACGATTGTATGTGTGTACTCGAAACAGTACTAAAAGTTATCCGTGCATATATTATGACACAACAAAGTAAGCAAGTTTTCATATGACATTCGTTCCGTCAATTTTTTTTTAGGCGCAACATTGGGTGAGACGGGCTCTGCTCTAATACCCCAAAAGCTAGCTCAAAGGGAGGAGGATTGCCTAAGCCTTATAAGGAGACCACCCATCCCATTAACCACCGTGGGACTTTGTGTCTCGATACATTTAAATTTAATTTGTGAGGAAATATACACAATATTTAAAAGAAACATTCAAAGATAGAATTTTGAACTATACTTTTCACTATTCGCTGTTATGAAATCATAAATATGTATTGTAATTTATTTCATTGAAAATATAAACTTCAATGAGATAAATCTATCAGTAATGTCAATATATATTCATGATCTAACATGTATATAATGAAAACTTTATTCTTGATTGTATGATTTCCTTTTTACAAATCATTCACCAATAAATTTAATAATGAGCACAACGACCCATACAAATGATATTGAGTTGGAATTTGTTGTAACCCGATATGACGCGCTTCCTATATGGGGAAATCAATTTACTATAAATTGTGGGGGTAGGTGGCTGCAGGTTTGTTGTGAGTGGTCAATATAGAATTCCATTTTCCTTAAAAGTACATATGTATAGTACGTTACTACGTTCTTCATGGTTTCCTTTATGAAAGACGTACGCGCATGTATTTTTCTAAGAGTTCCTCAACTCAAAGGAACTTCCTCTTCTTCGCAAGTTCGAAGTTCGATATTCGATATTCGATGTTCAATTCGAATTTATGTTCATAAAATTTATTGAAGAAAGCATTTCCTATCAAGATTTTTTTATACTCATAAGTTGAAATCAAGATATCTAAACTAGCTCATCTAACTCAATGAATCATATTCTTTTATGGTAAATAGAACTTCCTCAATCGTCTAATGGTGTTTCAATAAACATGAAATAGAATATATACCACACGTTCGTTATCATGTATTGTTAGTAAAAGAACGTTTTCGCATATAATTACTAGAAACGTATACGTGCGGTGCTAGACAATGTTACTTTTGGTGTAAGATGAAGGCACTAGAACCTTCTATATATGACAAACTGAACTTTTGAAATTTTGTACTCCATTTCTACTAATTCAATTTGGACTTTACAAGTTCTTGTAAGAACTAAGAATATTGATTGAAATGAATATTTTATCATAATATTAATTGATATGTAATTTTATGTCTTAAAAATAATTAGAGAATAAGTAATAAACTAATGATAAAGATAAATATAAAAAATAAATTTTTATCTTGATATGTTTAAATTAACAAGTAAAAGTGAAATTGAAAATGTTTTTTAATATACCGGATAAGTAAAAGTGAATGGAGGCTGAAGTTAAAAAAAAAAAAAAGGAAAACCCCCACTCCCAACACAACAAAGAAATTTATCACTCTGCGGCCTCATTTTATATGACTTTCCTTTTGAGTCAGTCCCAAAATGAATAACACATTTCTATATTTAGTAATAATTTAATTTTAAAATATCAATTTTATCCTTTATGAAATGATTTATAACCATACAAAATCTATCATTTATTTTGTAACATATATTTCAAAATTATTTCTTTCTTTCTTAAATTTCGTACCAAGTTAAATTAACTCATGTAAAATACGACCAAATGGGTATTTTCTTTAGATGTTTATCCATGTAAATGTCTTTAAATAGCTATATAAATAGTAGTAGAAATCAAATTTAATTTTGAGAATATGATTAACTAGGATAATTTAGTAATCGCTAATAAATGTAACTAGTTTTTTTTAAAAGAGAATTATCAAGTCAATACGAGTCAAGTCAAATGGGATAAATATTTTTATCCTCACTTGAAATAAGCTTTTTTGTTTTGTTTTTTTAAAAAATACAAACAGTAACTTATCTTTGGAATCCAAATAAGTGGAAAAAGTAAAATGTATATAAATTTTTATACAAATAGAGAGATCGTTTCTGAAAAACCTTCATTGAAAAAGGAAAATTGATTAGGACTGAAATGCAGTAACCATCACACAACGCTCCCATAGAAAAACCTGCCATATAGGGGCACTAGCTACAGATTTGCCACATTTCCAACTCTCGGTCCAGAAACTATAATTTTAGCACTTGATCACTAAATTTCAATAAGGAATATGGATTACTACTTGAAAGAATTATCAAAATGACTTTTTTCAAACAATTTTTGCAAATTTTATCGGAATTAAAACACAAAAAAAAGGGAAATAAATTATTACATTTTTATATCCACCTCTTAGAAATGAAGGAAATTTGGAGTGGAACAACCTTTAGAAAACTTATTAAGTCGGCTATGTCCTCCGTTTCAATTCTTTTAATCCGTTTAAAAGTATATCTCTTTTCTTTTTTGAGTATTCTTTCATTCTAACTTTCTGGTATATACCATTTGATATATTTTACATATTTTTAGCTTAAATCTGTCACATTTAAAAGTTTTTTTAAAAAAAAAAAATTATGATAAATTAAATTTAGACAAATAAATTAAAACAAAGTAAATACATATAACGATATAAATCTTGAAATGTTCAAGTTGGTTACTAGAAGCTGACATCTTGAAATGACTTGCTACAAAATTGATCGTGCGTTGGACCGTAATTAGACAGCAAAGCATTAAAAGATTTTTCTAAAATTTTTTGTAGCTAGCAGAAATTTGTTTTTCGATATGATTAAAAGCTTAAAATAATAAGTATACCATCCAATCATATCTAATCATAAATGCGAAGGAACAGCAAGTTCGTGGAGCACCTTATCTAGTATAGGAAGAAACTAAGAAAAGACTTTAACAAATATTATATATATAAACTGAATTCTATCCAGTATTTTAATTTATTATGAGAAGTTGTCTGTATTTTTGTTATATAAATATAGTAAACTTACTAAATATCCGCGGTTGCGTGTTCTTCTAAGTAGTTGATTTAATTTTAAGGTAAAATATATGAATAGTTTCTTAAATTTATTGTTAAATTTCATTTTAGATAGTCAAACTAACATATAATTGAATACTTGAACATATGATAAGAAATTTTTAATAGACACTTTCAATTTAAATTTTGAATATGTTTATATGCATGTTCTCGAATATTCATTAAATAGATAAATTAATCACTTAATTAAAATATCAAAAGTTTTTGTAACTATACCTATTATAGTAAAATTTTACGTTCTTTCGAGTAAACGTTGATGTATATAATTAGAAGAGATGGCATAATTTGTGTATTAATTAACTCAGCTATCTAATAGATGTTTGAAAATGAACACCAAAATTTTTATCAGAATGTAAATTGAAAGTATTTAATAAAAATACTTTGTGTTTTGATTCCAATTAGGATATATTGTAGTTTGCATATCCAAATAAAATTTACTAGCAAACTATTATGGATGCATGTATTTAACCTTTGATTTAATATAAGTTAAAATCTAATTAACATGAAGTAGTTTACGAATACACAAGGGATGACGCTTGCTGTTTTTCATGTTAAGTTGGTACCTTGTTTCATCATTTTAATTTCTGTCAAGTCAATAAACATACATTACCCGCAGAATATTTTTATTTTATTTTAAAGATTAGATTATTATTATTATTTTTGGATAATAGCACCCAACAGATGGCCACACTAATTGTTCTCACGATTCTTGCCTTAATCCAAATTTAACAAGGGAAAATTAAAAAAGAAAGATGGTGCGTCCCCATCACTTAGTTTTTGACATTCCTTTGTACCCTTTCTATTTAAATATCTATATAAAGAAGCCAAAAGGCACCAAATACAATCACAGTTGCCTCTCAAAAAAACATATTAGAAATTTATAAACTTCTTATTATACGATGGCCAATATTCATTTGATTTTCCTACTTTTATTTGTATCTTGTTTCTTTTTTCCATCCACTACTAATGGCTACTCTAAGGAAGCCATAAAAGCTTGGTGCTTCCAAACACCTCATCCACAACCTTGTGAATATTTCTTGTCACAAAATCCCAAATTTACATCTTCCATCACCAAAAAATCTGATTTTCTAAAAGTGTCACTTGAATTAGCCCTAGACCGTGCGTTACGTGCCCAAATGAACACATATTCACTAGGTTCAAAATGTCGCAACGAGCGCGAAAAAAACGCATGGGCTGATTGTGTTGAACTCTATGAACACACAATCAACAAAATTAAAAGCACAATTGATCCAAACACTAAATGCACAGCTAATGATGCTCAAACATGGCTAAGTACAGCCTTAACAAATCTCGAAACATGTAGAGCTGGTTTCCAAGAATTGGGTGTTACGGATTATGTTATGCCACTAATGTCAAATAATGTGTCATCTTTAATAAGTAACACGTTAGCTTTGAACCATGGTTATTATAACGAGCCAACTGCAACGACTGCTAGTCAAGTTGATGGATTTCCAACTTGGATATCTCCAGGTGATAGAAAATTGTTGCAATCATCGTCGTCGCCAGCTTCTCAGGCTAATATAGTGGTGGCTAAAGATGGTTCTGGGAATTTCAAGACAGTAAAAGAAGCTGTGGATGCTGCTGGAAAGAGGAAAGGTAGTGGTAGATTTGTGATATATGTGAAGGCTGGGATTTATAGTGAAAATGTGGAGATTGGAACAAAGGTGAAAAATGTTATGTTGATTGGAGATGGCATAGGAAAAACAATTATTACAGGAAGCAAAAGTGTTGGAGGAGGATCCACCACCTTTAAATCAGCCACAGTTGGTAAGTGTTTATCTATAGTGAATTCGAGCGTGAAGCCTTTCATTTACATATTTAAAACTACGATAAAAATAGTCTTATAAGTCATAATAATTGATAATGCCAAGATATATTAAAAATTATGATAAATTTTTTTTTTATTACCTAGTCAAATGATCTTGTCGTACCTAAATTCGGCAAAAACTGAAAAAGTAGATTGAATTTTGAGTTTAGGTTTACTTTTTTACGTGCGCAAGAAACTTTTATACACTTCCATTATATGATTAACTTAAATAATTGAATAATTATTGACTTCATAATAAGGAGGCAAAGAGCCATAACTCAGGTCGTACTTGTACTCCTCATTTTTCAATGCATCCAGCATTATTTGATTGAGACTAAGTTTAAAAACAGAAAAAGAAAAGATTTTCTTTTAAAAAAATTATGGTCTAAAATAAGTATTTGAACATTTGTATAGCTATAAGTGATCTCATTACATATGAAATGATTAAATTCTTGCTAAATATTATACGAAGGAAGGAAGTTTTTTTATCTCTCTCAAAAGTTAAAATACATATATAATAGTATTTGACATGTGAAGAGTGCTATTTTTCCTCGGTTTTAATCTATTTGTCTTAATTACTATTTGAGCGGTCATACAATATTCTTTGATTATAATTTTTTTCAAGCATTTTAAATTATTAATTATTATTATTTACCATATTTTTTTCACATCAATCATTAGTTAATTTAACTTTTAGTAGTCCTAATCAAACGAAACAAATGATGGTCAATGCTACTCGTGCCTTAGATAGGTTTCTTCTATTGTTCAACTGCCCTAAGTATTAGACTTTATACAAGTATGATTTTGACAGTCAACTATATACTATTATTAATTAATTAATAATATTATCCTTTTTGTCAATGTCAGCTGCTGTGGGTGATGGATTTATTGCTCGAGGCATAACCATTAGGAACACTGCTGGCCCCCAAAATCACCAAGCTGTAGCCCTTCGATCTGGCTCTGATCTTTCTGTATTCTACCAATGTAGCTTTGAGGGTTACCAAGACACTCTTTATGTTCATTCCGAGAGGCAATTTTACAGAGAGTGTGATATTTACGGAACCGTAGATTTCATTTTTGGTAACGCAGCAGTCGTGTTACAGAATTGTAATATTTTTGCTCGGGACCCTCCGAATAAGATCAACACTGTGACAGCTCAAGGCCGAACCGACCCGAACCAAAACACGGGAATTTCGATTCACAACTGTAGAATCACTGCAGCTCCTGATTTGAAATCTTCTAAGAATTCAGTTGAGACATATTTAGGAAGGCCATGGAAACAGTACTCGCGGACAGTTGTGATGAAGACATTTCTTGACGGATTGATTAATCCTCAAGGATGGATGCCGTGGAGTGGTAATTTCGCGCTTAAAACGTTATACTATGGAGAGTATTTGAACACAGGACCAGGTTCATCCACTGCAAATCGCGTTAAATGGGAGGGTTATCACGTTATTAACAGTGCTGCAGAGGCATCTAAATTCACCCCTGCTAATTTCATTGCCGGAAATTCTTGGATTCCAGCTACAAATGTGCCATTCACTTCTGGTCTTTAATTTGAATTCATTTTTATCTTATAATTTCTTTAATTTGTTGTTGTCGTCTACCATTGAATTGTCAATTTGTAAGTAGTATGACATAATAATTAATGTTGCTCAAATAGAAGTGTGTAATTGAGCAACTGGTTTGTATTTGTTGTATCCTCCTTTTGATTTGTTGCTAATTTTTGTTTAGCAAGAAAACTGTTGCTAAAATGAGAAATATTCATTTTATACTAAAGTTCAAAGTTCATGACAATTTTGATTATAATGTCATTCTCCTAGACCATATGATGTTACAAGTGTTCTCTTTTCCCAACAAAATATCTTAGAAACAAATATTTACTATTTGTGACCGAGTTGGTCAAATGTATACCATCCTATTACTTTTATTTGTTGTAACAGGCTCTTAATGTTTGCATAATTTTACATAATAATAGATTATATTGTTTACACTTATTAAAAAAGAGTTAATTCGAACTAAATAGTGATAGGGACGGGCAGTTAAGAGATCAACTCCGCAAAAAGCATACATAAGGAGAGTCATTTTTAGTATATAATGCTCCTTAATTATTTCATAAGATGTGGGGTGCATGAGTATGAAGATTAACATTTGTCAAGGAAATAATTTTGTTTTTAAGTATTTGTTTTCTTGAGTTCGATATGCAAAAAAAAAAAAAAATTATCTTTAAATTACTTATTTATATATAATCAAGAAATATAATGGGAGGTGGGGGTCGGGCAAAGGGTAGGGGTGATTTAGGTGGGGGTACGGTGATGAGCTGAAAATGAGATGTGTTTGAAGGTAGGAATTAAGCAAACGGCCAATTTGAATTTTTTAAACTTTATTTTCTTACTTCCGTTATCATTTATTTAATGAATTTATTTTTCTAAACAAATTAAAAATTTTAATTAATCAAATATGAATAAATTAAAAAATATTTTCTTCCGTGCGGAACAACCCCGTAAAGTAAAATTACTTCAAAATTATAAATCATAACCACTTGGATTTTGATGCGAAATGATGTTAATTCATTGGGTCCATTACCATCCATGATGCCTCAACAGCTTTCTGGTGCAATAATGTGATTAGAAACATATTATCCGCAAACATTTTAGAAAGAAACATTTAATATATAATATAGTATATATATTGATCAGCTTAGGTACATGTAGCTTTAAACACTAAAATAATTGAGCAAAAAAAAGTGTGATAAGCGTTTTCAAATCTTTCAATTGTAATTTTTGAAAAAGAATTAATTAAATTGTGGTAATTAATTTAAGTATGTGAATTAAGTCAAGAACACCACGTTTAAGTGCTCATTATCATGTTATCGTACCACACAACATACATTACATAGGCGACCAACCAAAATAGTTACTTGATGGGAATTGGGATTAATGAAAATCTCTCTAAAAGATTTCAAATATTTTATTATTGGCTAATTAGGCCAATTAGTTGTTTGCAATATTCATGATCATGATATTATTTAAATTTAATTTAATTTAATTTTCCTTGTTCTATCATCCTGCTCATGTTATGAACCAAGTTCACCTTAATATGCAATATTTAGATACACAAATAGTTATTGAGATGACACGAGTTATTAGGCCGGGATCAAGGAATAAGACTGGGTTAATTTGGAATCGGAGTTGAGTTGTGGCCATGGGAATGGATCTATCAAAGGGGATAGTGATATGTGATTTAGAGATTATGCAAATTGTTGATTAAAACGTCTGATTTCTCTTATCTTCATTCTTAGTATGAGCTTCTCATCTCATTTTATCTATCTCTGTATTTTTTGATCTTCTTTTCCTTCTAATAACATTCTCAGTTTTGTTATATCAAAATACTAAATTTTCGTACTAGTTTGGAGGAAAATGTAAAAAAAAAAAAATTGAAGTAAAAATGATGAAGAGAATTACAAGGTGAGATATCAGATCTTCATCAGCAAAATAAAAATTTAAATAGTTAATTAACTCTTCTTCAAGAAATATAAAATGAAAGGCATAAAAGTTATTTATTTTTAAAATTGACTTATCCAAATCATCTTATATATCTTGAAAGATTGCGTTTAAAAAAAAACTAATAAATCAAACAAACACGCACAAAATTATGACTTTTGTGTTTGCAGCCTTAAAAAATTATGTTTTGTTAGATTTGAGTTCATTTTTTAGGAGCTAAAATTAAAAAATCAGTTTATATAAAGGTAAAAATTAAAGATAAAATCATTAGAAGAGCAAATTGTACAATTAAATGCACAGCACACTATTAAATCTGATTCACAACCAAAGTGGATTAGATCATAAACTGAATTTTTCTAACACTCGATAAAGCCCAATATTAACACGGTGTAAGAAGGGAAAGTTATGCAACTGAGCAAATTTACATTAGTAAATAACATAATATAATTATAGTTTAGTAATTTTATGTTTTAAAACTAAAGTTCATTGAATTTGATTATCAAATTTTGTGGACCCCACTCATAATATATACACGACCCTTTAGCTTTCTCTTTTTTCTCTCTCCAATATATAATTTTCAAAATTTTATTTCCATTAAAACTTCCTTAAATTGTCTCCTAAAATCACTAGATCAAATCATCCACATCTCAAGTTTTCATTTTTCAAATTTTTCCCAATTCCCTCCAAAATCTTGTTTCCTTAATTTCAGATTTAATTCTTTGACGATTTTTTGAAGATGAGGTATTTTTTATAACTCAATTTTTATACATTCCATATATTTTAGAATTGTATTTTGTATAATTCAATTTTGTATATTCCAAATTTGTTTTAGAATTATTTTTTAATCAGTAATTTTGTTTGTGTATTAATTACTTATAGTATCGATTATAGATGCACAACAAACCTTCTTTGTATTAATAAGTATATAATATATGATTATTTTTTGTATAAGTTTAGTAGCTCTATACATGTAATTATTTGTATAATTTCACTGATTGTATACATTTGAACAACAACAACATATCCAGTATAATCCCACTAGTGGGGTCTGGGGAGGGTTGATTGTATACATTTGAAATGAATTATAAATACAATTTGTTCATATTAAAATGAATTCTGTATATTCCAACAAATTACAGTGAATATAAACTTTATACAGAAATCAATCTATATAAAAAAAAACAAACGTAATTATACAAAAGATACCTATGAATTAACTCTTCTATTTTTCAGCAATTTTTAATGAATACAAATTCAATAAATAAATACAACCATACATATAAATTTTATCGTATTAAAATAAATTATATTATTTTCAGGAAATTAAGTGAATACAGACTCAATAAAAAAAATGATTTATACAAAACAAACATAAATATACAACTCATAGCAATATGAACTCACAACTGTTGAGCAATCAATGTATAAAACTCATTATACGTGGAGCTCTCCTTAAAAACAGCCCACTCCAGAACGTAGTCAACATAATTTTTATCATCGTTGCATCGTCCGAAATGCATATAACCATTATTGCGAGCGATGTCATTACTACACACAACAAATTTTATGCAAAATGATGTATCATTTAATCAAAGAAATCCAGAGATTATACAAAACATAATAATTACTACTATATCCATTTATACATTTTATACTTATATTGTAATTTACCACTCAAACAGATTATACATTCGTAATAGCAGTATTACCAAGTTATTCGTCATATACATAGTATACACTTATACTTATATTGAAATTCAACACTCAAACAGATTATACATTCGTAATAACAGTATTAACCAAGTTATACGACACTTATTTTACACTTCACCACTTAACCAAGTTATATCTACTATGCACTTATACTTATTTTGCATTTCACCACTCAACCAAGTTATACATATCGTAGATGGTATAACATATACTTTCTTCAAAGCTGGTTCAATATCATGATCACAAACAAAGATTTACTAAATTTTTTTCACAATATTTTCCTATTACAAGTCTAATACTTGACACAATATATGATTCCGCAATTTACTAAAAAAAAAGTCGTAAACACACAACACACATATATAACTCAAAAGACAACATGAGAAAATAATTAGTTGTTCATAAGGATCAAACAAACAGTACAAAGGGCAGAATCACAATCTACACAAATGAAGTAACGACAGTCTGTATTGGATCGAATAGTAGCATTAATTCGCATAATATACAATTTCGCATCAAAAAACACACATCCGACAAAAAAACTTCGAAACCAATCTCACCAGATTCGTCGTTCAAAATCGACCAAAATTATTCACTTTTGGTTTTGAAAATGTCCGTAAGAAACTCCAATGGCACTTTTTTTTTCCCTGGATGAAAGAGTCACCATAGGAAAGAAATTTTGTTTATTATTGTTTTCCTTTAATTATGAAACCGTTTCCATATTTAACAGAAATAAATTGAGCAATTTCAACATTTTATTTATTTATCACTATTTTTATATATTAAAAATCAGTCAAAATTATACATATGAATTGGCATAGCCATAGTTATAAAACGTAATTTTAAAAACATTAGCTATTTTAGCCTATTAAATTTCAATCTACAGTTATTTATGAAATTTTCTCAAGAGTTAATAGTTTTATTTTGATTGGACTAGGGAAATATATAAAGCATAAGTTAATTATATATTTGTTTGAAACTTTATCGAAAAAAAAGTTAAAAATTTGAAAACTCAAAATTCGAAAAATCTTTAAAAATTCACAAAAAATCCAGAGGTTGAATTTGTTCGAAACTTTACCTAAACCCCCCCCCCCCCCGAAAACTCAAAAA
>JAABOM020000001.1:25987632-25998896 GCA_011800125.2 Solanum clarkiae | reverse complement strand
TATATACAAAGTTGAATAAAATAACTTAACAAGCTTGTATAACCAAGGATATATAAAATTTGAGAAATCATTAACATATATAAAAACAATTATATAAACAACAATTATAGATAATTTTGTATTCATTTATACAAAGTCTAAAAAAATATAAATTATAGTACACAATAAATAATTAAATGTATACAACTAATGAAATTATACAAAACATAAACATAAAATAAAATTTTTTTTAGTACAAACAAAGTCTCATGCACATCTATACTGATAAAACTGATGCATATACAAGTAAATCTACTAATATGATATACAATTTCCAAAAAATAGAGAATTTACAATAAAAATTGAATTATACAAAGTAGCTCCTCCTTTTTTTTTGTTTGCTTCTTATAAATTCGATTTTTGCTTGATTTGTTGCAATCTAATGGGGCTAGTGTAGAACTTAAATCGAATTTCTTCACTTAACTATTTTTTTTGCAATGGCTTAAGATTCCACAACGAAGCTTGTGTTTTTTCCGAAATCTTGAGTTAAACCCAAGAAAAAAAGATGGAGGAAGATAAATTATTGTTGTATGTAAATGTATACCTCTAATAACTCTCTTTGATGGAGATGATTCATCCATGATTGTGATTACACGAAACAATCAAAGATTGTGACTGAAAATATGAAATAATGAGAACAAATTGAAAAAAAAATACAAATCATAAAGAAACTTACGAAAAATACAAAAAAAATAAACTAATATAGGTTGCATTGATTTGGGTATAAAGGTTTAGGAATGAGAATCATAAAATTTTAAAATTTTGAATGTTGATTTTGTTGAGAGATTTAAGGGAATTTGAAAGATTTTTAGGGATTAGATTATGAGTAAGATGAAAGAGAATGATTTTGATTTGTATAAAAGAGAAAGAAAAGATCTGCAGGTGTATATACAAAAAAAAAAAAAAAACATGGGGCCGAATTATTAGCTATTTTATTTTAAACTATAACAATTATTTGTAATTAAATCAAACAGTAGTTATATATCATAATTAATTATTGGATGTTAGCTTAGTTATGTAATTTTCCCTTTAATTTAACTATTTTTCCCCCACCCTCTTTCTATTAGAGAAATTTTCATAAATAGCCTAGGTTTGAAACTTAATATGGTCAAATAGCTATATTTTACATAATTATACGGTATAACCTCGATTATGTGACCTAGAGGGAAGGAGAGAGACGAGCGAGATCGAGAGAGGGAGGAAGGAGGAGAGAGGCGAGCGAGAGAGGGTAGAGAGTGGAGAGATGTGAATTGTATCTGTCTATCTGTCAAAATAATTATATATACAAATGGTATATATATATATGTAATTGTATATCTGAGAAGAAATTGTAGAGAGATGAGGGAAGCGAGAGAGATGAAAAGAGGAGAGAGAAAATAACAAAAAAACTCTAAATATAGCTATAAATTTATAATTTTTTCAAATCATAACTGTATAACGTAAAACATATTATATATTTGTATAGTTAGGTTATTTTTTTCATTCCTATTTTACTTAATATAAGCTTGACATTCAACAATTTTATAAATATACATATTATTTTTAATATAATAAATTAAATATTCTTAAAACAAATAATATATCAAAATAACTAATTTCATCGTAGCTTAAACAAATAATGTCACGGGGAGTAATTATTTTTTAAGAAATTGACTATTTTCTCTCTCCCTGTCTTTCATAAGGAATCAGATGAAAAACCAGAGAGTAAACGCTATAGGAGAAAGGTGAGTGGTGGCCTGTGTTGTGTCTGAAAGCGGAAAAAACATAAACCCCTCAACTGTAATAACTGTCAGATCACAAACTCAATTTCCCCAATTTTGGTAGAAAACAAGGAATTTCATTACAAGATTGATCGGGTCGGATCCGAATCAAGATCCGTATGTCTAAGGATCTGAGTATGGAGATATTGGAAGAATCTGGGTGGGAAGAACTACGCAAAGAGGCTCGCAAGATCGAAGGTGATCTAGATGTTAAGCTCTCTTCTTATGCTAAGCTTGGTGCTAGGGTAACCCAAGGAGGTAAACTCCAATTTTCGATAAATCTTTTATACCCAATTGCATTTCAACTTCAATTTCTAATTTGATAGGAAAATATTGAAGTGTAAGGGTTAAATCGTTGTGTCAGGGGTTTTACTTTAGAAAGTGTGAAGATCCTATCTTGATTCATTATATCAAAGTTTTCATGGTTTTGGTCTAGAAGGTGCTACATTGTTATTTCGATTGCTAATTTTGCAAATTTTGGGATGAATTGTTAGTTGGTTTTGGTTAAAAGTGGCGAAGTTCCTATCTTTATTCATTCTGTGAAGATGTTAATGGGTTTTGGTTGAGAGAGCATATAGTTTCTACCTTGATTCATTGTATCAACTTGTTAGTGGGTTTTGGTCCAGACAGTACAAAGTTTCTGTCTTGATTCAATGTATTCAATGCCTTGCACCTCCTTTTTGTTTGTGTGTACTTATTTGAGGACGAGTATGGTACTTTGTTTCTACATTGATTCGTTGTATTCAACTTTGTTTCTTTTGTTATTTTGTTGTCTCTGAGTTGAGTTTCTGGTCTGGATCATTTTTAGAGATTTTCCTTTTTGTCGGTGCAATTTTGTTATTTGAAGTTTAATTTATGGCAAATCGATTGATTTTTTTTTTTGAGACAAGAAGTTGCTGCTGCAGCTTTGACTAAGTGAGGGAAGTGGACAACCACCTTAAATATATTTTTGAAATGCAAAGTAACACTTACTATTGAATGTTATGCAAAATATGTACTGTCATATTGCAATGAAGGTGGTTGTGGAGTTCAGTTTTTCATACATGTAAGGAATCCGTAGATGTCCAATATATCATATAGTCTATCTACAGTTTTTCTATTACACGGTTACACCTAAAATGTATAAGTTCTATAAATAATTAAACTTTAAAAGCAATGAAGATAAAAAATCTTTCCTCAAGATATCCATGGTTCCTTTCTGTTCATCTGTCCAAAGTTAGAAGTGGAATGCTTATCCATCACTGTCATTTCTCCATATTCTGTCTGTTCCAACTAGTAATTGCACCTAACAAGTTCCCTTGCATCACCCACTCTCTCCAAATAGGCTGCGAACATTTACCAGATATCCCATTTCCCATATGAAACTGAAGATGCCTGTCCGATTTGCAAAAGTAACATATGCTGCATAATTCGGTACTCCTCCTCTGGAGATCATCAAGTGTGAGATGGGCCTCATAGAGTGCTATCCATCCAAATCCAGCCACTCTGTATTTGGAGCATAAGTTTTCCATATCAGCTTACAAGGCCACATTGGCTCCTCCTTGTGCTGCTTTGCTTGATTCAACTAAGAAAATTCATCTTTCTTTATCATTCATTTCAGAGAATCTGACTTCCTTACCAATACCAGGCCATTCAGTCAGTAATAGGTATGCTTAAGTAAAGGTTCCAGTTGCTGCCTTTGAAGCAGTCAGCTATGCTTGGCTCTGTATGAATTAGCAGTTTTTGATCCTTCTGATCCTGTTGTTACATTCTTGATGCATCCTTGACTTTCCATTTTACATTGCCAATTACCTTTTTGACATTTTCCATAGTTCCTTCATTTCAACATAGGATTACCTCAAAGTGTCTGAACCCAGGGCTTTTATTGTGAAACCGTTAAGTTCTCTACCAAATACCCGTTCATTTTACTTTAATGACAGCGAACCATTTAGTTAGATCTTTTTCCTATTGGCATTACTTTTCTGACAAAAAATTGCTAAAAGATTGTGCAGCTGCTTCACAACCTTTACTAAGAAGCAATAAGAGGGACATCATGCATGGGAAGTCCATCCATCACTGTTTGAGTGTAAACATTCCACCCGAAAAGATATTGTGATATTGTTTCATACATTGGACTTTCTCACATTTGTCCAGGAAACTCCACTTATTTGTAAGTATGAAGAATAAATTGTGAGAGCGATCTGTATACTTTGTTAGTATTAGACTGAGAATCCAAGTATGTTCACATTAGAATAAAACCTGCTTTCGATAAAAGAAGCTTAAATTAAAATTCCAGACATAACCACTTTGTTACTAGTGTCATCAATTTTATCTCAATCTATCAAAATGATTTTTTTTAGAGAGATAAAAATGTTGCAAACTCCTAAATTTTCCATTCTTTCTTTGTTAAGGGAGATATAGTACAAGATATCTTTAAACAGCTAACCTGAAGAACTTTATAGGTTGATTCTAAAGTATTTTCACTAGTCACTGCATATTCTTTCCTTATATTGTTCTCGTTGTTAACCCTTCTATTTTGAATGCTCTTTCTTGATTGCCTCATTAATCCTTTTGCAAGGGGGTACTAGTCCTCCATACTTTTCTTCCACACTTTATCTTCAAACATTTTAGTCTGAACAAATCATGTCATTTCTATTTATTATTACACATTGTTTCCAAAAAAAAACCAACTGTGCATGTCAAATTGCGTCTAGTTTATTAGAACAGAGGTAGTATCTGATCTATAACCTAGAAAATGATGTTTACCACCTTGTTATAATTCAAAGAACTTTTACAGTTTAATGGATACTTTGCTGTGGAGATGTTTCGGTCTTCTTCGCATATAAGTTTTGGTTGTCCATTTTTTGATCTGGTCATATTCCACATTTTTATTCATCATCTTGTTTTTATGTAATACATATTCAATAGATGATCACAATTACTTATCCATGAAGCTGCTAATAAAAAAGAAGAGTTTTATCCTACTCATTAATTGCTGGAAATTGTTACCTAGAAATAATTTAAACGTACAACGTTTAGAAATCCTGCAATTTTCTACCACATAGCTGAGTTAACAGTACAATATAACCAAATCTAATTCAAAAAGACAACTACTATAAATTGTAATGGGAGAAATTGTTATTCTAAGTACTGATCAGGACTCATCAATAGTCTAATTATGATACAGACCAGGAGTAAACTTCTATAGATATTTGTAAGTTGCTTGTTGTTGTTCATGAAGACCTAAAGGGTCAACACTACTGATTACCCACCTAAGCTTAGATGGGCTATCATGATTCATGGGTTTGTTTTGGATTTGAGCTTCGCCTAATAAACATGAGTAGATATTTTTATCAAGAGCCAAACAAGAACAAATTTACTTATCATGGAAAAAGCATAAAAGTCAACAACTAAACCTCCCTCCGAACTAGCTGGGGTCGGCACCTGTATACTCACTATCTTTTTCGCTCTGTTTTGAACCGTTTAATTCCAACTTTTTATAATTTGCAGTCGCTAAAAGCTAGAAATTTTCTACATTCCTGCTGACATGAAAATCTCTAAGCAATTCTAATGGACTCCTGGCAACACATGACCTAATGTAAGCATAGAATCGTAACTAAGACTTAACACTTATTTCTATTACACAATCGACGAAAAAGCCTATTTAGAAATTTTATTCTCTGTTTTTTTCATGGTATGCAGTTAAACTTGTACTTTTGACAAGATCCTTGAAGAATGAAGCAAATATGGCCTGTTTCTGATTTTTGGAACTTGTTGAACAGCTTGGCTTGTGGTGTGGTTTCTGATTCTTGTTTTTATTGAATTCAGGTTATGTCGAAGCTGGTTCGCCAACTTTAGGATCCAGCAGGTCGTGGAAATCCACTGAAATGGAGATTCAGTCATTACTTGAGAAGCTACTGGATGTAAATGATTCTTTGAGTAGATGTGCAGCATCTGCAGCATCTACCACTTCTGTCACCCAGAAACTGGCAAGGCACAGGGACATACTTCATGAATTTACCCAGGTTACTAACCATGTGATAGTATGTTAAATATAGTCACTGATATTCGATAAAATAATTTGACATGGTAACATGTGTAACTTTCTGAAGTGGGAAACAGCTATGGTGACTATGGCGATATGTTCTCCTGCCTTGTTGATATCCAGCTAATATGAATTCTGTTTTTCTGACTACTCATGTGCAGTTTCTAAAAGTAGCTGCACTGCTCTGGTTGCATATGCTAATCCCGCTGACTGCAGTCCCTTTTTGGAACTAATAACTAGCAACATGTATTTGGAGTGTAACATTTTAAATAATGCACGAACTAGAGTGAATATTTTATCCATTTCCCTGGCCTGGCTGCAGACTTAACTGGTGGCCATGTTAACTGACTTAATTCATCTGAACTCTTGAAAATTTTGATGTGTTTAGAAAGCAAAGTCTTCTGATGATTACCAGATTAGCTATCTTGTTCCCTACTAGTTAAAAGGGTAAATGGGTGTGGCTTTGTTAATTGATCAAGTATCAGTTTATTTGTGGGAATAATTGGAACTATCAGTTTCTTTGTGGGAATAATTGGAACTAACTGTGGCTGAACTCTTTAATCGGTAACCTCTATTATTGTGATTTAACATATAAAGAAAAAGAATACTTAAGTAGAGCCCAAGGGAAGTGAGATATCCTCAAACTTGAACTATCAAAGTTTTGGTTATGCGAGAATGTTGAACTGCTATCATTCAGAGTGCATGCCATCTTGGAGTAGTTTGACTTGCTTGTTGGCTATGCCGGTCACTGTTTTTACGACTGACACATCGTTTGTCTTCAGGAATTTAGGCGTATTAAGGGAAATATAAACTCAATGAGGGAACATGCTGAACTTCTTAGTTCTGTGAGAGATGATATCAGTGAGTATAAGGTAAGAGAAGTTGATTGTTGAAATTCTATTTTAGATGCTATAGCTTCAATTTCCTCTTAAGCTATTATTTGTATTGATTCAGGCATCAGGGAGCATGTCACCCAAAATGCATATACTGAGGGAGAGGGCTGCTATACATGGAAGCATATCTCATGTAAGACTAAGTGCTCTTTTTAGTTTTTAGGGACATCAATATCTTTGTGCAGAGTTCGCTCTCTTTCATCCTCAATGATGGTCTTGGTGTGGAGTATTCTAGTCACAACTAAAGCTCAAAGACATCCTTCTGAACAGTGTTATCAAAGGTGAAATGAGAAAGCATCCCCTGAAGTCTATTAGACTTTAAGCGCAAAAAAAGTGCGTACTTTAATGAAAAAATTCGCCATTGACAATAAAACAAGAAGCCCGGTGTAATCCCATTCCACAAGTGTGCTTTGCGGTGGGTTGAAGAAACGCAGACCTTACCCCCTACTTTTGAGAAGGTAGAGGCTGTTTCTATATTAAATAGACCATAACAATCATTATAGTCAAAAGTTTGGAATAATTAGACACACACCTTATATCGAAGCGCCCTTTAAGTGAGGTGAAGCGTACAACCTATTTTTAAGCTAACTTCAGGGTGCATCTCAAGCTAGATTTTGAAAGCAATAATTCTGAAATTCATGGCCCTTAACAGAATACTACCTTGTGAAATGTATAGGAGCTCCATCAAATGATAAATTTCCAAGTAGCGAAAAAGTTGGCGGGCATGTCGACCGCTTGTCCTTCAGCTAATAGTTGTGTTATTCTGAAGAAATTTTATTTGAAAACCGTTGGTTGGTCGACATATCTGGATGTGAAAATTAAGATTTAACTTAGTCTTGTTTCCCCTCTCAACCAGTTTTAGTTCAAGTTTCATTCTGTGTTTCTGTCTTGAGTTAATTTTCCTTCTTGTTGAACTTGATGCATGATACCTTTGCACTTTCTTCATCATTTTACCATGGAAATACTACACTAAAAATCAAAGAAGAGAGTTCAGCTTAATTCTGTTGCTGGCCTTGATATGGGCAGAATAGCCACTTTGGCTCTGTTGCTGGTGTAGATTGAGCAGGACAGTTTTATTTAGAAGTTCTAATTCAAGCCTTTTCTAGTAATATTTTATTATGACTTTGTCTTTTTTTGTTTTTTTTTTTTGAAAATTGGTGATGTTGTATTCCTCAGCATTAAGGACATGTTGAAGACCTCCAAGAATTTTCATTTCCAAAGAAAAGGATAACAGAGAGTATTTATAACAAATCAACTTACTGTTCTACATCCTCTGGACCATTTTCTTTACACCAAAAGTAATAGGATACTATTATGACTATGCTTTTAACGGATGAATCTGAAGAATGTTGCCTTTTATAATGAAAAAACACTTATTAAGCTGGATTGCTAGTGCACAACCAAAACTTTTTGAGGAACATGCAGCAAAATGAAAGGTTCTGTAAATGTGTTTTTCTATGAGTTCTTTTACAACCCGAAACCATCACGCTAGTAACATGTTAGTTTAATGAAGTACTTATTCGTTATTATTTACTTTGTAGTTTTGAAATAATAATAATAATTAAATTTGTAGTTCTGGAAAAATGAGTGATAAATTAAAGATAAAGCTACAAGTCATGATATTCGAGAGAGAATTAGGGACTCACTCATCTTTCTTGTTTAAATTCTAAGTTACGGTAGTGAAGTAGAGGTCCAAGCACTGCTGGCTTTGTCTACTGGTTAAAATTTATTGCTGATATTTGCTTTTGGCGTATCTTGTATTATAATCTGGTCAAAGATAGTGTTGATATTCACTAATCATGGGTCCCCAAGGAGATGGCTGAGTTGTTGAGACATAGGACCAATAATTTGGGAACTCCTGGTTCGAGCTGCAGCTAAACCACTCAGTTTTAGCCCATCTGTTCTAACCTTGTTGAGTAGGTTTATCTAACAACACCAGTGCTTATGGACTTCAGTAGGCTTCCTGGTGCATTAGTTGAAGTACGAATAAGTCGCAGATGACCTGATCACCACCATCGTAAAAGAAAACTTTATTAATCATGGAATGAGCTTTTCGGCGTTACTTGGTAGGTGTTGTCACTTGAGAGTTAGGAGATAGTCTTGTGGTCTTGGAGTTAAATTTTCAGGATTGGAATTAGATCCTATCAACCTAATGACATGATGAGAAAGGGTGGTTGTTGGGTTCAAGGTGAGATTCTGAGGGTCACCTACTTTCAGCATAATTACTGATTCTTGAATTACGGATGGGCTAGTAACTAAAATGTGGATACATCATAAGACTATCTGGATACAGATGAGAGTGTAACAACCATTCTGCAACATACATTAACTAGATACCTTGTTTAGGAATTTCAAGTCATTTCCCCTTGCAATTGCTCCTTGTCATTTACATCTGCTTTTCCATGAAACTTTTAAGAGTTCTCCTTGAATATGCCAATCCTCATAAAACTGTTTGATCATATTGGTTGAAGACAATCATGATTCATGAGCTAGGGCATTGCTAGGACTTCATGTACCCAAAGGAGACGCTAGTACTGCTTCTCAAACATGTTGATCCTTGTGTGCAGATTGATGACGTGATTAGCCAAGCTCAAACAACTAGGGCTGCCTTGGGTTCTCAAAGAGCTTTGTTTGGTGATGTTCAAGGAAAAGTGAAACAATTGGGTGACAAGTTTCCTGTCATCCGTGGGCTAATTGGTACTACTACTTTTGGGACCATCTCTGCAACCAAAATATCTTGGTTAAATGTATGTCTTGCTGACATCATTGCTGATCCATGCAGGTTCAATCAGACGGAAGAAATCAAGGGATACACTCATCCTATCAGCAGTCATTGCAGCTTGCACTTTGTTTCTTATTATCTATTGGCTCTCCAAGTAATAGGTATACAAGAAAATTCAGAAGATAATGATTTCTAAGGAATTTTGCGCTTGTAGTCACTGCCATAGAGAAGATCTTGAGTTCATTACTATGTTTTCTTCTGACTTGCTTTTAAGCAATATTATTCGTGTTCTGTAGACAATTCCACTTTCAGCATCTCAGAGGAAACAAAATATAAGTTACAGCTTAACCTAGTTTCCTGCTTCTTGTTGGCCACCAAGCTCTTTCTAGCAAATCATTATAGCTGAGATCAAGTCACTTATGCCTGTTGTATAGAACCATTGATCTTAGGTTTGTTGGTTGAGGGGAAATAGAATTTTTGGTGTCCAAAGTGATCCATTAGTTTTCTAAATGTATCCCTTACATATACCAATTTAGGTAGATTAACCTTAAGATGCACAGATTAAATTGAAAATATATATCATTTAAGCTTGGTTAAACTAAAAAGATTAGATCATATGTCTGGTGTAAACTTAAGCAAGAAATGGGACGATGAATGTACTACTAATCAACAAGAGGCATGGTGCGATTGTGGGAATTTTTTTCATCTTTAATTAGAGTTTTGGAAACAAGAATCTTTTAGAATATGGTATTCAACCACTATGATTAATATTAGGCTTATTCCTAGTTAGTTAACCAAGTGGACTTCTGGTTGATTAATCTTGTATAAACCATAAATATGTACCACTACAATTGTACTTCTGTGTTTCATGTGCATTTGTTAGTTAAAAGATATATGGCGGAATTTCTAAACAAATTCCAAGAGTCGTGAAAACTATTCCCAATTCATGAATAAATCATAGTTTATTAACATAACATCTAAATACCCTAGGCCGCAACTTGATAAATCGCAAATCTCCATATTTCTTTTATAAATAAATATTAATGATTACAAATTTTCAAATACATATAATTTTACAAAGATTAACTAGTTTACAGGCCCATTTATTTTGTCCCATTTTAGATAGACACTTTTTATTTTGTACGGTGATTAAGAAGAACTTAGTAGTAGCTTGCCCCTTGATCACATTAATTAGCTTGTTGAAAAATAAAATTTTGAATATTCAAAATTAGTTTGAACTTCCAAAGACCATATTAATAATATCTAATTAATTATATTATGATTTAGTAAGTGATCAACTAATATGTGATAAATATTTTTAGTAAAATGACATCTAAAATGAGATGGAGGGAGTAGTTACTAGTTATTCTTCAAAGTAATTCTTTCACATGATACGGACAATCTCTTTGCACCTAGCATGCGTTTTAATTGTAAAATTTAAAAGGATGAGTCCTTTTTCTTTTTTTTAACAAAATATAAACTTATGAGCCAAGTTTTATATTTTAAAGAAAAATTGAAATTCATGATTTGGAATCCCAAATCATCCTTTTCTTTGGGGGGTGGGGGAGAGTTTGGGATTTCATGATTCCAAATGACATTGCCCAATGCTGATTTGAAATCTCAGATCGCATGTCCAAATGCAACAAAATTAATTTCTCTATGATTACTCAATCAATATCACATTTCTTTTTGCAATAATAATTACACTATTAATAGCAATCAATTCTCATTTCCATCAATCTCGGATGGAGCCAAAGATTCACTATTTTTTGGTTTTGGAGTATGATGGAATAAAGCAAAATGACTCTTTAAACTGTCTGCGCTTC
>JAABOM020000001.1:25972256-25987532 GCA_011800125.2 Solanum clarkiae | reverse complement strand
GGAAACAGTCGCGCTATGTTTTTAAACATAGGGGTCAGGCTGCGTACATCCGACCCCCCCTTACCCCGCAATGGGCGAGAGCCTTTGAGGCATTGGGGTAATGTTGTTGTTTTGTTTTATAATAGCAATCAATTCTCAAAGGTGACGATGAATTAATTCTAAATTATTCATAATTGAAGAAAAGAAAACATTTTTCCAAGGTAACTAAGAATTGAATTAGTGGGGTAGTAGTTGAGGATGTTGCCTAGTCACATGCAATGAAAATAGGAAGCAGACAATAATAGCACACAGAAAGGCAATGTGCTGCACACACTGCACAGTCTTTATCTCACCAAAGTACATACATTTTTCTTGCTACAATTTTAGCAAAACATAAAAGTATGGCCAATTAGTCATTGCTAAAACATTAGCACGTAAAAAGGTATGGCTTGGCCCCCTCCCCCTCCTTTATTATTATTATTAGTACAATAAGCCATATACAATACAATGTTGTCTTGCCCTACAATTTATTGTTCACACTACTCTATGCATGCATGCTTTTTTTTTTTTCTGTCATAAATTAAAGAGAGTGGCATCTATATATATGCACATAGCCTTATACCTACTCAAAATTTGTTTTTCTGTTCGTACGTACTTTTTTTTTTTTAAAGATGCTAGAGAATGGGTGTTGTTTTATTAGATTCCAAAACATTTAGGCAGTCTTTGACAGGTTATTAAATAAACTTAGTTGATTTTATTGGTTTCCATTCCCACCATGTAAATTTCATTTGTTTTCACACGTTTGGAGGCTTCTTTAGGTAGATCTTTGTTGGTTTAAGTAGGGTCTAGCGGGAACAGAACAACAGGGAAAGAACCGGCCCAGGACTGCTACTATATTGACGTAACTATGACTTTTTTCTAGAGTACAAGGACAAATGTAATTCTAACGTTAAACGAAAAATAACAAATATGTTAGAAAAGTATAACGAATATGACCCTTTTCCGTTAAAACAAGCCACAGAAGAATCACAAGAAGTAATACAACTTTAATCAACTTTGTATGGGGCATGAACTGAAATTTAAAAATTTACTGGATCAACTTTTTAAGTTGCGTACTTGTAAGAAAAAGTCAACCATTCAAATTATTTCAATTAAAGTATATAGTAGCATCTTTTTTCCTCAACCCTATCCTACTCTTAGAGTTGCTCTTTGCTGTCAACTCCAACTTGGCCTAATTTTATCGTGCAGAGAATAATAAGCAAATAAATTACAAGTTTGTGTAAAATAATCTAAAATGCAAAAGTATTAAGTTGTTTCAATTTAAATTGCTGGGAAGAGAAGAGTTTGTCATTTTAGAAGTAGGTAAAAAGAGAATTGGGATACACACAACATTATAATGTTAGTAAATGAGTTCACTGAAATTAGTTACTATATAATTATATTATTTTTCACGTATTGATATTTAGAAAAACTTACCATTAATTCAGTGATGGGATATTATAAAATCAGAATTCCCGTACAGTAGTCTATATTATTTCATTCTTCCTTCCTAATTGTGTCGTCAAGAGATGTTGATGTCAGATTACACTACACTATTATATCATGGAGCATTAGACTTTTTCTTGAGACTATTCAACTTTAATTATAAATCAATCTTACCTTAGAATATATTCTCCCATATATGCCTAAGGGTTTCTCTAAATTAACCTTATAGATTATCCTTTGAAAATCTAACTTTGATTTATTAGTACTTTATGCTGTTATTTGATAATAAATATATTAGTGGAAGAAAATGATAAATTTATTTTTAATTTAAGGATCAAATATATAAAATAAAACAAAGGGAGTAGATTATAGGTGTTGACACTAAAACATAAAATCTCTTAGTACAGCTTAAGTAATCCTATCTAAGATGTCTTGGCATGCATATCTTGCTTTCCTACTTAATTGTCAATCATTAGATGAGTACTTTGCTAGATAAAGATCAATTACTTGTTTCAAAATTGAAAGAAAATTAAATAATTAATGTGCCGAACAAAGCGTTGAATAAAAACTATAGATGGTCTCTAAACAATTGAAAATAGATGAACTTTATATCATAAAAGTCACTCAAACCTGAAGATGATATCTCATGTTACCTGATATTTTACGCCACATTAAACACAATTCATTTAAATCAAATTCCTATCCAATTAGTTAAGTAAACTAAATGTCAAAAAAGGTCTAAAATTACAGCATTGGTACAAGAAATTCATTTTTTGACCACTTAAATTCATATAGCTACAGGTAGCCTATTTCTAGTGCTCCTTCCGTCCCATTTTATGTGTCATCTTTTTCTTTTTGGTCCGTAAAAAAAAAAGGCCACCTTACTTTAATTGAAAATAATTTAACTTTAAAATTTCCTTTTTACCTTTAATGAAATGATTCTCAACCACACAAATATCTAAAAATGATTTTAGACCACAAATTTTAAAAGTTTTTTTTTAAACACTGTGTCAAGTAAAAAGAATGATATACTTCAAAAATTTGGAGTGACTATAGAATTAAGGCATACTCTAGTCCAATCAAATTATTGAGTCCACTGATCCACGGAAGCTGTCATTGTGATGAATATAATGAAAACCACATAAGTGTAACATGGATAAGGAACATAAGAATATGGAAGAATTGGTGACAGAGATTATGACGGAGCCAAAATTTTTA
Organism: Solanum clarkiae; assembly: GCA_011800125.2. Classification (NCBI taxonomy): domain Eukaryota; kingdom Viridiplantae; phylum Streptophyta; class Magnoliopsida; order Solanales; family Solanaceae; genus Solanum; species Solanum clarkiae. The sequence continues at coordinate 25,984,850 of JAABOM020000001.1, read as the reverse complement.
TTAAAATATATATAAACATATCATGAAAATTCGGCACGTATAATATATAATTAAGACGTATTTTTTTTTAATCTTTGATATATTATTATATTTTGATAAAGAAAGTTCGGATGAATTCTGTCGCAGAAGCATGGCTTGACTCCTGATTGGGGAATGGACCACAAATATTTGTTACCTAAAGTCTGAACAACTTTACCTTAAAGGGCAATCTTTGGAATGACAAGACTTTGTTTAATTTCTGTTTACAATGTCATGATGAAAATATGATGGAGAGATGTGATAGTTCTCATCTATACTTTGACAGCCATCTTTTTCAGCAACCATACTTTTTCTTTAAAGTGTTTGTTTTGTGCTTTGAGAACATCATATCATGAGTCATGATTAATAATGCAAGAAATTAAATTAAAAGGGCCTTTTTTTTTCAGCTAGGAAAGATTAAAAGGTTTAAGTGGAAAATGCTAAAGAAAGATTAGGGTGAGGACAAAAGAGGTGCATGCATAAATAGGGATCAAAGATTTCTGTCTTTCTGCTTCACTGGCAGCTACGTATCTCTGTATTTCTGCGTGTGTGAGTGTGAGAGAAACAGCTTGAATTGTCAAATCATTCTCTCACCTAAACCTTCGTTTCTTAAACATTTTGAATTATTAATTATTCTAGCAAATACTTCTAGTTAAAGTGTATGACCATCTCATCAAAAAATTAATTTTTTTTACCTTAGCTTTCACAGTTATGATAATTCAAGATATAAATACACACTAAATACTAGTTAATTTGACCATGATATTTCAAATCAATCTTATGATTTGGCTATAGAACTAATGAGTAAGGGCTACGATTTCGAATCTGTTATTATATGATTGTGCTCTCCTTTTTGTTATTTTTATCTTGAACGGTTTTTGCTATTAATGAAAAATGAATTTCGATATATTGAGTGTATTTATATTTATAGAAGCTTTCATTTTGTGCTTAGAGTATATCTTAATTATTAGTTTAATTTAAGCATGGCAAAAAGGAGGAATGGTCTTAATTCTTGAATAATCAGGCAATAAAAAAAGTTTTTAAAAAATACGATTGAGACAATTACGAATTCCATTAGGTCTTGAGCCTAACTCATACCCTAAAAACTAACTTAAAGGGAGGAGGATTGTCTTTTTTCAACACCCCACCTCACGCCCAGTGATACCATGTAAATTAGGTCTTGAGCCTAACTTATATCCCAAAAGTTAGCTCAAAGGGAAGAGGATTGCTTAAGCCTTATAAGAAGTTCACCCATCTCATTAACAATCAGTGTGAGACTTTTATCTTTCTTCAACAATAGCGTTCACTGACTTATTTCTACCCATCTACAATTAATCTCTTCCCTTATAAAAGAAAAAGAACCCCAAGTCAATCCTCAAAGAATAAACTTTCCAGCGAAGTAAATTCTCTGCCCTATCAAACAAGTTTTTTATTAGTGAGTATACAGTTAATTCGACTGTCGATACAATATTTCCCATTCTACATCTCTTTCCGTCTAATTAATCAAGGATATACGTGAATCCAATTTTCATTTTATTGCTCAAACAAATGACAATCATGGTGAGGACATCTCTGGTATTATAATTAATAGTTGCTGGCCTATTTATGGCTCCTGCTTTGTATAGCTTGTGCTAGCTGCATGACTTATACATGCCTAGCTAGCTGGAAGCTCCTTCTTGACCTAATGAGATATATTCCATATCTATTGACCTTCAGCCTATGTTGTGGGCTACTCCTAACATCCAATTGGATTACATATAATATTTATTTTATTAGACTCTATTGACTATCAGTATCTAAAGAATAGCCTGCTTATTGAGATAAATATTAATTGTAATAACCCATATTAAGATAAGAAGTGTAGGTCTAAAGTGGACAATATCACTAGCGGGCTGAGCTGTTGTAGATGGTATGAAAGCCACTCCTGTGTCAACTTTGTCGATGTGAGCCAGAGTTCAACTAAGTTTAGACAAATCTCGGTGAGATGGAAAAACATTAGTGCTGAGTCTAGGCACATGGGGCAAACCTCAGCGAGGACGCTGAGTCCATAGAGGAGGTGAGATATGTTAGATATAGAAGTAGATATGTCTTACCTAGTAATGACACATTTTAAAGTCATGCGGGCGTAGGTCCAAAGTGGACAATTTCACTAGCGGGTTGGGTTGTTAGTAAGTTCCTATTCATTGAATTTAACAAAGAGAAATTTGAGCAAGAAGGAGAAAAACTCATGAAGCTATCAAATTCTTATTCAGGTTTTACTAAACAAGATAATATATTACATGAAATAAGTTAGGGAATCATAGTGTATCCAAAGGGTATTTTGTCGGATCCCTTGCAAGTCTTCCACTTGGATTACACAACTGGTCTTTTGAAAGCGGTCAACACTAACTAGGAAACAAAGATAAAAACGTTAGCAGTATAATATTTGACTTTTGTTGAATGTTTAAATCAGACGTACGAATTGTCATCTATATGTATATAATAATAATTTAGAAAAATCAGTGTGGGGTCGAGCAAAATTTTCACCCATTGATATTTTTCCATGTACATAGAACGAAATATACATTTGGGTCGTATATAAAAATTAGTAAGAAGCCCGTGCCAGGCACGAGTCTAATACGTATTTTAATTTTTTAAAAAAATAATATTGATTAAATAGGTTTAAAGTTGTGATGTAAAATAATTTGATAAAAACACGAAATTTCCTACATAGTATCCAAACGGTTGGTTTAAAAAAAATTATAATCTAAAATAACTACAATAAATGACAGAAATTACCTCCACAATAAATAAATATGTTAACGAAGAATTGCCTGCTTCTAACGGTTCTCTATCAATTCTTATATGGGAGAACGAATTGAGTCACATGTGAATCCTTGTATTTTATATGAAACATGTGTTTTGGGGGCTTTTATGAAACATGTGTTTTGGGGGCTTTAATAAAATACTACCTACCAAATCTCCTCAATTGAGCCAAAGTCCCTCATAGAATTAAATTATACCCTTTAGTTTCAAATATTGGTCGTTTTGGCAAATTGAATTACTTCCAAAATATTTGACCTTGCAAGAAAAACAAAGATAAACATTTTTTAAATGTCATAAATTAGTTATCCTTAGTTTATGAAGTAACAATTTATATGCATTTTTAGTTTGATCAAATTACTTATTCTTTTTCCCTTCACATATTTTGGTCCCAAATTATCCTTTGTCACGCGTCCTTTTTTGTCATATGTTTTGGATCAAATTTTCTGAAGTATAAAAAATATATTGCACTCAAAGATAAATTAAAAAAAATTAATTTTATTTATCAAGATTACAAATACAAATTTACATATTTGTTTCTTTTTTTTCTGAATTTTCTTTGTGATTTGAGGATTGTCATTATTAACATATTTTCAAATGTAGTATTTTCTTTGATTGTTAGAAACATGTGTGGCGGCTTTGGACTTCGACAAAAATAATTATTTGATGCCTCATCTCTTTATGAAATCTTTGGAAGTGTGTGATCCTAAACTATTGACCCTCGTTAATTAAGAAGTTTTAACATTAAAGGTTTGTTCATGAGATTCGTAAAGGTTAAAAATTTTAAATTATACATTTAATTTTTAAGGTAATTTTCAATCACAAGTTTCTGATAAAAAATGAACAGCTCTAGTAAAATTTGTAATATGAATATCTCTTGATCAGTTTAAAATGATGAAAATGGTAATTTGGTGTAGAGGAAAAGATAGGTACCCGTCATTTAAGGCTTTATTAATCCAAAACTAGTGAGTGTAGTACTAGTAATATTTTTTTTTTTTAAAATGAAGAATTGGTAAATGAAAATGCAAATAAATGAAGATATGGGAAGCAAGAAAAAACCAAAAGAAAAAAAGGTAGCACCTTCCTATCCTCTCATAACTATGAAAACTACAAGTGAATGAGGGAAAGCTAATGAGCCCATGCAAACGTCCCTTTCTCACTCCTTTCCCCCACCTCTGCCGCCTCTGATTCTATTGGGAATGCCAATCACACAATTTTTTTTTTCACACGATTGAAAATATAATTAAATAATAAAAGCATATTCTTTTTACTATGAAGTGTAAATCTTTAGATAAAATGATCACACACTTTAACATAATATCATAGTCAATTCAACTTATGTCATCAAAGAATTTAAGCTCGTATGTGAGGAGGCGCATTGAGAATATACAATTAAATAATAAAACTTTTTTGATGAGATAGACATACACTTCAATAGACATCAATATAAGCAAGATGTCAAGAGGGAGTCAATAACGGTCTACTCTGCAACGCTTATTTTAACAACAAACTCAATAGTCGCGGTTATGAATGTTATTGCTAAAAGGAGATATTAAAGTTGAGCTTGTAAAGAGTCTCATATTGTTCCTTTTAAGGGATTGATCGATGATCTTTTTAATATGACTTGAATAATTCTTAGATAGGGTTGAATATAAGCACAATTAGATTCATTTTCTATAGCATGGCCCATTATAATTCTCGTTTCCAATGGTGAGCCATTATATATTAAATTGTCCATGCATCAAATGCAGGACCGTCTCAACAAATTTGAAAGCTTTAAAACCAAACTTCATAGAGGTCATATTTTTTGTTAATTGACGTATATAAATGTAATAATTATAACATAATCAATTAATTTTACAAATGAGCTATGGAGAGATATGATATACGTGGACGTACAATAAGAATGTAAACAATATAATTTTTTAATAAAAATATATAATAGAGAGTTATAATAATAAAATCTAACTCAACAATTTGAAAAGTTTTTATAATGATATCAACATAGTGTTATGCTAAATTTGATAAGTTGATATAATGATATTAAATATAGTATTAATTAGTTTTAGAGCTTGAAATTTGAAGAAGACATCAAAATATAAATTTGATCTTTTTATAAACACTTAACAATAGATTCTGCATAATGTAAAAGGTTTGATCGTTTGAGAGGCTTTATAATATTCCATGATGAGATAATAAAATAGTGAAAGGGTAAATAACAAAAAAAAATATAAGAATAATAATGTTGGTTCATGATAATCATCATAATATAAACGAGGCAACAAAATAGATAGTCACATAAGGAAGAATGCTACATGAATTAACTAAACATTATTTTATCTCTTAGTTATTATAATCGTCTTCATATTAGTTGAGATAAAAAATAATTATGTTTTCCATCCAAAAAATACTTTTCAAACTAATCAAAACATGAGCTTTCTTAAGCAATGTGGAGACACACACATATATATACACACACATCTTTGAGAGCAAGTGGGCCGGGGTTCCAAAAAAATTAGGGGCCCAAGCGATTTCTTTCGTGGCCTTATGATCGAGACACTCTGATCAGATGTCTAGTCTTGAGCGTGAGGAGAGGTATGAAGAGTCCCTCTTCATTGTTTTAAAGGATGTATCTCCTTAATGACTTGGACAATTCTCATACATTAAATTAAAATTTAAGATTAAGTTAGTTCCAATTTTCATTTCTTTACAAAGATGACTATAATATAGTGAAATTCCTCCTTGGAAACACTCCTAAAACGATATGATTGGGCAAAACATTTCACATCATCACTGTATAGTAGTTAGACAATTAAATCACCTAAATAGGAAACGACAAGTACAATATCAATTACAATAATAATATACCTAATATAAGTTAATAACTGAAGATTAAAAAGAATAAAGTATATATATTCTTTATCTATCTCATAGAGATAAAAAAAATTCTGATAGACCCTCTTCTTAGATAAAGCATTTCAAAAAAGAAATACAAAGATGAAAGCAGGAAAAAAAATGAAATAATGTAAAAAAGGAGGACAATACACCACATATAGAAAGAAGAAAAGTAATGAGAACGAAATAATGAAATAATTAAAGAACAAAATATGCTTGGGTGATGGTCAAAATCAAAGAATAAGAAATTACAACAATAATATTAATCCTACTAGCGTGAAAGTAGGTACACATGCAACACCAAGCCTATCTTGTAGAAAAGTGAGAGAACACTCAACTACAAACTAATCTTCTATCGTAATGACAATTTTTAAATCCTCATATTTAAGATCATGTCTTGATAAACTCAAAATATGTCATGTAATATTTATAACACTTTCCCTCAATACTTTTTCAGCCTTCTCTGCCTCTCTTTATGCCCACCATTGCTAACTGCTAATATTGGAGCATCAACACTTCTTTTTTTACATGTCCAAATCATATTATTTTCACTTTTTTTTAATTTTATCCACCACGGAGAGTCACTCGCTCTTTGTTCGAAACATATTTGTTCCTAGTCTCATCTCTCTTATATGCCTATAGATCCGCCTTGACACCCTTGCAACTTTCATTTTCTAAAAATGAGAATTTTTGATTGACTAACATTTCACCATCACACAATGTAATTGATTTAACTGCTACTCTATAGAACTTATGTTTAGTGTCATTTTCTTAGGTCAAGCGAAGCTCCTCATTGTAACTTTTCGCAGCAATATAACACACACTACCTCCTGGCAGTTTAACAAAAAAAAGTACATATGATTAAATAAAACAAAAGTGTATTTTTTTAACTATTTAAACTCTTAAATGAGATAATTACATATTTTAATATGGTGTTAGAAAAAAACAATGTGATAAAGAAATGAAACGAAAAAAGAAGAATTTGTTGATCCATCAAGTGCCCCTATACTTTTGTTGATCCATCAAGTGCCCCTATACTCTTGTTACATTAGGTCGGTTTATGTGTCTCTCTCTTATTCAACTTGTCTTGATAACTCCAAAAACAAAAAAGGTAAATACAAACTTTTTTCCGTTCTGTTTTATGTGGTATTTTTTTGACTTGACATGGTATTTCAAAAAAAAAAGATAGATTTTTAAAATTTTTTGTCTAAAATAATTCTTAGATATTTGTGTGGTTATAAATTATTTCAGGAAGGATAAAACTTGTTTCCAATTATACTTCTTTCGTCCATCTTTACTTGTCCCCTCTACTATTTTGGAATGTCCAATAATATTTATCCACTTTATAAAATCAAAAGATAATTTTACACTTAGTTTCTAATTTACCCTTATAATCAATTATAATCATTTCCCTATTACATTTTCAAGATATTATATTTATTATATTAAAAGAGTGATTTGGTAAAATTACCCCTTATCATTTACTACTTAATCTATATATCAAGTCAATAGGGGACAAGTAAAGATGGACGGAGGAAATAATAAGGTGACATTCTCTTTGAATAGAAAAGAGTATTACATAAAATGGAACGAAGAGAGTAATAAGGTGATATTTTCTTCGACTAGAAAAGAGTATCACATAAAATGGACGGAGAGAGGATCGTATTAATTAGGAAGTAGGGTGAGGGTATGGAATATAAAAGTGAGTAGGTTATAGTGAGTGAATCAAATCAAGACTAGAGAAGTCTCGTGTCAATTCAGGAATCTTATCATCTCATCTCTCAACATGTCATCTTCATCTGCTCCGGACCACCATCTCCACCACCATCACTTCTCTCCTCCTTCAGGGGAACAACTCTGTTATGTCCAATGCAACTTTTGTGACACCGTTCTAGCGGTACTTAATACCCTCTTATAATAATAATAACATATTTATACACCTCTCTGTCTCTCTCACCTTTTTGTTTTACAGGTGAGTGTTCCTTGTTCTAGTTTCTTCAAGAATGTCACTGTAAGATGTGGTCATTGCACCAACCTTCTCTCTGTCAACATTATTCTACCAACTCCTCCTAATCTCACACATGCTTTCTTTTCTCCTCACAATCTACTGGTATGTTATCACTATTATATATTTCTCCTTTTATTAATCTAGGGTTTTAGTGGTAAGATCTGCGTACGTTCTACCCTCCCAGACCCTACTTGTGGAATTCCACCGGGTATATTTTTGTTATTATTATCTAGGGCTTTTCAAGTCCAATCATTCTCCATATTCTATTTTTCAGGATGAGATTCGGAATAATCCACCAAGTTTGTTGATGAATCAACCAATTAACCAGAATGAATCACTCCTGCCACCTCGCGGAGGAGTCGATGAACTTCCAAAGCCACCAGTCGCCAATAGACGTAAGATAAAAATAAATTATATGAAAAAATTAAATTTACTGGTAATGAACAAAGTTTTGTTTAAACCAGCTCTAGACTTTCTAGAGAATAGGGTTCTTTTAGCAAATTAAGAAAGAATATGCATTATTTCCTCAACAGTTTCTAAAGTTTTTTTTTTTTTATACATATAATGGATTTTCATTTTTGGGGAACGAGGTATCTTATAGTACCTTTTTTCTTGCCAGCCTTCTTCAAAATTTTCCAAAAAAGCCAAATTTAGAAATTGCAGCTTCAATGCTTTTGCATTGTTCATCAGCAGTTTCTGTATTGGTGAACTATATATGTGCTTACCATGATGTTGATATGAGTAGTAATTTACTTTCACAGGAAAAAATCTGGTCAAACCCTGAAATATTTTGTGCAGAAGGAATAGTTTTAACCAGTCATATGAAATTCTTAACCCTTAGGGTTGAAAGCATAAATTAAAAAATAAAAATTGTTCTTCAACAAGTGTCAGAGCCAGAATTTTCATTAGTGAATTCCAAATATGAAGTAACAAACACATGAACATATGAACCCGCTTGTCTTTTGCTGGCCCCGCTGTTACTTCATCATGTTGAAAGTATATAGCTAGTTTAAAGGGTTTCAATTAAATCTCTCATTCATCATCAAAAAGATATATTGTGCAAATAAGTTGCAGGTTCTATTGTTGAATCACCTTACTTCTAGAATAGCGGGTAAAATGTAGCTGAAAGAAATGCCTTGGATTGTAGGTGTTATAACATGAGGTAAACTTCTAGCATAGTGTCAAACATAGTTCAAAAATTTCTTTAAGTTGTAGGTTCAAAATTTTTCCAATATTACTGTTTAAGAGGACATCTGAAAGCAGCCTCTCTATCTCTATAAGGTGCGCACATCTCCATATCCCACTTATGGAATTCTAATAGGTATGTTATACTGTTTAAGAGGACAATTTTTTATTTTATTTTACTTAACCTCGATGGAAAGTCAAATTATCTTTACCTCTCTCTCATTCTGTTGTGAGTTTGGAAGAAACAGAGAAGTGTGTTGTCCCCCGTAAAGTTAGATGGATTTGAAAGCACTACAGAATAGATATAGTATATGATTAGGTAATTATCATGAATTGATGTGATAGACCTAAAAAATAGTACTCCATTCTATTTGGTCCCTAGTTGTGGGGTATTTACTGGTATTCTACAGAAAGTCAGACAACAAGTAATTTTAACGCCCTTTTTTTGTTTGTCTGCATGTCTCATTTTCCAGCTCCGGAGAAGCGACAGAGAGTGCCATCTGCTTACAATCGATTCATCAAGTGTGTTTTAAGCTCCCGTTTCACCATCATTTTCAAATTTGTTATTTATTCCTGAAATTCGATCAGTTTTTGAAAATAAAACTGGCGAAATTTTATTTATACTCGCAAAGTTTATGAAAACTTTGAAGTTTAAATATTGATGTTTAAAGAAGCATAGCCATTGAAAAAAACAATGCAGGGAGGAGATCCAACGTATCAAAGCTGGAAATCCCGATATAAGTCACAGGGAGGCCTTCAGTGCTGCTGCAAAGAATGTAAGATATATATTATTCCAAAAAATAAATTATTTATTCTTCAAAATGAATTTAATATTCACACACACACCCCAAAGAAAAAAGATTCTATTACTTTAGGCATTATATATAGTTACTCCCTCCGTCCATCTTTACTTGTCTCCTGTTGATTTGGCACATGAATTAAGAAATAGTAAAATATAAGAGTATTTTTACAAAGTCACCCTTTGAATATAATAAATATAATATTTTAAAAAATGAAATAGAGAAATGATTATAATTAATGATAAGGACAAATTAGGAATCAAGTGTAAAAATTATCTTTTGATTTAATAAAGTGACCTGAACAAATATTATTGAACATATCAAAATAACATAAAAGACAAATAAAGATGAAACGAGAGATTACTTTGAATTCCTTTTAACTAGGGTTTTGTTTGAGTAGGGTTTGGTTCATTTTATGTATTGCTTTTTAGAAACAAGTGTTTGAATTTTGTGTTTGGTTTGTTGTCAGTGGGCCCACTTCCCACACATTCATTTCGGACTTATGCCTGATCAACCCGTGAAGAAACCCAATGCATGTCAACAGGTACTCATCAAGCACCTACATATTTAATTTTAGAGTCGACAATATGGGCTAGGCCTATTGGGTCGGCCTGATTTAATTTGTGATTTAGCAAGGTTGGGCTATGATTTTTGGAGTATATTTCAAAAATGAGCTTTTTAGCCCAGACTGAATAAGCGTGTTGATTTGTGGGGCTTTTGCAATATAGGTTGGACCGGCCTGTGGGTCGAATTAAAAAATAATTAAATATAAAATAAAAATAAAATAGAATATTAAAGATGATAAGAGTCCAAACTCAAGGTTCACTTAAAATTTTTAAATAATAAAATTTAGATACAAATTATATTTTTATAATATGTACTCCCTCTATCCATGCTTACTTGTCCTTTATTGATTTCGCACCGGGATTAAGAAAAAGTTAATAATATGAACAATTTTACTAAATCAGCTTTTGGATATAACAATTGTAATGTCTTGAAAAATATAACGAGAAAATAACTACTAGAATTAATGATGAGGGTAAATTAAATATTAAGTTTGAAATTATCGTTTGATTTCATGAAGTGGACAAGTATTGTTGGACATCTTAAAATAATAGTGGACAAGTAAAGATGGACGGAGGGAGTAATAGTAACACTAATACTATGTAATATTGTCTTGTTGCTATTTATTTTAATATGTTTAAATTATAATTTAATTGAAAAATCTACTAAAAAAAATATAAGAATAAAAATGTGGGGGCCCGGTAAAGCCCGCGGCCATGTACAAATGAGTTGGGCTAGCTATTTTCTAACCCATAAAAAAGGGGCTAGCCTGGCCTGGCCTCAAATTTCAAAGCCTGTAAGGGCTAGCCTGTATGGGGTGGGCCGACCCGTATTGACACCTATATTTAATTTCTTTGTATAACAATAATTAATTTAAAGTACAAATATTCATTTATATACATACAGACAAAACTATTTTAAATTGTAAGAACATTTTACATGCATGAAGGTTTTACTTTTATAAACTTACACCGAAAAAGAAATTATGCTACATTCTATCAGTTAACTTAAAAGATAAGTACACGTAACATGTTCATAAATGCATATGTATAAAATTCTTTACACTAAATATTTATATCATTTTATTGGTTTTGATGATATTTATATTTTTGGGAAATTAAATGTGTAGGAAGGGGAGGATGTTCTGATGAAGGAAGGGTTTCTTGCTCCAACAAACATTGGTGTAGCTCCTTACTAATTAAGGAAGTCATGAAGTTATCTTCATCAGCAGTATTCTGTTGGAATGAATTGTCTTGTCTTTTTATGATCTAATTAGTTTTGTCTAAAGAAAAAAAATTAGGGTTATTCCTGTACTATGTTCTCTTTGAAGAACACTCTCCATGGTTTAATGTGTCTTTGAAGAATGACATTCTAACTGTTTCAGGCTGCTTAGTTTCTAATAACGTACGTACTAAGGAAAGGATTCTGTTGAAAGTTTATTAATGCTAAAATAACTAAGCTCTCTGAAACCCCGTTCCTACTATATATATGTTGATAAATATTCTGTCAGTTAATTAAGCTTTATTGTAATTTACACAATATCATGTGCTTTTTGTTATTAATCGTTCTTTTATTTTTTTTTCCTTGTCTTTTTTTCATATCTAGTTTATTTTGCGTATGAATTTTTAAGACGAATGTTCCCAAAAAACAATCTTTCTACGTTTGTGAGATAGTAGTAAAGTTTGTACCCTCCCATTGGATATATTGTTGTTGTTGTTTGAGTTCCTTAATTATCGCTAGACCAAGTGATTGTTTTATTACTTAGTTATGTTTTCAACCCTTTATTATGTTGTAACTGTTTGGGTCTTAACTTTTTGTGTTTTAATCTTGTCTTACGTTATGTATCTAGATATCGTACCTTCATAAATTCACGAACTGTCAATTTCGTTAGTGGGTCAAATGTTTATATGTTTTTCGTTTGCATTCATTGACAAATGACAACCAAATCATCACCAACTAAAATAAATATCTTGAAACTCTCTCTTTCTGATATACAGTACATGCAAGATTGAAATTAAAACCATGCTAATAATTTTTTCTCCTTACATTTCATGACCTCGCTAAAATATTCTTTTTATTTAAAAAAAAAAGAGTAGAATTAGCTACCAACTTCAAAACGTTATCGCATATTTGCTGGTAAAGCATAAAAAATTAACATATGTTAGTAATGTAACTTTGGAGGACCACCATATTTTCAAACTAAATATCTATTAGACTAACTTCCCAGTATGTCGTCATACATGACCTCTTGTTGATGTTACAAAGATCTAAATTTTCCCTTGTTGGCAATTTGGACATTGAACCAAAAATTCTGCAAGGTCC
>JAABOM020000001.1:25923489-25934123 GCA_011800125.2 Solanum clarkiae | reverse complement strand
TTGAATGTGTAGTGACACTACTATAAATAGGGGTGTCATTCTCTCATTTTGTATCAAGCAAAAATAAGAAAACCTTTGAGTAATAAAAGCTTCTCTTCTCCAAAATCTTTCTACTCTTCCAAAATTCCTTAGTCTAAAAGCCTCCCTCTTAAATATTAATATCAACCCTCTTCCAACACCAAGCTATAATTGTGAACTTCATTCACTTCCAATATCATTCCTTATCTTCAATTCATACAAATATCTCTGCTATATACCCCACACTATCCTTAGAACCACAATTGACCACAAGTTACGATACCTATATATCCATCAAATTGAACCCTATATATTCCCCAAATGGTACACAAGTTCATCAAAATATTTTGTACAAGGTTAGCTAGCTAGATAATTACTAAAAAATGTTTGGTTCTAAGGTAATTTCCTTTTTAATTTTGTTCAATGTTGTGCTTTTCACCTGTGTTTCTTCTCATAATATACCATGCTCTCCAACACCAAAAAAATCACCATCCAAGTGCCCCAAAGATACCCTAAAGTTTGGTATTTGTGGAGATTGGCTTGGGCTGGTTCATGAGGTCATTGGGGCAAAACCAAGTAGCCAATGTTGTGCTCTATTGCAAGGGATAGCAAATGTTGAAGCTGCTTTGTGTCTATGTACTGCCATCAAGGCCAATGTTTTGGGTGCCCTTAAGCTTGATGTTCCCATTGCCATCAGTTTGGTTCTGAATTCTTGTGGAAAGAAAGTGCCTAAAGGATTTAAATGTGCTTGATGCACGGTCCATAATGGTGAATATAGGAAATTACACCGTCTCAGTCTATTGTCACAATTTGACATGTAAACGAGTTAGAGTCTTAGGATTATGTCGTTCTTGAGGCTTTTCTTCCTCATAAATTAATTGTTAGTATTTCCTTTGTATTATTTTCAAGCTGTATTTTGGTTTATTATATATATACCTATCGTTTATTTACATAGACATGTATAATAAATATTTTGTAAAATGAATAAATGATGTTAGATGACACCTCTTCTCGGAAGTTGACGTCCGGCAATTATAAATTTACTCCTTTTGTTTTATTCCACTAATTGTAATTTTTGGTTCAGTTTGATTCAAACAATGAAAGAGTCCATTATTTGTTTATTTTCTTAAAAATAATGTGGGGGCATGAGAGAAAGGGGATAGCGAGAGAAGATTACAAGGAAGAATTAGATCCTCATCATAAAAGTTAGATAATCAATTAATTGAATTATTACAATTCCTCATGAAAGAGGCACATAATTTTCCTAGTGATGTGAAACGTAAATGATCAGAATAGTAGTATATCAATTTTCATTTACATATCTTAGTATATCAATATCTAGTTAGACCCACTGAACCACAATTCATTAATTATATATATTTATTTTTATTTTATTATATATAGAAAAGAAAAGCCAGAAATAAATACAGGAAAATATACTCTCACTATGTAAAAGAAAATAAGACAGATTGTAAGTTTTTATTCAAAACACGTGTACAAACAATATACTCGATTTCCCAGCCTTGTCCTTATTGCTCATCTATATTTTCACACAATTAGATGAATTATCAAGACCTGGTATAATTTACCAGAGTTTCAGACGATAGGTAACAAATTCTGATGGAACTCTCAACCAAAAATTATTTTTAATGACAATAGTTTAATTGTCGCTAGAATAGTTATACTGACAATTAACGTTTAGTTATTTTGTAAATATTCTTAAAATCCTATAAATTTAATAATAATTAACTAAAAAGTCCTTTTTATTGTAGTGTATATTGATTTGATATTAGTATTACACGTATAGACTAATTAGAGTCTGAAGGGGACAAACATATTAGTGCATTTTATGGACTTATGTTTAACATAATAGCTAAACTCATGAAGAAAATGATCCAAAATGCAACTCAAAGAATGATATATACTAACTACGGAGAATATTTAATTAATTATGAAACAAACATTGAGCAATGCATGCAGATGATACAATCTTACATATCATTCCCTGGCCACTTCATTTGAAGGCTAAGATTTACGTCCTCCTCCATTACCGTCTCCATGTACTCTTCTATTGTGATCCATACGCAAGTAAAAATTTTACAATTTAATCGAAACAAAACAAACAAACAAACAATTACTGAAGAGCTTTAACAAGATCAATTTAAACCATGCATGCAAATATAATAGCCACTTTAATTTGTTGCATCAATCAAAGAAGGAGCCTAGCTATACTTATTAATTAGGCTCCTTGTAGGATATTGATAAGACTATTTCTTAGGAACAATCAACAGATAATTAGAGTGTTAAAGCCCATACTAATGAATTAAGAAGGAACATAGTTAAATATGAACTATTCATGAACTCATACTCCAACCTTTCCATTATAAGTAGAACTAAATAATATACATTACATAGAACACAGTGGTACGTACGTAGATACTCTATTAATTAATATGAAATAGTAGTTAAAAAAGTTCAGCCATCAAAATGTATAATTAAGAGCCCAACAACTTCAAATTGGACTCAAATAAGTTAATGTACTCAACTTAATTCCTCCAAAATTCATGTTAGATACTCGATCAGAAAATTAATCATCCCGCGGCCTCTTGATTAATTGTGAACAGGAGGATGTGTTCTTGCTGGTAAATAATCCAAGTTAAACTCCGGTGGTGGATCTTCCCTTTTCTGTTGATGAACCTTCCAAGTAACTGAAACTCCATAATCATGATCATGATCTTTTTGATCATTTTCCTCGATATTATTATTTGGCTCTGCTGATGAGGGTTTTACTTTTACATCCCTTGGAGTACTCGAAACCCTAGCAACATTTGGTTTCTTTTCATTCTGCAAGAGAAAAAACCGAAGAGACAAGCAATTTTAGTTTCAACTTCGTCAAGATATAAATGATAAACAAATTATTTTAAAAAAGAGAATAATTATAATGATAACCAAGTAGGGGTTGCCTATATGAATCGTCATTGTCCATGGCATAGAGTCAATGATGGAGCCATGGTAAAAAAATTAAGGGCTCCACTTCATCTAAAAATTGTATTCTTATGCAAATAGGCTAAAATGACATTATTTTTGGTACATATATTAACTATTGAATCTCTTTGTGTAGTGACGAAGATATATACTTCAAAAATTGCTTCAAGTCAAATCACTTTATGAAAATTTCTGGCTTCGCCATGGAATAGACCGTAAACATTCATATTTGACCCCAAATACTTGTGTAGGAGGTCTATTTATTGTTGTTGTTGTAATATTGCAAATTTCTTAGAGATCAAGAAAGTGAAAAATATTATATATGAATATAGATAGAAATAGAACAAACCTTGTTGAAGACACCAAGTGAGCGAGCATTACATGCATGAAATAGAAGGAAAATCATCATAAGAAGAGTAGCTATTTTGGTGATTGACATTTGAATGAACGTCCCCGTTGCCTCTACTATGTAACTTGAAGTATGATTCAAACGAGATGATGAAATTAAAATTGTTGTTGGCTGGATTTTTGAATGAAGATTGCGCGTACTACTAACATATAAATAGTTTAAGCAAGAAAAATGAACATTAAATGCCGACTTTGGAAGAATTTAAAGGATATGATAGGAGAACATGCAAGTGTAAGGGAGATAGGAGTAAGATGGTAAAATAAAGATATGGGTGGCCTCAAATATGTCTCTTTCAAATATATTGGGTCCCAAAAATATAAACATATCATAGAGGAAAGCAGCTAAATATATTTAATACTCCACTACTCTTCCCGTCTTAATTTATGTGAAAACATTTAACTGATCAGCATAAAATTCAAAAATAAAAAGAAAGATATTCACAAACATTCATTATATCTATAAATAATCTCATCAAAGATAAAGTAAAAAGTTTAAAATTAATTTATTCATAAATATAAAAAGATATCATTCTATTTTAAAATAGATCAATTTTAGAGAACGAGAGATACAAGAAAGCAAGAGCCTGTCCGATATTTGTATGGACCAAGGTAATTATTCATTGGGGTTGTCCTCGTATGAAGTTAAAATTATGATTTTATGGTGAATGGTTCCTGGTTTCTCGCTTGGTTCCACCATCTTTTACCTTGACAAACATTATTCTATTTAAAGGTTGATGCAAAAAGTGAAATACCTTTTTACATTGATAGATACATATATATAAAAGTCATTCAACATTGCGTTTATACATGTCTCTAGTTCCTTCTACATGCATGCTTCATGTATCTAAACGGAATGATCAATGGGTTTTCATTATCTTGCTATATATATCCTTGGGATGGAAGCTTATTTGCATATGAATAACGAACGGAGTAAGAAGTTTTATATCGGAAGTTAAAACTCTGTTTATTTCATTTTATTTTGTCTATACATCAAAAATAAATATTTTATTTTACTTGTTCATTTCAACAAATCAAAAGAATTTTTGTTACTGTTATTTTTCCACACTACTCTTAGATTATATAAAATAGTAATAGTCAAATTTAGACTTTCAAAACATTGTTATAATAAGGTTAGTCTGATAAAATATACCTCTAGTTAAAAATTAAGGGCATGTGTGCTAAATAGGAGATCAAGTAAGTGAAACAGAATGAGTATGAAAAAAGATGCATATGAACATATATACTTTAAATGCTATAAAGCTTTTCTAGAAAAAGATTGCTCAAAATTGGCTCAAAGCAAGTCATGATGCATTAGAAGTGTCCATGAATATAAGTCCACCAGGTATTTTAAATTTTTGACATGAATCGCTTCTTTTAAATAAACTCGTATAAAATATATATTTGGATTAGTTGATTCTAATATAAGTATAGAACATTAAATAAAAATAATTGAAAAAAGTAAATATTGAAAAAATCAGTCGATAGATCATGTATTTTTTTTTGGATTTTCCACCCGAGGGAGTCGATGGAGCCCCGACTAAATTCGGACCGCACACTGCAGGGCCCATTTTGAGGGTCACGCTCGCAACAGAATTTTTTCCATTCCCAGGACTCTGATTAAGGATGAAACACTCATGTATTTTAATTTGTGACATCAAGATTTTAGCACTACATTTATTGTACGCACTTGATTAAAGACGATAACGGGGGAAATGATGTCTGACTAGTCATTGATATTTCATAATCTTTTTGACTGACCTTGAATATTAGATATACATGCAGTAATATTTTTGCATTTTGTGTGGCCATTTATTCATTTTGCATTTTGTGTGGCCATTTATTCATTGTTAATGTATAAAACTCATCTGAGTTCTTTAGGATGCAGATCACTTCGAAGCATCCTAAAAACATGCATGTTGGGACACATTTAAATTACGGATTCAGGATCATCTAGTTCTATATTTGATCCTGATCCATTTTTAATCTTCAAATTCATTAGTTTGGGAATTTAAGAGTGGAAATTACATTTGTTTTCGGAGATCAGCCTAAGTTATTCAATTAAGTCTAAATCATCATCCAAATCTATATGAACTTTCAAATCTTGATTTTTGAGTCCAAATATTGACTTTGGTCAATTTTAGTTTTATGTTTTCTTCAAACCTCTAATTTATTGGTCCCCTTGAACTCGTATCACCCATCTCTATAATTGATAAATAACATGTTGAACCTATACACAGAGTTTCATTTAGGAAAAAGGATCAGATCGGACGGGTCAATCATTACAACATCTTAGGTGATTTTTCACATCTAATGGACAAAGGCGAATTCAATATTTTATATTTATGATTCAAAATTTTTAATCCTTATAAGTTATTTAATTCTAAATTAATGATATATATTCTCTCCGTTCTTTTTTACCTGTCTATTACATTAAAAATATTTTTTCACTTTTAAATTGTCACTCCTCGAATATCAAGAGAAAACATTTTTTTTTCATATTTTTACGCTCAACATTAATTATTTATTCCTCAAGATCCAAAATTGTACATTAATTAATATAAATATTGTAGTATGATAGTCATGTTAATCATTATTTCTTAAGAGTTCAAAATAGGCAAATAAAGATGAACTAAGAAATTATATAACAAATATAAGATTTTAACTAAATTAATGGACAATGAATTCGTACAGTGTACAAGAAAAAGAAAAAAAGAGATAGGGAATGTGATTTGGTGTTATGGACATAGATACACAGA
The DNA here is from genome assembly GCA_011800125.2 of Solanum clarkiae. Classification (NCBI taxonomy): domain Eukaryota; kingdom Viridiplantae; phylum Streptophyta; class Magnoliopsida; order Solanales; family Solanaceae; genus Solanum; species Solanum clarkiae. The sequence continues at coordinate 25,927,956 of JAABOM020000001.1, read as the reverse complement.
AAATGACATTAGAGAGACATTTTGCATGTGCTAGACCCTCCATTGTTACTCTTGCAAGGGACACAAGAGAGTGCCCTAACCAACATTAACGGTCACACATCCCACGTGGCACCAACATTTGCTGACCCAAATTGCCACGTGTACAGGCCGCCACAATAAGCAAATCCACATATCCCATGCACCACCAAATGTTTGTTTCATTCCTTTGTTCCTTTTCTTTTGTGTTCTTCTAACTTCTTAAATCTTTAATATTATACATTATAATTAAATAAACTTTTACATTATTATACAATAACAATATACCGGTGTAAGTTTCATAAAGTATTGTCTTGTTACTAGAGTGAGACACTAATGGGACTCCTTAAGAGACAAAGGCGTTGACGAGGGGCTAAAACTTGCATTGTGTGTCTTGTTAAAGCCAAGCATTATTCTTGGTTTTCTCAACTCCGTTGTCTACACGGTAACCCCTTTAATTATTTTCTGTTTTTTTGTATTTTTCATTCTTTAAAGGTCTAATATTGATGCATGTTCTTTTGCTCTCTAACAAGTACTACCAAACTTTGGTTTGGTGAAAGAATGTTAGTAGTAGTACTAATGAGTACGTACATACCAAGTTGAAATTAAAATCTTACTCATCATCATATGTAGTTCTTGGAATGCTACGATGAATTTGTATGACACTTGGTTTAATTTTTACTTGTTTGGTATTGATTTCATATGTGGAGCTATAAATAGAATAACAATGTTACTATATTATAGGAATAGTTCAAACATATATACAATAAATTATTTAGTTTATGATAAATATAGTCATATTTTATTTACATAAAAATTTTAGAAAATATACAGTCACTATACAATATAACTTGTCAACAGTCATAAAATGTATACACTAACTATACAATATAGAATACTTCTACATGAGTTATACACTGAATATACATTATGATTCATTCTATATATGAGTACAATCTATGAGGTAGCGGTAAGGTCTGTGTACAATCTACCCTCCCCAGACCCCACTCGTGGGATTATACTGGGTATGTTGTTGTTGTTGTTGTTGTTGTCTATATATGAGTATATATTGAATGACCATTTTTTTTAGTAATTAAAATGATCAAATGATGATTTGATATAATTATCCCTATACTAATTCAATTTTTTTTTTAGAAATGAATATAGTTAATATTAAAAAATTAAGTACTGTAATAAATTATCACTTAATTTTTTAAATAATAAATATTTATTTTTACTACAAGTAAATACGTAAAAGTAGAGGGAGGGATATATTGAGTTATAATTTCAATAAAATCTTTGAACAAAGTAAGATGACGAAGAAGATAGAGCCAAAATATCGGCGACAAAAGCCATTTCTTGGGATTTGGTCACAAAGCTAAGCTTGGATTAAATCGATGAACTCGTTTCTCTCGATCTTCATGATATCCGCCAAGTGCATTATATTGGAACTCTGGATCTCTTTACATGGAAACATATACACTACAATATATTTGAGATAATATATATTTCTGAGCGTCATAAATATTTTACATGTATATATAAGAATAGATAGATATATGTGTGTGTATCTAAATTTATATATATACAAGAATGGAGCTAAGAGATGATGATTGTTTATTAGTTTGGAAAAGTGAAATGAATAAGTCAAAATAAATTTAGTTAATAAGTAATGGAGAGTGTAATTTATTGGATTGAGATGATTTGGGTCAAGATGAATTATTGGATCATAGCTCAAATCTTTCATCTCTTCACAAGTTTAAATTATTTATCAAATAAAAATGAGAAACTTAAACCAACCATGTAATTCACACGTGACTTTTTTCTTTTCTATTTCTTCCACGGAATAAATAATCCTATAAACCATAGACTAGTTAATTGATTACAAATTTATTAATTTGTTAGTGGTCATTTTATAGGCGTTCTACGACATCTATGAATGGATATCTTCTCAAGAAGCCTTTCAAAATAAGGAGATTTCTAAACATGAATAAATAATGAAAACATTTATGAGGATATACAATTATATACTAGTTAATAAGCTAACATAATCACAGTTGAATTAATTGTGGCTTGCAGCAGACATCTAGTTATAATTACAGTTTGAGTTTTGTATAATTTGCGCAATTTATACAAAAAATGTGCGCGAATCAAATTGTATAGCGAAATATACACAGAATTATATATTTAGTTATACAAAACAAATTGTACAGAGAAATATATAAACGTTATACAAAAACTATGAATTGTATAGCAAATTATACAAATGTTGTTATAACTATAAATACGAAATGCAATTATTCAAATTGTAATTATGGAGTATGATTAAGCTTTATATGTTTGTCATTTATAAACTTTACTCATAAATAATTAGTTAAGAAAATGCGAAAACTTATTTAGAATTAGATTATAGAACGAAATATTGTAGAATGCATATTCTTGTAGCCGGTCTAGCTATCAAGTTGGGCCCATATCGAACAAGCCCATAAATGTTTGCATCACAAGCCTGTTCAATGCCTTATACATTGGTTTCACCAAGGAAAAATTGCAAGAAAAAACTATTTAAGATTGTTTATTACATTTTTTATATGATTCATATAATATTTACAAATTTGAACTTTTATTTATCAAAATATACATATCAACTAATATTTTTGTTTCTCTTTCTATTTTAGTTTTCACATATTTTTAGTATTGGAATTTGTAATTGAGTTTGAAGAATTTATGTTTCAATACACTCATTTTTTCTGATTGGTTACCTTTTGAAAGTAATCCATATGAAGATATCTATGCTTTGTCTTTTCATTAACACAAAGTCAGACTAACCTTTTTTTAAAAAAATAATAATAAGACCAAAGCCATTTTATTGTTTTAAAATATCTTACATATTTGATAATGGCCAACCTGACCCACTTTTTTAAACATTATGCAGCATCAAAAGAGACGTATGTCTCTTCACTTTTCTAATTACACTCATTTTCTCCCCTGAGCTTCTCCGATTTGAGTGATTTCTTCACGCTGATGACGTCGAAAGTTGCTGATCCATGAAATCCAGTAGTTGATACAGGTAAGATTGTCTTGCATGTGTCTCTTTCATTCCCGTTGGAGCTCATTTACTTACTCCTTTTTTCTTTTCTTGTGCTTAATGTCATGGACTGCAATGGTTCAAGATATTCAACGATTTTCTGTCTTTTTCATATCATTTTTTATCTTTTTTTTCATGTTATTACAGGGGTTGTTCTTCTTCTTTCATCCATTCATTTGTTCGTTTTCTTTACAATCATTTTTGATAACTATGATTTCTTTTTTGGTGTTCTCTTTTTTTTAGTGGAATTGTTACATCTTGTGTTTAATAATTTTTGGGTCTCTTTTTGAGTTAATTCATTGTTTAATAGAAGAGATGGTGCAACTGTTGATATATGCATTGGTTCTCAATTGGGTTCTGTGTTGATATGTGTTGGTATAAATTGATTTCATTGTTGATTTCTTAGTTGATGCATACATTGGTTCATAGGTGTCATGTTGGTTTTAATGTTGGTTTCTGTTATGGTATTTTGGGATATTTTTTATAACTATGATTTTTTTTTTTTGATGTTCTCTGTTTTTAGTAGAGTCGTTAGATCTTGTGTTCAATAAATTTAGAGTTTCTTTTAGAGCTATTTCGTTGTTTGATAGAAGAGATAGTACAGTTGTTCATATATGCATTGGTTCACAACTGAGTTCTGTATTGCTATATGTTGATATAGAGATTGGTATCATAGTTGGTTTCTCAGTTGATGTATACATTGGTTCACAGGTGTCATGTTGATTTTAATGTTGACTTCTGTTCTGATTTTTGATGTATCTTGTATACAGATTTAATTCCTTTTTGGTATTCTTTTTTTGTTAGTAGACTTGGTAAATCTTGTGTTCAATAATTTTTAGGGTCTCTTTTAGAGTCAATTCCTTGTTCTGATAAAAGAGATGGTAAAATTGTTGATATATACATTGATTCCCAATGGGGTTCAATATTGATACATACTCATACATATATTTGTTCAACAGTTCGATTCTGTGTTGATGTATACATTGGTTCTTAGTGTCATGTTGAGTTTAATGTTGATTTTATTTTTTTTTGGTCTATCATTTTTTCAACTATAATTTTTATTTTTGGTATTTTTTTTTGTTATTATACTTGGTAGATCTTGTGTTGTTCAATAATTATAGTCCCTCGTTATAGTTAATTTCCTTTTGATTTCGAGATGGTGAAACAGTTGATATATTGAATGCCTTTGTTGTGCATACTTCTCCCTGGTGTTCCTCTTCTTCTTCTTTTTTTTTTAAGTTAAACCACCAATGTTTTGACTTTGTTGAATATTAAACTATTTTCTATTTTTTTTCTAGACTGTGATTGTGGTCTGTATATGTGTGTGCGTGTGTTGAATACATTTCACAAGGACATCTTCAGATTCA
>JAABOM020000001.1:25908846-25923389 GCA_011800125.2 Solanum clarkiae | reverse complement strand
TTAGGTGGCGACTCTGTGTCTTTTTTCGAATTTTGAGAATTAATTTTGCTCAAATAAATTGAGTTTAGACTGATTCTCGATTTTCAAACTATTTTCAATTTTATTTTAAAGCCGGTCATTTTTCGGCATAACACCGACAGGTTTAGAGGTAATAATATATTTTTTCTTTTTTTCATAATATTATACAATCTCATAATTTCTGTGCATGTTGCTTGATAATTTATCTCCATTTTTATTGGCTTCAATTTTTATTTATATGTATGCAGGCTTGGAAAAAATATATGTATTTAATTAAAAATTAAAGGATCTTTCAGAATACGACTCTACAGCCCTCACCCAAGGAACTATAAATTGGTATTCAATATAAATTATAACACTTAAGTATATGACGCAAGTTATTGAAACTATTATATTCGTTCTCTTGCTAAATGTCTCAAATAAAAAAGAATAAATGGTAAGTAAATATTTTATTATTTTGAATTATATTGTAAGAGCAAAATATGAACATATTAATTATAATTCATAGCAAGGTAGGTAGGAGGTGGACATAAAATTTAAAACTCAATGGTAAACTAAGATATTCTTTCCCTTAAATAGTAGCAGAATATAGAATTATTAACTTTGGTTGTAGTGCAGTCATGAGACTACTTCATTTTTAAGACATCAGACACTGGATGAGAAAAAAAAGACATATATAGAATTAAAAATTTCAATTGATTTATCTACTATTATTTTCAAATAGAATGAAATTGATTTGCATTCTACGACAAGAATAGAAAAATAACGTATTAATAAACTTAATGATAGGAAATAGTAATATTTACATAATTATTTATAGTTGTCACTACTAAAAAGATAGTGTTTAGCGACGAAAATTACGACGGAATGTAATTCGTCACTAAAAAGCAATAAATTTGCTACAGTATAGCTATTTAGTTGCAAGAATAGGAAGCAAAAAATTAGATTATTATATAGCGAAAGATTTAGCAACGGAAAATATGTTCTGTTGCTAAAAATTAGTGCGAAAAAGTGGCGCCATAAATTTTTCATGGACTAAGCGGCAAAATTGTATTAATAATAAGCGGCGATGGATTTAGCAATGGATCATACATCGCTATGTCTTTCAATATATCTGTGTAAAATTTTATATTTATAGCGACAAAAATATTTTATCGCTGAGTTTTATTCTAATTAAAATCTAGCAACGGAAATCATAATCGTCGCAGAAACCGTTGCTATAATTATATTAAATTAAATTTTAGGGCATAAATCTCTCACTTTTTTCCAAACTTTATCAATATTGGTCAGCTCTCTCTCGTATAGATTTTAGGGCAAAAGTTACCAGAGCTTGCACTTTATCTAGTTTAAGAGAATCTTCACTTCAAACTCCATTGTAGGAGAGATATCACTTCACTTCAAACTCCACTGCAAGAGAGATCTTCACTTCATCTGTAAGTGCCCTTTTTGTTATTCCTCTCAAATTTGGTTGATTTCTTCTATAAATCAAAATTTTCTAGGTTTTTTACTACGAAAATTGATATGTAATTGTTTTAGTAGAAATATCTTTTGGATTTTCTTCTCAAATTTGAGCCACTGTTGAAGAATTAAACTTGAAAAAAGTTTCTATAGTCTTATTTGGTAAAAGAACAAAGAATAACAGATTTGTTTGGGTCTTTTTGAATATCAACATTTTGATTTTTGTAAAAGGACTAAAAATTTTTCCTTCTTTTATTTTCTCTTTTATGTAGTTCTCTCTTATTTTCCTTTTTCATTTCCTGGTAGTTTTTTTTCCTGATAGTTGTTGAGGAAGAGATGAAAAACTTTCAACTCTTTACTTTGTTGAATAGTCACCTAGATGCATTTTTTTGGCTATGCTTTTAGTTTTTTGTGCTATGAAAGATAAATTTTATGATATTTTCACTTGCACATTATGAACATAGATTTTTTTTTAAATTCGCAACCATTTATAGCATAAGAATTTCAAACTTTCTGAGTGCTTCACAAGAATGAATTAAATTCTTGAAAAAAAGCTTCAAGTACATTATTACTGAATCCTTAATTATTCTATAATAATCAATTTTTTTGAAACTGCCTAATATATGTTATGATAATTTATGATAGTTTTGCAGGTTATTTCCCCTAGGGCAATTCGACAAAGACAACGATAATCACTAGAGGAAATTCATAGTCACTCTCAGTGGTGGAAAGTCAGTGAAATCTATAGACATCCCATTTACTTCTCTGTTTTGTTGGTCCTAGCTACATGATATTGCATTCATCGAGATAATGATTTAGCAGATCCAACTGAAACAGTTTGGTGATTGGAACGTAATCATGTCAATTCACATGTTGATTCATATTTTCAGTTTACCTCAAATCTAACTCATTACTAATCTCCTGCAATAACTTGTTTCCCCTAAAATATTATATACATTAGTTTGATAGTGAATTTCTCCATTTGTACTAGCTTCAATCTCATTTCTAGTAGTTTTATACATCAGCTAAACACATCTATAAATCTTCCTATCAATCTCATTTTAATTATGTTATTTCTGAAGTGATTCTAGATTTATAAAAATAGCATATTCTAATTATTTTATTTATTCAACAGGAACATGAATACTTTGAAGCGTGATTGGATGTATGAGAGGCTGGACGGACGAGGAGGTATAAACTCTTGTTTCATAACAGGTGTGGATACCTTTATCCAGTATGCATGTTCCCAACGAAATTACATGAGTGGTGATAACATTAAATATCCTTATAAAAAATGTCACAATCTTAAATACATGGATGTTGAAACTGTTAAATATCACCTTTTTCATTCGAAATTTGTCGAGAACTATTATATTTGAAAGTATCAAGGAGAAAAAGATATGATAAGTGAGATATCTCCTGATAATAATTTGCATAATTCTACTCAACTTGAATTGGAATATAATAATCCATATCGACAAATGATTTTGGATATAACTGGTCTTAACTTTGGAGAAGGTTCAAGTTCAGAATATTATAACAATACTTATTATTATGAACCATCAATGGAGGAGGCACCTAGTCGTTCAATGGAGGAGGAACCTAATTCTGAATCCCAAAAACTTTATGATTTGCTACAGGCTGCTGATGCAAAATTATTTCCTGGTTCTTCTCTCTCTCAACTTGAATGTGTATCTAGAATGTTAAATACTAAAATGAAGAATAATATGTCCCAAAGAGGTTATAACCAAATGACACAATTATTCAAAGAAGTTTTACCTGAAGATAACATAGCTCTTAATAGATATTATCAAACCAAGAAGTTAGTCCGTAGCTTAGGTTTACCCATTGAAAAGATTGATCATTGTGAATCAGGATGTATATTGTATTGGGGTGATGACAAACATCTCACATCTTGTAAATTTTATGGGCATCAAAGGTATAAGCGTCGTGTCGGGTCTCGTAAGAGAAAATTAATTCCTTACAAGATAATATATTATTTTTCTTTGATTCCAAGATTGCAAAGGTTATATGCATCACATGCTACAGCTTCTGACATGAGATGGTATCATGAGCATATACAAGAGGATGGGTTAATGCGTCATCCATCAGACTCTGAATATTGGAAACACTTCAATGAAACTCATCTCTTATTTGCTGTTGAACTAAGAAATGTAAGATTGGGGTATTGTACTGATCATTTTCAACCATTCAGTCAGTTTGGAAGAAAATATTCTTCATGGCCAGTAATTGTTACTTCATATAATTTACCTCCAGGGATGTGCATGAAGGAGGAATATATGTTCTTAATTGTCATTGTTCCAGGGCCAAACAATCCTAAACATAAAATTGATGTTTTTTTGCAACCTCTAATAAAAGAATTGACCTTGTTGTTAGAGACAGGTGCACAAGTTTTTGATATCTCAAAAAAGTAAAATTTTCAACTAAGGACAGTTTTAATGTGGACAATTAGTGAGTTTTCGCTATATTCTATGTTATCAGGATGGAGTACTGCAGGTAAGTTAGCATGTCCCTATTGTATGGAGGAAATACAATCATTTAGGCTACAACATGGTAAGAAAACATCTTGGTTTAATTGTCATAGAATGTTTCTTGACTAGAACCATCTTTTTAGGAGAGATTGTAAGAACTTTCTTAAAGGAAAGATTGTCAAAAGAGTACCATCACCCTACAAAATAGGAGAGGAAATTTTAAATCAAATTTGTGACTTGGAGCTAAGAAAAGTGATAGAATTAGATGCAGAAGAAGTGAATTAGAGAATATGTAAGTTCTGTGGATGGAAAAAGAAAAGCATCTTTTGGGATTTGCGATATTGTAGTTCTACCATTATTCGACATAATATTGACATCATGCATATTGAGAAAAATGTTTTTGATAATATATTCAACATAGTTCGTAATATTGAGGGTAAAACCAAAGACAATCCACAATCACGTCTAGATATGTTGAACTGCTGTGATCGACCTCATTTGGCAAAGGATGCCAATGGTAAATATCCCAAAGCTGTATGTACAACAAATAAAGAAAAAAGAACTATTTTGTTCAATTGGGTGAAAGAATTGAAGTTTCCAGATGGATATGTTTCAAACTTAGGTAGGTGTCCAGACACAAACACAAAAGGATTATTTGGTATGAAAAGTCATGATTGTCACGTGTTCATGTGGCGGCTTATGCCTATTGCTTTTTGCGAATTACTTTCTAGTAATGTGTGGCAGACACTTACAGAATTAAACTTATTTTTTAAAGATCTTACATCAACCATTCTACGAGTGGATGATATGAAGAAATTAGAAGCAGATATTCCACAAATCTTATATAAGTTAAAATGCATATTTCCTCCTGGATTCTTTGATTCAATGGAACATCTACTAGTGCATCTTCCGTATGAAGTAAGAATTTCCGGACCTTTATCCTTTTGAAAGGTAAATGTAAAACTTTATGACCATTTTTGACAAGTGTTCTATACATAACTTTTCTAATATAATTTTTCATTAATTTAATATCTATTTAGGTATCTTGGAACTCTTAAATGAATGATTGGGAATAAAACTAGTGTTGAGGGTTCCATTTGTGAAACATACTTGATGACTGAGTCCACACAATTATCTTCTCATTATTTTGAACCTCATATCTTGACATGTAATCATAATGTGGACTGTAATAATGATGAAAGTGTTACAGAAAATCTTGGGGGAAATTTATCAATATTCACCTATTCAGGTCGACTATGGGGAGAAGGAAAAAGAGAAATTTATCCTTAGAAGAAATCTAGGCTGCCCAAACTTACATTTTACTAAATTGTGAAGAGGTTGAGCCATTTGCGAAGTAGCATTTCAAAATTATTGTCACTTAAAATATCATAAATATATCTATATACCATGACTTTCTATTTAATTAATTTTTCTTGCAATAAAGTGTGTACGTGCAACGTTTGCAAGGAGAATTTCTGAATCTATCTCAAAAGGAGATAAGATCCTTGAAACGTACTTTTCTATATGGTTCAAGGAATATGTAAGTATTAACACTCTATCTTTGATATGATTATTTACCTAAATTGCCTTGCGAATTTAAATAAAGTTTTTATAATTTTTTATAAATAGGTCTGAAGCAATCATATTGAGAATGGATTCTTGCGTAGTCTTACTCATGGACCACTAATAGGCACTACATGTCACTCAACATATTTTGTTAATGGATACAAATTTCACACAGAATGTCATGATAGTAGTAGATCAACAATGAACAGTGGAGTTTGTATCTCAGATCCAAATTTTGGTGATTATTATGGACGAATACAAAAGATTATACAAGTAACATATCGTGAAAAGCCTTTAAAGCAAAATGTCTTATTTAAATGTGATTGGTTTGATCCAACTATGGATGTTGGTGTTGAAAAACATAACCAGTATAAATTGGTTAATGTTAATCAACGACCGTGATATAAAAATATGAACCTTTTATTCTTGCAATGCAAACAACTCAAGTGTGTTATGTGTCTTATCCTAGCAAGAAAAAGGACAAGATTGATTGAGTAGCTGTATTAAAGGTAAAACTTCAAAATGTTATAGAACTACGTGATAAGAAACTAAAAATAACTTCAGAACTAAATGTTTTATTTCAAGTCGATGAAGTTGAAATCCATGAGATAGATACGAATGTTTCTATTGAAGAGAACATACTCTTGCATGATTTAAATAGGGATGTTATTGAAATGGATAAGCCTATTAATGATGGGCTATTGCCAGGCAATCATGAGATTCTTGAACAATCTAATGAAGAAGAGTATGAAACTGAGGAAGAGTATGAAACTGGTGAGACTGAAGAGGAAGAGGATGAAATTGTGGAGATTGAAGAGGATGAGGATGAAACTGAAGAGACTGAAGAGTAAATCTTGATTTTTAGTTATGTATATTCTAAAACTTTCAGATGTTACTTTTTTCTCTTTTTCTTATCTAGTTTCTCGAGTTCTTAGATGTGATACAATTATTTTATGTGTTATACTGTATTATTTTTTTAATTCCGTAAAAAAATTCTATTTTGTATTATGTCTAATGTTTCAGCTATATGTATTATATGCATTCTAGTGCTGCCATTTGTTCTCAACTGTAAAATAAGAATTATCTAAATTCTAGACTTATGTTTGAGGACATTGAGATATTTTATCACTAGTACATGCTCCTCTGATCTTGTTGTCAGTTCAATATTTTATTAATGTCATAAAATAAACATCACTTTTTTAGATTCATCGGAATACCAACTTTGAAAGAGTTGTAGCTATAGCAAAGCGATTGTTGAAAGTTTCTCATTTAGAACAATCAGGTTCAATTCCTGCTATTGATAAATACACAATAATTATTCAGGTAAATGATGTCTAAGATGCATTTATTACATATCCTTTACAAACACTAAAGCTATTGGATATTTGTAGTGATTCCTCGTCAATTTTTAATTACTATTATGACATAATAGCTCTATTTTTTGTATTTTCTTATCCTTTGCTTTAGTAATTTGATTTTGTATGAGCGATGGTCTAACAATACTAATATGGGTGATTGATGAGGTGTTTTCTGAGATGTTATGAATACTTGATTCTTGTTGTTTGATGAGGTCTGTTAATTTGTCTCCTACTTGTGATCTTTCTGTTGTTTATCATGACTTGATTCTTGTTGAATAAAGTGCTTGTGGGGCTGGTTATAATAAAGTTAGAGTTTTTCGATTTTCAGCTGATTAACAATTGTTATGTTATGGGTTAGAGATTCAATTAATGACATCTGGTAATATTTGGATATATGTTTTGTCATCTTCAAAAATGAAGTCTTTTATGAAGTCATGAACTTTTTTTAGCTGTAAAAACATCCTCCCATGAATAGTGAAGAGGAGAAAGTTTTCCAATTATGTATTTCCCTTAAGAATACAATATCTGTGCTTTGCTTGTGATGAGAACAATACTTGTAGCAAGAAAGTTGCAGCTCTCTAGTCCCTACGAAGAGGTGAAAGATGAGAACAATACTCATTTTTGCTACCTTGTTAGTAGTATGCTTAACTAGAAAGTACTGACTCTATCAAGTAGAGTGATACATTGATAAGCTTCAATTAGGCTGTGTTTACTATATCTTCTTTATTTGGTTCGTGTGAATGAAGCCTGCTACTTTAGAATATTTATCTCAGTGTCTTCTCACATTATATACTCTGCCTAGTTATAAGAATCCCCAGTATTTACCTATTGATAAATGCACCATAATTATTCAGGTATGTAAGTATGATTAAATCTATAAATTCAATGAACGAATCTCCCAATAATCGCAAAAGGAGTATGAATAAAGGCATAATAGTTGTATCATCTCGCCCTATGCTATATTTATGTTTTTGTGTATTTTTTGAAAGTAGTCGAGATCACATATAAATTGAGATACATATAAAGTGCTTGTGGGTCTAAACTTTAGCATCAACTTGGTGCACCGATTATCTTCCTCCCTTTGACGAACCTAAGAGACAAGCATGTATGATAACCATGTACAGAAGTGAGTTTTTTATTGAAAATGTTGAACCAAAACAAAGAAATGAGAGAGAAGGCAAGAAAGTGCGAAGAGGTCATCAGCCGATTAAGTTGCTCGATTTCAGCTTTAAATTTCTTGATAGAAGCTTCAGCCATCTGCTCTCTCCTTAAAGAACCAGCTAGTGTTGTTGTTGTTGATGGTCTAACAATACTAACATATTTTGTAGATATGACTTGAGGTAGAGGTTGAGGTAGCACAGGTCGTGTAGGAAAATCCTCAGTTAGGGGTAATTTCGTTATGTGCATAAACATACCTACCATTCCCATTCCCACCACAATTAGTCCCAACAAGATGGTACAAGTTCCGTAAATGGGCTAGATTGTGTAAATCAAGTTCAAACATCCGTTCCAAGTAGTACACCACCCGTTCAAATACCGGTAACACTAGTACCCCATCTATTGCTTAATCATCTCCTATTCCCCCAAATTAGAGCAACTGAATAAGTGATGATACATAAAGCAACACAGTTGGTGAAGGTGAGTCCAGTGCTCGTGGGCGTCCGATAAAACTTATTATTCTTACTCCTAAAGGGTAAGTCAATATTTGTAGTATCATTGTTATATATTATTTTGATTTATGATAGACCTTCAAATAATGTCTTCATTATACAGGTTGGAACCCTCTTCAATATGTTCTGCTTTCATACACAATTCTTTCAAAAATGAACTCGATCCCAATAGAATCAATTGAAAAGGTGTCTCATAATCAGTAAGAGATTTTTATTTTGGAGAATCAAGGTATAATATTTTATCATAGTTGAGTTTACTTATATTTTTTATAGATAGAATATTAATTTTATTACTATCAAAATTTATTTCAGAAGGAATTCTATTGGGACACTTCCACTAATGAAAATGCAGTGAGGAGGCAATGAGAAATTAAGGCAGCAATGAGGTATTGGGATTTTGTCTCCAAAAAAAAAAAAAAAAGAGAACTAATCCAGGATATAAAATTGATACTGTGTGAAAAAATTTAATGAGATTTTGGCAAAGTTTTGACTCTGTTAAGAAGTCAGAAATAAACTCAAGAAATTATCGCAGCGAAAGAAAAGTCGCTTTTAGAACTCACACAGGCGGCTCTATCACAATTGGGGATTATCGCAAGAGACTTGTATGTATTAATTATTTGATTAGTAATTGCATATATTACAATAAAATGTTCTAAAGGTTAACTAAAAATGTATAATCAGTTATGCCTTACCATGCACTTATGTGCTTCTTTTTTTCCATTTGTTGATGGAATTGAAAAACTTAAGATTCTGAGTAACTTTTAAAAGTGCTAATTAAGAGTTATGATAAGAGAATTCAGCTATTCAATGCAAAAATGTTGATAACTTGAGTAGCTAGATATTGATTTATTAAGAGTGTCCTTTGTTTGATCAAACCATAAATATTCTATACTATCAATTTCTAGTTCCATTCACATACATATTTGTTTGTACTGGATATACCACAGGTGATTTTCTTCTTATTTGTTAGTTATTCTATTTTTTATATTGTCTTCTCATCCTATTAGCATGCTAGATCTTGATGTTCTCCTTTAGGAACAAAGTTTATTCAGACACCATTTAACATGAAAAAAGTTTTCACTCTCTTGATGATTGTAAAATTTCTTATTTTTTGCATTTTATTTGTGGTTATTTATCGAATGAAAAACATAAAACTTTGACAATACTTTTTTTTACATTGATCTATTCCAAGAATAGAACCATATCAACTGTAGAAAAGTTGTGCATAATTAAAATACTTTTTTTACTTGCATAAGTTGTCGAAAAGGGTCGAGATCCAACACCAAGTGAATAACAGTTGCATGTCCACACACATGGTCATGGTGGAAAATCTTTTGTCGATGAACGTGATTGAATTGTCTATGTAAGTCATAAATTTTACAAATTTATCAATTTTAGACACCTTATTTTTTTTATTTCAAAAACTAATATAAATAGGTAGTATTATTGATTATTTTAATTACACTACTTTTTACAGGAAAGATACGAAGAAATATTATGAGAAAAAATAGAGTCTCAATCAGATGTTGATCAAATTGAAGCATATTACCAAGTCACAGAAGGAGAAAAGAAAAGAAGAATATATGGACTTGGATCACAAGCAAAAAGTTACTATGAGCCGAGTCTCCATATCTCTTCTCGGTCGGATGTTTCATCACCATCAGTTTCTCAATCCGCAACTATAAAAAATTTAGATAAATTAGTGATGCAATTGATTCCTTCACTATCTAATCACTTGTTTCCTATTTTGATTGAGCGCATACAGGGCGTGATTTCTTCACAATAAATCAGCCAAGTATTCTGATTGGTGACCCATCATCTAGGGGACCTATAGTGTCTCCTTTTACTAATATTGATGCTAATGATGATAGTTCTTCTCCGGGACATTACGTTTTCATTTTGTATAATTTTTGGTAACAAAAGTTTGATGGATATAGAATTATTAGTAGTTGTTAGATATTTGGAGTGATGTCTGAACTTAATTATGTTAATTTTGAATTTTGCTATCTTACGAACCTTATATAAATATTATATGTTATGAGTGTTAGTTTTTTCGAGGTACAAAATAATTTACATTTATTATTTTTGATATGGATTATACATGCTAAAGAATAAAATTGTGATGGATTATGACCAATAATTTTTTGTCGCAAAAAGCTGACAACAAATAAATAAATAAAATAGCTATGGAGTAGCGACATCATATTTCGTCGCTATTTTATAAGACAACGAAATATTCTATATAATTAGCAACAAAATATACAAACTTAGCGACGAAATATTTTGTTACTAAAGGTTTGCTACATATATCATTTTGTTGCTAGATAGTTGCTAAATTTGCTACAGAATCTTTTTTTGCATTGCTAAAGGGTTAGCTACGAGCAAAATTGTAACGGCCACTAATCTATCGGTAATCAGTCGCTAAATATGTTTAGCGACGAATTTTACCTTATTTGCGACGGATTTCATCAGTCGCTAAACACAATTTTTTTTAGTAGTGTTCAAATAATACCTTATTATTCCCTTTGATAGATTTAGATGTATGATTTTTCGGTGATTTACTCTTGGAAATATTGGCATCCCTCGCATCTGATTTATTCTTTAGTGGAGATGGGGTAAAAGCATAGAGGTCGAAACTTGATATTGAACAATGCACAGGAATCGAATCCAAATAAATCGGATCCTAATTAATCTTTAGGCTTTTACGAGTTAAAGTTTTTTGACAAGCAGATTTGGACATGGTTAAACTACAATGCACAAAAATAGAAGAAACAAAATCTAGTATAAAGATGTTTCTAACAATGGCTGCAAACAAAATGAAGAAAAGAAAAGAAGAAGAAAATTTGAATAGTGTTTCCAACAATGACTGCAAAACAAAATGAAGAAAGAGAAAAAAAAATTAGCTGGTGGTTTATAAGAGAAGCCAGTATGTCTTTTGGCTAATGAAAAGACAAAAGAGAGTCATTAATTGCACTACTTTAGTGTTCTGACTTTTCCCTTTTGTTTTATTTTTCATGATAGTCTTTTTTTTTTATTTTTTTTTTCTCTTACTCCGTTTTACATATTGACTTTGCTTGCACTCTTTTGAAAATAAAATATGGACATTTGCTTATAAATATTAAATGTGAAGTCAAATATGTAATTTCCTATCTAAATATGAATAGGGAGGTTTTTTGCCCTTTCACCAATCATCCAAAATTCACAAATAAATAATATTTTCTTCGTTCAATAATAATTATTCACTATTGATTTGACACATACTTGAAAAATAATAAATAATAAGGATAATATTACTACTCCCCCTGTCTCATTTTATCTGGCACTTTTTGACTTAACACGGTGTTTAGGGAAAAAGGGTAAGACTTTTGAAAAAATTTGTGTGGTTGAAATTCATTTCATTAAGGGTAAAAAGAGAATTTTAAAGCCAAATTATTTCCAATTAGAATAAGATGACATTCTTTTTTAGACGGATCAAAAAGGAAAGGGTGCCACATAAAATGAGACAAAGAGAGTAGTATCTTTTGAATATATTAAACTTAATATTTTGAAAAATATATAATTAAATATTTACTTTTAATATAATGAACAAATAAAATGAGTGAAGAGAGTGAACAAAATCAGATTTATTTTTTTCCTTTTGGTTAGTAAAAGTAGGATCTAGTTAATGTTTTGGGGGCTGCCATAATTCTATAACAGAATAATAAATACTCCCTCCTACGTTCTTTTTTAATTGCCATAATTTTTTTTTTCAAAGTAAAATAAAATGAATTTTGGCAATATTTTAGGATTCATTTTTTCATCGTATTGGTATGAATAAAGTTATAATTCATCGTATTTTTCATATAATTTATTAATATTAATCTTTTAATTAAAAAATAATAAATTAATATAATCTAATTTAGCTTTGAAAGTTCATCAAATTAGTTTCGCAAAATGCTACGTGACAACTAATAGAACATCAGTATTAAATGTTAAATAATTTAGTAGACTAATTTATAAATTTTATACTCATTTCTTAGACTATAACTTTTAGTATTGACATATTTCAACCTTTGCAACTTGTGAACATTTCAAGTTTGTACACTTCAATTATTTTTATTCGTGAAGGTCCACTTTGGTAAAATAAAATATTTTAGAAGTTGTTATTGAAGAGAATGTTTTCAAAGAAGCAATGAATACTCATAACTGGGACACATTTTATTCTTTTGTTAATAAGTATGTGAGGAAATAGTATTAGTAGGCCCAACTAACAAGCCCATATATTTCGACATCACGAGCCTGTGGGCCTTAGTTTTGCACCAACACAATTCATACAAAATTCATGATTTTTTTTTTACCCATTTTTGGGTGATCCCACTTTTTTGTATTCTGTTCATGACTCGAACCCACAATCTTAGATTTGAAAACAGGGTACATAGTGCTTATCATCTGAACAATCTTTGTCTTATCATCAAACTATATTCATATTAAGTACTCTCTTCGTCAATCTTTACTTGTTCCTTGCTGACTTGACACCGGATTAGGAAGTAGTAAATGATATAGGTAATTTTACCAAATCATCATTTGAATATAGGAGATACAATGTATTTTAAAATGTAACAAAGAAATGGTTCTAATTAAAGATAAAGGTAAATTAGGAATAAAGTGTAAAATTATCTTACTTGATTTCATAAACTAGATAAATATTGTTGGACATCCCAAAATAATATAGTGGACAAGAAAAAATAGACAGAAAAAGTAGCAATGTACATTAAAATGTGATGTAATTTTGAAGATAATAATTATTTCATAACCAACATGTATCAATTTGCATTTTGTTTTATCCATATTTTATCCTTTTTTTATTAATAAAGTCTCACATTAATTGACTATATGAATTGTAGGGTGTGTTTGGTAAGAAGAAAAATACTTTTCAGATAGTTTAGGAAGAGAGGGAATTAAAGAAACTAAAAATATAAAATTAAAAATTACATAAAGAAAATCCAGCACCATATCCCACTTAAGATTAATATTTAAAATTGTTTAAGCGTAAGGAGTTGTAAAAAAAAAAAAAGTAATTACAAGAAACCTTTAGCTTTCTAATATTTTCTCCTTTTTGCCGTTAGTAACTTTTTCTACTTTTTTTTTCCCTCTGAATGGCGTGGAATTCATAAATCATTGGTAATTAAACATTTTTATATGTATGATAATTGAGCACTTTTGGAGCAACAAAATTAATATTGTTGTACAAAAAAAGCAAAATGTTTGCAAATCTTGGAGGTTGTTATTCTTATTTCAAGTGAAAAAGTTGAAGATTGTCTTAGTTGCTACACCAATTAGAACACAATAATGCCCCAATCTTTTGGCCAAATAAATTTAATTACAACTTTACGTGCTGGCTATACTAAACTTTTTATGTTTTCTTTTCTTTTTCTCTTTATTGTTTAATTTCTCTACGATATATCTTCTATTGTAGGTTTGCTTTTTTGGAAATGGGGAGCACCTATACTGCGATCTGTTTGCAAGCAAAAAAAATGTAGGTTTCTTCTTGCGCGAATTAATGAGAAATTTATGTAATAAATATATTTTCTTATTGAATCAACTCACCGAAAAAACTTATACTAGGAAATAGATTCACATAGAAGTATTGGAAATAGCTACTAAACATTTTTTTTTTCACTAATTTAATCAAAATATCTATAAGAATAATCACTAAATATTTTTTAATGAAACTTTCGATGAAAAAAATACTAATTTTTTCATAGTGTATCCACTATACAAACAACAACATTACCCCAATGCCTCAAAGGCTCCTGCCCATTGCGGGGTAAAGGGGGGTCGGATGTACTCAACCTGACCCCTATGTTTAAAAGCATAGCGCGACTGTTTCCAGATGACCCATGATGAGAGTCGAAAGTTGCATTTACTAACTGCTACTTCACAATTGAAAGAAGCGCAGACAGTTTAAAGAGTCATTTTACTTTATTCCATCATACCACAAA
>JAABOM020000001.1:25877110-25899595 GCA_011800125.2 Solanum clarkiae | reverse complement strand
AATTGAGATGATATAGTAATTTATTCTGATATAGATAAAAAAATATATATAACATATAAATATGTTTTTGATTTGTCCTCAACTGATGTTTATGCATTTTATAACTTTAAATACAAGGAAAATTGTGCAAAATAGATGTAACTGTAAAATTATTTATAAAAAATAGACCTAGCCCAAATTATTTATCCGTTTACGTTACTTTCTCTTTTCTTGTTTCGTGCTTGATATTGATATCACTACTTTGTGATACTCTGTCGATATATGACATCATAGTAGTATCATATAAAACTAAGTTTAATCCTTTGTGATACTCCCTTACTCTCTGTTTCAATAGTGGTTTGTCATGATTTTTTAATGAATGATACTCTACGGTATGGTACGATACGATATCTATGATACAGTGCAATGTTTATATTTATTGTATGATTTGTTATTGTTTAATAATAATTTTATTTTTTAGTTTGACTATATGAAGCCATATTGTAATTGATAAATTTATGAAAATGGTGTTAATTATTATAAATATTAAATTTTTTATTAATATTTTTAAAAAATTAATAAACAATAAAATCAAGTAGGAAAATAAGCTGATATATCTATAATCCATACAAATAACATATGAAAACAAAAAAAAGTAAATTTTTTTAAAAAAATAGACCGAAACATGGAAGTGGGACAAAAAACTAAAGGTAGAAGAGAAGCTTCAAAGTTGATGCGGAGGAAAATGAATAATATAATTTGCAAAATCAATAGATATATTGGGGTAAAGTTTAATACTGAATAAAAATTAAATTCGTATTATTTAAAGCTAATTAAGTGTATAATTGAAAAAAAAAGGGAAGCAAACATGGTATACAATCAAATTGGTGGTTTCAAAATGTGAAGGTTTCTGTGGTTATAAAATCGTGAAACAAAGTCATGTCATGACATATAATTCGAGAAATGATCAAAATAAACATAGTCACTTACTAATCAAGACATGTCATACCTCGAAAAACCGTCATCCATACAAGCCATTAGTATATCAATATCCTATCAGTTCATATATGTTTGAGCTTTTTTTTTTTAAGAAATAGATGGGAAATAATTGAGACTTTATTGGTACATCATACTACAATAGCATCATATAGGATTGATTTTAACCATATTTGATACTCCTTTCATATATTTATATTATATCAGTATCATATAAGATTAAATTTTTTAAAGAAAAGATAAATTTAAAACAGTTAAGGAAAAAAGTATTAGATCACAATCTTATCTATTAAAGTCATAATCTTATTTATTAAATTTTAAATTGTGGTGGCATCTATATACTCTAATGGTATATCAAGTAATTTTCTACTTTTTGATTCTATCAAAATATATTATACTTTGATGGTGTTAAACAGTCCAACTTAAGTATTGATTCTTCCTTTTCAATACCATCAGAGTATATGTATATACTATCATAATATTAATTGTGCGAGAATAATTAAATACATAGGATATAAAAATGAGGAGATACCCATTTATAAATATAGTAGATATCAACACTCCCGCCATCGTGGACCTAATATTTGTTATTTTTATTTCTCAATTTATGTGGTATAGATAGAATTTGTCAAATATCATTATTTATACTATTTTTTATACTTATCTAGATTCATAGTAGTTTTTACGCAATTTTCAAATTAAATAATACATGTTATTTCTTCTGTCCCCTTTTGTGTAACGTCAATAGAATAATTTCGATAATCAATTAAATTTTTTTGTTTGTTTTTTAAAAATTTCAAAATCAAATAGCTGAAGCAGACACGTCAATGGATAGCTGCCTGCTAAAGCATAGAGCTGAAGCAGACATGTCGTCCGATAGTTGCCTGCTTCAGCTGCTCTGTAGCCTCTTCAAAGTCAAGTAGCTGAAGCAGATACGTCAATAGATAGCTACCTGCTAAAGCAAGCAGCTGAAGCGGATATGTCGTCGAATAACTGGCTACTTCAGTTGCTCCGTAGCCTCTTCTATATATTATAAAAGAAATATTACTATTATTAATTAGATTTATGATAATTTTTACGTGATTTTCTAATTAAAATAATATATACTATTTCTTTTGTTTCCTTTTATGTGATGCTGATAAATTAATTTCAATAATCATTTAAATTTTGTATTTATTTTTAAAAAGTTTGAAGCTGTCAAACATCATGATTTATATAGTATTTGTTATACTTATCTAGATTCATGATAATTTTTATGTAGTTTCCTAATGAAATAATATACGAATAAATTAATTTCAACAATCAACTGAATTTTTAATTTATTTTTAAAAACTTTTAAAATCAAACAGTTGAAACAGACACATCAATGAGCAGCTTGCTGCTTAAGCAAGTAGGTGAAGCAGAACAACTGTTTACTTGAACTACTTTGAAAATTTTAAAATCAAACACTCGAAGCAGACACGTTAATGGACAGCTGCCTGCTTAAGCAAGCAGTTGAAACAGACATGTCATCCATCACGCGTCTGCTTGGACTGATTCGCTAGCCTTTTATATATAATAAAAAAATAAAAATATATTTTTTGAGTTGCAAATATTATTCTTTCTTAAATGTATACATATAGACATTTGTACTTGTATAAATCAAATAAATCAATACATTTATTTTAGGACAGATTATTGCCTACATAAAAACAACCTAAAAGAATCTCCCATATGTTTAGCAGTAAAGTGGTTTTTTTCAGTACTTTGGAGGAGAGAAGAGAAAGATGAAAAACCTCCTCGGTCAATCTGAACCGTAATTTCCATCTCCAAAATAAGATCTGAGCCTTTAAAAATCCGTCTCGATATTTTCAAAACTCACACATACAACAAAAGCCTCTCATTATATCGTGTCGTCAGATTCAGCTTCGAAAAAGTAAAAACAGTACATCAGAAGCTGCTGCACTCCAAAGTACCAATAAACCCTTCTCTTCTCGTCAACCTCTTCACCCACTTCAAGGATATAAAAGAAAATTCACCAGACGACGCCATTTGAGCCAGTTACCTTTTTCTCTGTCTCGGTAAGAAATAGTGCACAAATGAAAACTTCATCTTCGCTTCCACGCTCGCAGGATGCGCGTGGAGTCACGCTGTGAAATATTTGTCTGCTGTGGGCTCTTTTTTTTGACTCCAGGAAGACTCTCCAAGAGAGAACAAATTTAGGAAAAAGAAATATTTTTTCTCTATAAGTTTTAAAAAGTAATGTTTGGTTAAGCGATTAAGGAAATGATTTTGAAATTCTTTTTAACTCTTTTTCTTTCTTAAATTGGAAATTAATTACATACAGGTAGGCAGTCACATCAAAATTGAAAGTTCACTTACCTACTTTTACTAGTGTGATACTGAAAATAGCATCTAAATAAAATTTATTTATTTTTGCTAACAAATGTAGTTTGTAGAATTTGTGACTTTTTTTTCCCTGATTAAATAGATGAAAGAATTTGTTGGCCTTCAAGAAATTGACACAGGAGAAAAAGGTCGTAGCTAAAATTAAAATAATTAAAAAAAAATCAATTATCTTTTATAATTGATGGAAATTGTTAGCATGAGATCTGAATAATTATTCTTCCAATAAATTAATAATGCTAGTTCATAAAAAGTACATTCTTATTATGTTTCTATCCACGTAGATATTATATATATAATTCTAGTACCTTTGAGTTTACTTGAAAAAGAATTTTTCGCAATCAAATACAATATCTTTATCCTCAAATGAGATTTAAGTTTCTATAATATGTAAAAGAATTATGTTCACTTTATCACTTGATTTAACATTTTTATTCTTTTAAACATATTTTTTCATACGTATTTATGCAAAATATTAAAAATGTGATTCAAGTTTTTGTAATATACAAAAGAAGTACATTGTTCACTTCATCACTTAATTTAGATATCTTCATTTTAACCAAAATTTTTGTCTTTCTAATTTTTCAGTGTCTTTTCTTATTTTATGTCTTAGAACAAGAAAAGACCTTCAAAATTGCAATATAAAAGTAAAAAGACTTTAACTTCCAAAATAGGTAGTTAACACGCGCCTTTCACGCGAGTGTCTATGTAAACCCTTGCAGAAAAGATAACTGCGTCTCCAGACAAGCCACAAAAACTAAAATAAAATAATTAAAAAATAAAAAATAAAATGAAAAACAAAAGATAGAGAGAGGAGAAGATGAAGGGCACTTTACTACTTTTTTATGTTGCACGCATCCATGGCAGAAATCAGAAGGAAAATAAGAGTACTATTACAAGGCCAACAACAAGAAGAGAAGAAGAGAGAGGAAAAAGAAAATAGCTTGCCAATTTCTTGCTAACATCAAAAGCCCTTTTACCATCTTGGCTTAGCTAATTGTCTTATTCACCAAGAAGAAGTAGAGTACAAAGAGAAGAAACAAGCCATTTAAGCCACAAAGGAGAGTTCATGGTTGTATATGAATGAGGTGGGTGTCCTTAGATGGACATCTCCAATTTCATGCATTAATATTTTGTCTAGGTCCATCATATCTTTTGATTTGTGGGTGTACTTTAGATGAAGGGGATGCCCTTACCCTTTGATTTTGAGGGGAAGGGGGTGTTAGAATTAGACGTTTTGTTCAATAAAAATAGTATCTTGAATTCTTGGAATAGCAAAGAAAGTTGTTACTCTGTATATAGTCCAAGTGCTGTCCTGGATACTATAAGGAGTCCAAGGCCTATTACTTCTTCTTCAACCCTGTCTTCATCTTTGGGTGGTGGTGGTGGTGGTGGAGGCACTGCTTCCACAGACACTGCAGGCGGCGGAGGTGTGGCGGCAGTTTCTGCAAACCCATCTTCTAAATGGCAGCAGCAAGACAACACTACTGCAACCAGCTCCAATGTGGGAGCGGAATCTGAGCTCCAACAAGTTCAACCCCCATCTTCTCTTGAGATGGGTGCTGCTGCTGCTGCCACAGGAGGGGAGAAATGTGCTATGGAGGAGTGGGAAGGAGGGTTATCAGAGTCTGTAATGGCTTCACCTTGCCAAGAACAGTCTATACTCAGGTGGATCATGGGAGATGTAGATGACCCTTCCATGACAAACTTGAACAAGGTGTTGCAGGTTAGTGGACCAGGGGACTATGAATTCAATGGAGGATTTGGAGTTGTGGATCAAGGTTTTGGTGCAGACCCAGTTGGCCAAATTGGTAGTTATATGCCTGCAATTAGCTCATCTGTTTCTGTGTCAAGTTCAAGTTTTCCTACCACCAGAATGAACAGTGACAAGATTGGCTTGGTCTCTGACCCACCCACAAATCTCCCTCAAAATCCAATCTTTCCTTCATTACCTAACAATCTTGGCCCAATTGCTTTCGGCCAGACACAACAGCAGCCGTTTGAGAGCACAGATTTGAAGCCTCACAGTTTCAATTCACAGTTCTTGATAAATCAGCACCAAACACACATTCCTCAGAACCCATCGTTTCTCTTGCCCCTGCCATTTGCACAGCAGGAGCAAAATCTTGTCTTGCCACCTCAGGCGAAACGACACAACCCCGGGACCATGGGAGGGCTTGAATCGGGCTCTCAGATCTCCAAAGGACTGTTTTTAGATGCAGGGCACCAGCAGCCAACGCCATCTCAGGGTCTTGCCCACCAGCTCCAGCTACTTCCCCATTTTAGGCCAGGAGCAATGGGGGCAAAGCCAAAGATGGTGGGGGAAGAAATGAGTCAGTTTCATCAACTGCAACAACAGCAGCAGCAGCAACAACAAGCTATTATTGACCAGCTATTCAAAGCTGCAGAGCTGGTCCAGACGGGGAATCCGGTACTCGCGCAAGGGATATTGGCGCGGCTCAATCACCAGCTCTCTCCAATTGGTAAGCCTTTCTATAGGGCTGCTTTTTATTGTAAGGAAGCTTTACAATTGCTACTCCATGCCAACACCAACAACTTGAACCCCTCTATGGCCTCTTCGCCTTTTAGTCTCATTTTCAAGATTGGTGCCTATAAGTCCTTCTCTGAGATCTCACCGGTTGCACAGTTTGCCAATTTTACTTGTAACCAAGCCCTGCTTGAGGTCTTGGATGGGTTTGAAAGAATTCATATTGTAGATTTCGATATCGGTTATGGCGGGCAATGGGCCTCCCTTATGCAAGAGCTTGCCTTGAGAAGTGGTGGCGCACCTACTCTGAAAATAACTGCATTAGCCTCGCCCTCCACACATGACCAGCTAGAGCTTGGACTGACCAGAGAAAATTTGATCCATTTTGCTACTGAAATCAACATGGCATTTGAGTTTGAAATTTTAAGCATTGATTCTTTAAATTCAACGTCATGGTCACTGCCTCCTCTAGTATCAGAGAATGAGGCAATTGCTGTCAATCTTCCAGTTAGCTCGCTTTCGAGCTATCAGTTGCCCCTTCCATTAGTTCTTCGTTTTGTGAAGCAGTTGTCACCTAGGATTGTGGTTTCTGTGGACAGAGGTTGTGACCGGACTGACCTACCATTTCCAAACCATGTAATTCAAGCCCTTCAGTCCTACTCAAACCTTCTCGAGTCACTAGATGCTGTAAATGTGAATTTTGATGCCCTCCAAAAGATTGAGAGGTTCTTGCTCCAACCAGGAATTGAAAGAATTGTAATGGGTCGTTTTCGTTCTCCTGAAAAAACGCAGCATTGGAGGTCACTGTTTTTGTCATCTGGATTCTCCCCGTTATCTCTCAGCAATTTTACAGAATCACAGGCCGAGTGTGTAGTCAAGAGGACTCCTGTAAGAGGTTTCCATGTGGAGAAGAGGCAGTCTTCACTTGTTCTCTGCTGGCAGCGGAAGGAGCTCATCTCAGCTTCAGCTTGGAGGTGCTGAGGAGCAGGAATTAAATTTGCAGTTACCAACCAACCATGAAAAAGAAGGTGCTGCATAAGTTACAATCACTGTTTTAGTATCTGAACCTTTCAATTTTTGTTGCCCACAGCTTTCATTTGCTAATTTCTTGTGGCGTAGGCAGATTGTTTCGGCATTATAAGAAGAATCAGTCATTCTGTTAACTGTTCTGCTATAGTTCTTTATATCAGTGTCTGTTAATTATGGTATTACTATTATGGTGCTCTATGATTTTCTGGAGGTAGGCCGTCGCTTCTTCTAGTTATGCCGAGGACCTTGTTGTAATCTTGACAACATTACAAAACCAGAAATTTAAAAAGATGGAATTTTAACCCATTTCATTGATTCTCCTTTTGTTGTATATTCCATTGATTGTTCCACCAGCATGACATGCTTTAGTTTTGATTGTGACCTTTTAAAATTTTAATGAAACAGTTATTTAACTATGAGGGATGATCCTTGTCGAATTTCATCACATCCTAACCTAGATGGTTTTGTAGTTATTCAGGAGGTTTGCTATTCCATGATATTCCTGGAACCAGGTACCCAGTGAATCGAGAGTTTATCATTTCTTTGTGATATCGGGTGAATCTTCTGTTTAAGTTGCTAGTATATGTCATTGTTCGTAGCTTTGCTAACCTTATATTTGCTCTTAACTCTTGCTCTTATTACTAATTTGAGGTTGTGTCATCTGCATTAGTACTCCACATCGACGCCTTCTTAACCTGTCCACTAGAATCCCGCTCTTCAGACAGTGGATTACATGAGAAACATCCTCATGTAACACCTTAGATTTAAGTATTTGATTATGGTAAATGCTTTGACGCTAGAAGTTGACAGACTGATTGATCATCGGATTAGCTAAGACCACTGCATGTACTTGTAGCAGAGCAGATAGAATGTTCCTTTCTTCAGTGCATACTACTCCTGTTGTCTGGGAAATGTGCAGTCGTTATCCAAGCTCATCTAGAGCCGAAAAAAATGGGGCAAATTTTTGGAACACTCAATTGATCATGGTTTCCATGGATTTCGATGTGTTCTAGGAAACAACGGTCGGATGTTGGCCTAAATTCCATTTAATACATGCATCTTTAGAAACTATAATGCTAATTATCTATCAGGTAGTTGCATTATACTACTAGTTGTTGTATTAAATAATGAAGTTAATTATTTTTTGTATAATCTATCACGTTATTATGCATGCCAACGCTTGTATTATATGCATTATAATACATTGAATTTGCTGCTCTTTATAGTCTATAATTTCTTTAATACCTGTCCTAATCAAATCACATGGGGTTAGCAGTATTGGACCCCCACATGAGTAGTCTAATCTCTCTCCTTCATTTCCTTGGAAGTTCTGCTTTCATTATTTTATACTAAATCACAATATAAACAAGAAAGGCCATGTTGGATGGAGAGAGTTTTGAGAAAGAGATGTTTGGCCTCCTTATTAGTAAAATGATTACCTCAAGTTTATTATGTTTCTTTACAAACAATAAACAGACAGCGGTGATACGTTTCTCTCACTTTGTTTTATATTACGTTGTTTGTTATTTCATATGTCTATATACTGAATATGGAACTTAAAAATGGTTATTTCCTCCACTCTTGGTCTGTTTTATTAGGATTCTTTACTTGTGGGGCAGTAGAAAACTTATATATGTTTCAGAAGGATTAGAAGTGGAAAACTTATTTGGTACATGTGCTACTTAGAGGTGCGGACAATTAGTCGATACTTGTGCTGGTGAAAGGTGCTAGGTATTTGTAGAATAGTCGAGATCAACAGAAACCACTTTTTTTTTTTATAGAAAAAAAAACAAAAAGGGATATAATCTTATGTGAGTGGAAATGGCAAGGCATAAATTGTGATAATTGTTGTGGTCCTTGCGATGCAATTAACGTGGTAATGCAAAATCTTGGGATGTTAGAACATGGTCATTTATGAGGTAATTAGCTTTGAAACAACGTCTTTGATTGTTGTTCAAGGTTGTTAATGAAAATGACAACAACAATCAGCCTGTTTATTATTATTACTAAGGTTCATTAATTAAAACAGAGAGAGAGAGAGAGATGGTGACCTACTGACAGTGGTTCTTTTATACTAATGTTTACCCTCCTGCTTACTCAAAGATTTGGTGATATGAGCTCTTTTATTAAAATCTTTTACTTTAGTTGTCTAAAAGCACTTGGGGACAACTGGTTTGGGGGACACTTTTTATTTTTGGTCTGTAGGGGTCCCTTTTGTTTTTTTGAGATCAGTGTCTATTTCTGATCGATTCAACGTCACATTGTGTAGGTGGTACAGATGGGGCACTTCATTAATTCCTTTCTTTTTCTCATGCATATTCATGTATAATATCTTCTGTATTAAGTACGACAACATTATACCCCGTAGAGGGTAGAATTCCGCGAGTAGAGTTTGGAGAGAATAGAATGTATGCAAATTTTATCACTACTTCATAGAGATAGAAAGATTATTTTTTGGGAATTTCATCTCAAATACCCATCTTCTGTATTAAATACTAAAATGAATTTGTTGTTAAAATCATACAAACAATGGATTAAATAATACCATGTGTATATGTCCTACAAAAATATTATCAAACTGTGTGAGGAGATAAGTTTGGTCCTCGAAAAACTCAAAAATAGCGGGAACGAGGTAGTCCAAAATAAGTGTGTCATGTGCCCCTTTTCATCCACAAAGCTTACAAAAGCTAAATCATGTTCCACTTTTGCGCCCTGGTTTATATGTTTGGGTATTATGTGTATATATAGGGGTCTCGTCTCGTCGGAAACAAATTATTTCAAGATTACATATCAAAATATACACTTTATTTAAAGAGAAGCGTTTTGTTTTCAAATTATTATACTCTATATCTCACGTCATATGACTTCGTAAAGAAAGCAACACAACTCTTTTTAATTACTTACGAAAGTATACACTTTAAGTAGGTGTCTGGATAATATTAGGAAAGTAAAGATACTTCCTCCATTTACTATCTGATGTTAAAATTTTTTTAATTTAATTTTCATTTTTACTTGTTATTTTGGAGAAATCAAGATAGGACAATTTTTTTAAAAACCTATTTTACCTCTAATTTACTTAAAAAGTTAATGTTTTTGACAAATATATAATTTTTTGAAAATGTCCACTGATCAATTTATCTTTAGATTACCTAAACAATATTTCTTGAAAAACCATAAATATTATTAAATCAAGTAACACTTCTACTTAGCATTATATTGATAATATTAAATGTATTCAAATTTGAATTATGACTTTAATGAATATTAATAGGGATAAAATGATAATCTTACTATGCTAATAATTTTTTTCTTAATAGTTTTGTCGTGCTAAAATTTAACATTTAACAGTGAACGGAGGGAGTACTTACATATACAATATGAAATATTACAGTGGACTATGCTAAGACTTTTGTTAGTTTTTTATATGTACAAAACTTCTCTCTTTCTCTCTCCCTGTTTGTTAGACGTTTACATGAAGAAAACATTCTAATTATATGAGTTCAAATTATTATTTTACTTAAAACTGTTCATTAAATAAGTTTTTCAAATAATGAAATTGCCAAACTTTGATACCGGAAACAAGTTGCAATTTTACACCGTGTTTATAACTTTCTATATCAGGTACATACATTTTAGGATGAGGTTTTTTTCTAGAAATAACACCGCATGACACATATAATTTTGAATTTCTGACAAGGTGGTTTGTTCTAACAATTGAGGTGTTAAAAATGTGTCTTTTCTTAATTTGGAATGAACGTGGATTTGCTGTCATCTCTTGTCTAATTATCTTTAATTAGCGTGTCCACACTAGCTCTTTATTAGTAAGTCCCTTCCTCCAAAAACAACTACTTATCATTTTAGAAAAATTAAATTCATTAAGAAATAAATAAATATATTATATAAATTACTGAACTATTCCTATATAATATATTTAATTGATTTTACTAAATCCGCTTCTAAAGTAGAGGTGTTTTGTAATTCTTATGACTCAATTTCCTTCGTCTCAAATTATTTGTCATGTTTCTCTAATTCTCTTTTATATGTTTTAAAAAAAAGTATTAATAAAAAGGCATTTTATAACTATTTTATTCGTATTTATGTTTTAAAATACAATCACAATTTATTGAATATTTACTCTTTTATGTGTCACTTTCTCGTGATTAAATTGTTTGTAATTAGTTTTGCCTTAAACTTTTCAAATGAGAAATTAATTTGAATTAATCTTTTTCATAAATCACAACAGATAATTTGAGATAAAATGAGAATACAAATCAGATGCTTAACTTATTTATCATAGTGTACAAGCCTTTTTCCATATCTTAAGTAACTAATGAGGTGTGATGTTTCCTTGTCTTCAAATTTTTTTCCTAATTTTGAAAGATGAGGGGCAAATTCTATAATTTCACCCATAAAAAATAATTCCATAAATTGTGTAAAATGTTTAAATAAAACTCCGCAAAGCCATGAAGCACATGGAAACCAAATTATGCAAATGATCGGCGGCGCATTTGTTTACACCTAAATATATGATAATATTTAATCTTTATTAAAAAATTACAAATTAAGCAAGCATTATTGTTCTTACAGATTTTCAATAATAGTTGACTTTTAGCTATAATTATCCTCTGCAGTTGACGAACCGACACAAAATATCAACTGTCAATTTTTATTTGAATGTCTTAAAATACATTTTTGATTACCTACGACTGATAAGAAGATCCGAAAAAGGGTATATTTGCATTATAATTATAATACTAATTTGGGAATGCATAACAAATAAATATCTGATCCAGTACATATAATAGCCTGTAAATCACAAACGAGAAGCAAAATAAATTACACTAGATAAATCTCGTATTACAAGCTCAATCCTCAAAAAACTTAAAAGAATCCAAACTTGAGACCCCTTATTTGAGATTTTCACTTCTTGATGATACCATTTTAATTACAATATCACGAGTTTTAAAATACATTGGCCATTCCTGAAAAATGATAAAAGTCTCACATTGATGGTTAATAAGATGGGTTGACTCTTTATAATGCTCGGACAATCCTCCTTCCTTGACTAGCTTTTGGGGTGAGAGTTAAGCTGAAGACCTAATTTACATGGTATCAGACCAGGAGATGCTAAGCACTGAGCATGAGATCCATCTCACCTAATGTTGGGTCCCCCGAAAATTAAAATTGTAAAGTCACACATTGGTGGTTAATGAGCCAAGTGAATTCTTTATAAAACTTGGACAATCCTCTTCCTTTGAGCTAACTTTTGGGATATGAGTTAGGGCCAAAACTTAAATTTACACATTCTATCAGTGTTTAGTTGAACCTTTTTCTTTCTTGTCAATTATGATAAAAATTAATTTTAAATGAAAAGGGGAAAATGAAATACATTCCAATTTGTTTAAACAAGTTGAAAATTTCTTATATCTTGATTTTGCTTGTTCTTGACAACATGATTAAAAAGCTCCATGAGTATTGGTTAGTGATCACGAGAGCTTAATTACTTTTGTGCCTTTCACGAGTTACATAAAAACAAAAAGGGAAAGTCAGTTAGAGATAAATTTAGGATATATATAAATAGTGCTGCCAAAATAATTTAGGATACAGGCTACTATATATGTTTCTCATCTCTTCTCACTGTTTAAATGAAAATGACAATAGATAACCTTAAAGCAAAAAAATAATAGCTAACAAGGACCCAATATTTTACTACGATTTGTCCCAATCAAAGGCCTCTTGCCACATGTATGGCTTGTTACTTGACAGATCATAGATATTACCATCAATGATACATGGGGTAAACGCTTATCATTATTTCAAAGACTATAGTTGATGGCAAAGACGCAACTTTATTTTTTAATTAATTTTACTATGCAAGTATCACGTCGGATCATGAATCCGACCCTAGCCACCTCAGCTCCCTCATGGACCCTGCCATAGGTAGGGTTTTGATGTTACGCAACAGTACTTATGTTATAATTTGCGATAATAGAGACTCTCCCACTATATGTTCAAGCAAATGAAAGATTAAGGTAATACTAAACATTAAAACTAACCTTTCTTAGTACTCGAAACATCACAGAACACACCAAAGACTGATTTGACTATGGAAGTAGACAAGCAGGGACACAATTGTTTTATTACCTTAAAGTACACATGCTATTAGTTTCAACAAGTTTGAATTAGGTGTATGAATTAATTCTCGTTATTCATATATATATTTCCCTTTAATTAATTATGTTATCTTGTAATTTTATGCTAATTTACCTCTAATGTGGAGTTCTCTCGGAGAAAAGCATATTTGTTCTATTTCGCTGACAATAAGGACATTTTTATATAAAAAACAAGAACAAATAAAATTACTCTATTTTCCATAATTCAAGTCTTCAAGAGCATATCTAATCAATTCACGTTCAGTATGTAGGCTCAAAGCATGACCGCGAAAAAGTAAACAACTAACATAATCGCTCTATTTTCAATAATTCAAAGAAAAATTGTGTATTATACACGATTGGAAAAATACTTGGTGCGTAAGAAATTTCCCATATAGAACTAAGGGGAAAAATATGTACTGCTATACCAAAAATTATGATAAATGGAAGGGTGCATTGTATGTAAGTGCAAATCGAAGTTGTAGGGGTGTGCAAATGAAACAGTAGGAAGGTGACCCACAATGCCTGGCCATAGGAACATAGACAGCAGATTAACATATGTCCCTTCAACATCAATTTACACAACTCTTCAATGGTTGAAATGTCTTTTTCACATTTCGCATATATATAAAATTTGATCACTTCCTCCTATCTTTAATTTGATGCTTCTTTTGGACTTTTTTCAGTTTAAGGCTCCATCGTTGTTATTGATGTTGTTGGTACTCATAATACAACCTTAGCCCTTAGGCCATGTGGTTCCAAAAATTTTTGATTTTCCAAAATTGACATACGTCTTATCCAAAAATATTTTTCTTCGATCTTAATCTAGGGTGTATTTAATAGGAAAAATAAATGTGTTTCTTAAAAAGCAAGTAATTTTCTTACTTATTTTTGGAGTTTAGTAATTACTCAAATATATTATACTCAAAATAATTTATGCATAATCTAAGCAAACACAACAGAGATGGAGTGGAGGATGCGGGGGTAGTAGGTGGGATAGGGGTGGAGGGTGGACTGTTTGGAGTAGAGAAGAGACAAATTGCATGAGATGTCATTGATATAACTTATCTTCTGTTCTCACTCTCATGCGTCGAGTCTATATCCTGAACGTGGCCGACATCTAAATAATTGTTGGTTTCCATATGAATCTTTGGCCTGGTTGACTGACTCAATTGAAAATTTTAATGTCCTTGCAGACGATTTATAATGTGGACCTTTAAAACATTTAACAAAACTCAAAGAATCTCAATTATACTTTCTACAAAATCTTAAAATATCTCTTGGTACATATAGTAATAGTGCTTAAAATATCTGTATTTTTTAGACCGGCATGACTCACTAACTCTGTCTATGAAGCCTCTACTATACTGAAGATAAGTGCCGCAACAAGACCCACAACTACCTGACTATAAAATAAATGAATTGGGCTAACTAACTGGAGTCCTCTGAAAGTGAGGAGATCTTACCAACTGCTATTTGGAAGCTATCTTACTGAATGCCTTCTATCATGGGTACCTAAATTTGCATCATAACACGATGCAACGCCAAAGGGCGTCAGTACGTAATATGTACGATATGTAAAATGGCCAAAACAGGAATTCAGGATAGGATGCTCAACTCAAAGACTTAATTCAGTAACATAATTAATGCAATAGAAATAACACATCTGATTAATGCATAAGTAAATGCAACTTAATATACATATGAAAATAATATGCTGTAATTTGGGGAGTTTCTCCAACCGACAACTATCGCTATGAGCATCATGATGTTACAACGTCTTGCCAACATTGCTAGAGTCATCCAATGCCTTGCTAGGATAAGGGACGAAACTTAACTCGTGAATCTATCTAAACTGGGCCATCTCAGTGGCATATGATGAGTCGTACGATGTTGTTACTATCCAATCTTATGCTGGATATGTAGTTTATGAGTTCGAATTATTATTACTCTTATATGATGAGTCATACAATGTTGTTACTATCCAATCCTACGCTAGATACGTCGTTTATGAGTTCGAATTATTATTACTCTTACTCATGTTGGTGCTCAATAATTCTCCCAAAATATTATTTATATGCTCATAACTTCAAGAGTAGTATTACTCGAAAATGTTTCTTTAGTTTTTCGGGACTTAGCCTAACTTTAACTTTTCTCAAATTTGTCTCTCCTCTTTAACTGGAGAAGATATCAATGCAATGAGTCTCAAGAACATAAGTTTATTGTTCAACTAACTTGTAAATATAGAGATGCTTGAAATACTTCTTAGACTTAACTCAATGCTTTAGACTAGATAGCTTTTCATGAAATATCTGGGGTTCTTACAAATGTAACAACAAATATATGCATCTTGACTTAACAACTTAACTTAATAGTAAAATCATTAAAAGCTATGATTTTCTTCAAGAAAAGTAAAATAACAAGTATTTCAATAAAATTTTAATCACAACGAAGAAAACTTGATCTCAACTCATAAACTTGATCTTGGGTAAAAATTAATAGTTAAAAGACTCTAAAAAAAAGAAGGAAAATTCTTGGAGGGCCTTACATACATGAAAAATTTAGATTCTCAAAGAATTTTGAAGAACTCACTAGATTCTCTTGAAACTCTAGGTTTTCTCCTCTTGAAACCTTGTTCTAAGTCTTGGGAATGTGTTTGAGCTTAATGAGATTGAATGATGATGTTTAGGAACTTAATTAGGCATAAATTGTCAAGTTTAAGCTTAAAAAAGGTGAGAAAGAACTAAAATAACTCTTCTTAAAATATTGTACAGTTCGTTTACGAGGCAATCTATGATCCATAAAAGCTTCTATGGACCTGTAGAAACTAGGACGAATTTTGGGGTTGTAAAACTCATTATGTGGGCCCAAACTACGACCTATAGTTGGGTCCGTATGAATTAGAACCAAATGTATAACTTGGAGAAACTTTTCACAAGGCTATGTTTACAGGTCGTCAACCCATCGTCTACGACCCGTAATTCAGGGTTTGTAGATAGTGCGCAGAAAACTCTGCTCGATAGGGTTTCACTTATATGTTCATAACTTTTTACTTCAAATTTGAAATGAGGCAATCTTGGTGTTGTTAAAAAGAGGATTTAGAGACCTTTAATTTTATAAGTTTTGGGACTCTTAACTCTTTATATTCTAGGAGATATAGTCGTTTAAAGTTGACCCTTGTTTGACCTCATACAAAAACTTAGTCGATAGAAACTTTTTGGACTTGACTTGATGTAAAAGATCTTTTATGACCCTAAACAATATCTAATATGATTTAAATATTTAGTAATTGATCCTAACATATATATACAACTTAGAAGTCATTGAGTCACCTAACTTTTATAAAATCATATACCAAAATTTAATCGGTAAGGAAGCCTTTTAACTTAACTTTGCAGTAGAGGATTCTTGTGACTTTAACTCATCTCCAAATCTATCTTCACACTAAAGGATTGAATTTAAAATCTATGCATAATTAAGAATTATTCGGTACAACCTTATGCACATATAATGGAAGACTCGATTTTAGCTAAATTTTTTAGGGTGTTACACACTAAGAAAGTTGTTTGAAAAATCTTAATTTCTTAAAAAATATATTTTTTAAAACATTTTAGTCAACCAAATGATATGAAGTTTTGTTTAAAGTATTTTCTACTAAACACCTCCCAAGTCTAGTTAAAGAGTAGGAAAGCGTCTTGACATTAGAGACATAAATTATTAGGAATTGAACTTTA
Source organism: Solanum clarkiae (assembly GCA_011800125.2). Classification (NCBI taxonomy): domain Eukaryota; kingdom Viridiplantae; phylum Streptophyta; class Magnoliopsida; order Solanales; family Solanaceae; genus Solanum; species Solanum clarkiae. The sequence continues at coordinate 25,882,832 of JAABOM020000001.1, read as the reverse complement.
ATACCGCGTTTTGAATTATAATTTTGTGTTCGCTTTAGTTTTTTAACTACTTTGCAAAGATTAATTCTGATTTAGGTTTTTGTTACTTGGTTTGATTTGACAACATTTACTTTTTTGATTTGACAAAAGTTAGCTTTTGCTTGAGCTGAAATTTTGGGTGAATTAGATAAATTGTACATGGATGATTGGTAGGATATTCTTTAGCTAATAATGAGAAAAATTCAAACAGTAATTCATACATTGAGATAAAGAGTAAAAAATAATTAACCAATCCCCCTCTCCCCTTTCCCCTCCTAAGGAGTTGAATCTTTATTAAGTAGTATATTGTTTGTAATCTACTATATTGACCCATTTGAATTAGTTGATTGATAATAGTTGATAAGCAATGAGTGCTGAAAATTATTTTAGATGGTGATGATCGTAGAAATATGATTTGTATTATGCTTTAAACAAAGATTTTTTTGTACGATCTCAAGTAAACTTGTTATTTTGATATTTGTTTTTGTTGTTTTTCTAGAAAAAAGACCAAGGCATAGAAGAAATGAGAACATGAAAGAAAAATGATGAAAAAGAGTGCAAAGAGGAGCCAAAATGGACCCAAATGTGGGCATACGGGGGCCTACACAGCTCGTGTACCTTCACAGGGACCGTGAGGCCTATCGTGGCCTCACACTTGGCGGATGGCATTGGCTAGTTGGTGAAGGCAAGTCCCACGGCACGTATCACGGACCGTGAGACGTCAGACGAATCGTTATGGTGTTCGTCAAAGTGACGTGAAGGAGTAGTCCGTCGAAAGTTGGAAGATTTTGGCTAGTGGCATGAGACGGAACGAACCACGGGTTGTTAGGAGTCAGACGGGTTGTTTAGCTGACCGTCAATATGATGTGACGAGGACATCATCGAAAAACAAGCAAAATAACTCAAGTGGAGCCAAACGGGTCGTTAAACGGATAGTGTGACCAACCACGGTCCATGAAGTGTCGGCGTGTGGAGGAAGTTGGGCGAAAAATTGTAAAGGCATGACAGACAGTCCGTTTCACGGACCGTCGCACGCCACACGGGCCATTTTCCCTAGCGTATAGCAGCACATGAGGAGCAGTGAAGGCTAAAGACAGCTATACGGACCGTTTGACGGACCATATACCGTCACACGGGCCGTGTGGTAGCCCATGTCCATGCCGATAGATTTTTCCTATTTTAATTAGGATTAGGTTTTCTTTATATATAAATAGGTATTTTATTTCATTTTTAGTTAGTCTTGGACGGTCAGAGCTAGAAAACCTTGAAAAATATTATTTACTTGGAGATTTCACAAGATTTTGGAATTTTTGCTTATCAAATTCAAGCTTGTAGCTTGTGGCTTCATCGATTATTCAATAGTAAGTCTTTCTATTATGAATTCCTTGTATTGTTATGAGCTTTATTCATTAAATATGCTAGGCTAAACCCACAACTAGGGTTCTGGGAACCATGACAAATCAATAAGATAGGCGAATAGGAGGTAAGTCTCGGGACTGACTAGCGTATATATCATAGTAATCTTCGTTTTAATTTCTTTCTTGATGAGTCGACGCATTAGGGTAAGCCTTTATTTTTTGCATGCCCAAAAGAGATATTTTTTGATTAGGAAAAGATCTTTTTATGATGGTAATTCGAGGTTTTTAACCTAGTTTAAGTATTCGAGATCGAAAGGTGAGAGTACTCCGGAAACAACAAGAGTTAGTACGTAGACATTCTGAGACCGAAAGGTGATGAATGATAGGCATTTAAAGAGGGACCGAGAGGTGAATTAAACGTTACATAACTTATTAGATCTTATATACGTACTCATGAACGAGTTTACCACTAGATTCCACTGTCGCATTAGCTGTCATGGGGAACACAATCCTAGCCTCACATAAATTGATCGAAATCTAGTCGTTCTTGCACTCATTTATCGTTTTCTTTAGTTAATTAGTTTTGAAAACCAAACCCACCATATTTACTTTAATGCACTTTCGTTTCAAGAATAGATATTACATCTGAAATCGGTGCTAATAGATATATTCTCACGCATTTCCTGTGGGATCGATCTCAATTCTGGTTGAGTTATATATTTGATCAACGACCGCTTTACTATTCTATTTAGAATGTAAATTTGGACGTATTAGATGGTAAAGCTAATTGACAAAAATTAAATTTAGAGACTACATAAGGATAAAATTATTAAAATAAAAATGCTTATATAATAAGCTGCAAAATTATAAATTGGATCTGATCAATTTATAGGTTATGATTGTTTTTGATTTATAAACACTAGTTTAATCAGCTTAGGAACTTACCCAAACACCTCCTAAATAAAATTTTTAACTTTCACATGTATATAATTTTCAAAAGGCATACAACACATGTATTTAGGTGTTCAATTTTATTTAAATTTAAAGATTTATTGTACATATTCAAAACTAAAGAACATAAATATAAATTGAGATAAAATTAATTGACACATTAATAATGCATTATGCCTTTTCAAAATCACATAAACTTCTTTAACTTGTATAGAAGTTATCAATGCCACTTAATTTGACTATTCTGAGAATATAGAAGATTAATTCTGCTGCCTATAGGATTCTTTATATGTGCATACCTCCACTCAAAATACAAAATTTAAAATACAACTCAATGATCACTTGTAATCTTTAGGTTTTGACCATTTCCTTGCCATTTCTAGTGAACCTTTTGTATTATAACTTGCATAAATCATAATCACATCCACCATTATCGGTGCAAACCGCTACACTTCATAAATTTTATATGCTCCCTCCGTTTCATTTTTTATTTTATCTAACACCTTTTGATTTGACACGATATTTAAAAAAAAAAAAGATGACTTTTGAAATTTATAGTTTAAAATAATTCTTAGATATTTGTGTGTCCGAAAATCATTTCAATAAGGGTAAAATGAGAACTTTAAAATTAAATTATTTCCAACTAAAGTAAGGTGACATTCTTTTTTGATTCAGACCAAAAAGAGAAGGATGACACATAAAATTGGACAAAGGGAGTAATAGTCTTTCTATGCAAAAGATTGCATACATTGATATATACCATCCTTCTCAGACCGTGTTTGTTACATTAAATATATTATTGATGTTATTGAGTGACTTTGACGTTTGAGTTAAAAATCAAAATTAAGTGACTGTCTGAGAAAAGAATCTATAGTTGAGAGACTTTGAGTTAAAAAAATTATAAAATTAAGTCTTAGACCTGACTCACACCCCAAAAGATAGTTCAAAGGGAGGAGGATTGCCGAAATCTTATAAGGAATCCACACATCTCATTAACATTGGGTGAGATGGGTCCTGCTCTGATACCATGTAAAATTAGGTCTTGGACCTGGCTCACACCCCAAAGCTAGCTCAAAGGGAGAAGGATTGTCCAAGTTTTATAAGGAGTCTACACATCTCATTAACTACCAATGTGAGACTTTTGTATTCTTCAACAAAAATGAAAGCCAAGTGACTTTCTTGTGAAAAAAATTAATACTAATTGATTTACCATTTGTAATATTAACTCTGTTAATTATTATAATAATCTTTCTACGTTCACAAAATAGACGTAAAAGATTACTTACATTGATATACATCATCCTTCTCAAAATCGCATTTTTTACGCTGACTATGTTATAGATGTTATTCCAAATGATTATGTTGGATTTTACTTGCTTGTACTTCAATTAATCGAATAAAGTGAATCGTGTTTTTGTTTCAAAAGAAAACAAAACTGATCATTGTGGTTCAAGCGTGGGTAGGGGATAACCTTTGAAACAAAATCATTAATGGGATTTCATACTAATTTTTGGTGATTTATTAATTATCATCATTGCTTTTTCCTTTCAGATTTTCTCATAGATTTTGATTAAAGGTAAGGTCCCAGGTTAGCGACAATTGCTTTTTTTGGTAATTACTCTCAATGATGTTATACCCAATGAGTACCAATATCAAATCCATGAGCGTGGTCTAGTGACAAGATAAAAAAAAAAAATCAACTCTCTCCGTCCCATTTTACTTGGTACTCTTTGATTTACCATAGTGTTTAAGAAAGAAATGAAGACTTTAAAACTTGTGCTCTAAAATCATTCTCAAATATTTGTGTAGCTGAGAATCATTAAATTAAGAGTAAAAGGGGAATTTGAAAGGTAAGTTATTTCCAATTAAAGTAAGATAACTTTTTTTGGGACGAAGTAAAAAGGAAAGAGTGCATGCTACATAAAATGAGACGGACAGAGTAATAGAATAGAAGTTTTATTTTTCGACTTCTTTTCACAACAAAAACATTTATTTAAAAAATCGTGAAATGAATGAGTAAAATTATTACTACATGTTTTGCAAATTGGATGTGTTGTTTCGAATTATTAATTTTTTTCAAATTGGACAGTGGAGTTACGTTTCAAAATTGAACTTAGACATTGGAAAACCATCTCACTTGATGGTTTGGGACGGAGGAAAATTTCAGAAAATATTTCTCAACTTTTTTATGTTTTTTTTTTTTGTGTGAAAATAATAATTTTTTTTTTTGTTTGAAGAAAGCAAGTCCTCTAAAAATAACATAAAAAATGACTTCACTGATAAAGTAAGGCACCCAAAAATAAGTAAGAAAATCACTTATTTTTCCTACCAAACACACCCGATTTTAAGAAATAAATTAAAAAACGACTAATGACACCTCTAATAAAATCTTTTCTTTCACAAAAATAAAATAAAATAATTAGGTAAGTACTGATTTTTTTGTGTTAAAAGTAAGGAATGTCATAAAGTATGAGGGACTTTCAACAAAGGCCCTTTATAAAAGGAAGCCTCATAGGATTAAGGGTGGTCCAAAACAATTAACACAACATTAGTCCATATAAAGGCCCAAAATAACTAGAAACTACAACCACAATTAAGCATATGCTGATCTAGAATTTAAAATGTACGTGCGTATGTAAGGATTCAAACAAAAACGACTGAGTTCACATGAATTCATAGATACATGATAAATGTTTGTCCTTAACCAGAGGTTACGAATTTGTTACTTGTGAATCGAATTTGGAAATTGAACGCATGAGTTCATTGTACTTCAAACAGCAATTATTATTCTTTAAATAGATTCTCAGCATGATCTTTTCTCTTCTTTCTTCACGAAATCGTTTATGAGTCACTTTATGTTTAGCTTTACAAGGTGACACTATTTTCAGTGCCCAATTTGGGCTTTGTGGGGTTTCCATACTTTATTTGCAAGGCTAAAAACATAAAACAAGTTGTGTTCAAAATGAGAGAGAAAAAATTGATTCCAATTTGAGAAAATGAGAAAGAAAAGTTTTGAAAAAACTTTATATTAAAGGGAAGAAAAGTAAAGCCAAAAGAAGAGAAAAAGTCCACAAATTTGGAATATTTATCATAATTGGTTCAAGCTAGTCATCAATTTTCCTTTTGTCTTTTCTCTATTTGATGTCAAGTTTGGCTCCCTAATTTCAAGCTACAAAAGTTTACTAGCAAGTATTCTTAGAATAAATTTGTACGACTCAATGTTGATAATATAAAGTTGTGGAAGAGTAGAACACTATCTTCAAATTCCTTATTATTATATTTTTTTCTTGTAAAAATAAATTAAAATACTACAACTACCAAAGTTTAGATAAGAAAAAAAAAATCTTTTTTCGTACGACGTTTAGCTTCTATAAAGGTTAATATTTGGCTTATTA
>JAABOM020000001.1:25856217-25876414 GCA_011800125.2 Solanum clarkiae | reverse complement strand
ACAGAAATGGCACAGTCACACATAAATTTACTCTTTTTATCTATTAGAAAATCATATTGCTTGGTTACCGTATCATAGGAATTTTTCTCGTTTATTCTTAATTTATTATATATAAAGTTAATATTTTTAAAAAATATATTAAGTAATTATATTTGAAATCCTATTAAGAGAGATAAAATGATAAAATTTACTATATTAATAATTATTTTTTAATAAATATATCAAGTTAAAATTTGATAAGTAAATTTAAACGAAAGAGAACTAAGTAATCATAACACTTTGTACAGGGTCTATAGAGAAATAACTACTCTATCAATTATCCAAATGAAAAGAAAGGACCAGAAAAAGATTAAGAGCTTTAGTATTTTTCCTTGTATTTTCCACTCATTATTGAAAATAACATGTATATTTTTGTGGAGCTTCCACTTATATTTTGTGTCACTTCAATATGTGAAAGTAGATTCTTGAAGCAATATCTGAGCATCTTCTAGATACATATAAGAAGGCTCAAAAAGTTTTCAACACTTTTGCTAGGCCTAAAAAAACATCCTTCCATGGAAAAGTATAATGATAAATAACTTTTCATTAAGGAATCCAAGTGGTTGGTTACTTTTGTCATGGGGAAGACTGTCCTAGGAGTGAGGGATTTTTTTTTTTTTTGTATCATTTTAAAATACCATTTGTCATGCAAATAGATATTGCCACCCATGACCTAGGGCTAATACATTTTTCACTTTATTATTATTTTCTTTTGTTTGGTGACAGCTTTTGCCTTCTTTAAAGATTACATTATGTTTAAAAATGTTACAATATGTGGGTCATCAGTGAATTTTAATTCCCTAAAATGAACTTCCCCATAGTGTCCTCCTTGAAATAAAGCTTAAAAAAAAAAAAAACAAGTGGGACCTTATTTCGTTATTAGAAAATATTTAGATGTAAAAGCAATTTTTTAACTTTTATCTCTTTTTCTTTTCAATTAAAAGAGAAAATTAAATTAAACAAACCACACTATACTTTAGCCCCATACTATTTCATTAGCCAATTTTCACCTAATTAATTCTCACAATTATAAACAAGGAAAAGTCTTGGAAAAGATTATGATAAGAGTGCTAAAGAATATATTCTATGATTCTATCCTTAGTTATTAAGAGAAACGGTAAAATTATCTTTTCAAAAAGAAAAAGAAGAATTTCATTTTTGTAAGTAATGTGTAAAATTATAAATTTCTATCATTTATTAAATTCTCAATCATTGTCGAAGTCAATCATTCTCAATATATTTATGAACAAAACGCGTTTGGCTTGATCTTTCTTTGATTCTTGGAAGGCTCTAACAAACTTTTCAATTAATAACACATGCTAATAAAGTTAATATTAAGCCGCAAGTAGGTGTTACAATATTGGATGAAATATAAGCTAACTCACATGGGTAGACTACAAAAAAATTATTAACGCAATAATGATCTTTAAAATATAGAAACAATAAAGAGAAGAACTCAAATAGACACGGTTTAATAAAAGGGTGTGATCTTATGATTAACAAAGTAAATTAAGAATAATTAAATATATCAATCACTAGGTGATTTTTTCTATTTATTTCAATTATAATGGATAAAATTATTCGATAAATATACCCCATAAAATTAATCTAATCGAGATACATATAAATTGACTTATATATTATGATACATTTTTATATTTAGTAACAATTCAACTTTAAGATATTCATTTTTTTTATAAAATAATTTACAACCACAAAATATTTATCACTTATTATAGACCACACATTTAAAAATCTTTCCTTCTTCTTCGAATATTTTACTTAGAGATGACAATTAAGCCGATTGGATCAAATTTGAACAGGTTATAATGGGTCAAGATAACAAAAGAGTCAAAAACCAATCAAAGCCAACCTGAATTTATTTGGGTCAAAATGAGTTGGATTAAAACGGGTCGAATAATGGGTTATAGAGCGAGTCAAGATTCAACCCGGCCCATTTTTACTAAGTTTTACTTATTTTATTTGTTCTTTTTCAATGTTTTAGGACTTGACTAAATTCTTTTTTTTTCTCTTTGGTATGGTTATATAAAACGTACAAATTTAGCAAGATCTCTCTCGACTCAATTCAAATTGCATATTAGTCTATTTTAAATGAATTAGATTGAGATGAATTAAGTTCATAAATTGATAGAATATTAATTTGCGTAAACTTCCACGAGTTAAATTTAATTTTGCCGCCTATTATTGTGGAGTAGTAAAAAATGGACCCATGTGAAGGCATCCAAAGCTTATGGGGAAGAAAAGTAACAAAAAGAAAAGAAAAAGTTGGAAGAGTATGATCTGCTTGCAATATTGCATGGGTGTTAGGAAAGTTTTAAAAGACTTGTCATCATGACTCTTTGCTTTTGGCTTTTTGGCCTCTCATAAAAATAAAAAAAAGAAGTCTCACCTTCCCACACACTCACTAACAATATATGAACTTTATTAGATGCTTGCCTTGACCACCATATCTCTCCAACTATTTTCCCTTTCCTTCTTTTTTAACTTTCTTTTTTTGTTTATACATTGTTGGGAAAAAGGAATTATAAATAAGGCAGAGAATCCAAATCTAAATACAAGATAAAAGTTCAGATAATTAATCAATTATCTTTTTTGAATTTTCTTTCCAATAGTTCTTTAACATTACATTGGGATCAAGAAAGGCAAAGAGATAAGAGAGGTGAAAATATCCTAAATAAATTCTTTTTGTTAAATGGAATTTCAAAAAGATAAATGCAAGAATCCACACCTAATATCCACCGGATTCAGGAAATGTAAGAATGTCACATATGATATTGGAACCTTCAACCTAAATCAATAATCGTATCATGTTTTTGCCATAAGATTATAATTGTACCATGGAAAAGTTGTTGGCATGTGACAAGAAAGTAAAGGGTTTAAGCCTTGGAAATAATCCGTGGCAAAAATGTAACGTAAGATTGCATACAATAGATTCTTGTAGTCGGACTCTTTCTCGAACCTTGCGCATAGCGGACACTTTAGTGCACCTAGCTTACTTTTTAGACGAGGTTTCCAGGAAATAGTCTCTCTATACCTCGTGAGGTAATGGTAAAGTGTACACTTTACCCTCCTCAAAGCTCACTTGTGGAATTCCACTGGATATGTTGTTATATTTATATTCACAAACAAATTTTTTAACTCCATTTCCTTTTTTTAGTTTAAGAAAATTCAATTGAAACTCTTTTAATACATAAAGTTTCGCTCAACTTGGTATCACTAAATTATGTCTTAATAGTTGGTTTCACATCGTTAACTTTGTGTTTTCTTTCTTTAAAAAAATGAAATTTAAAAAAAAAAAAAACACAAAAAAATTATGGTTTGCAATCCATTAATATTTCATGATCAGCTTTAGAAGAACGCATTCTTTCCTTTCCACATATATTTCTTTTTGTGTTTTAGTAGGACTATATACCAAAACCCTAAAGCAAGCACTCATTTTCTTGTTAATAATAAAAGCTACTACATGTATTGTAGGCCCCTTGATAGCAACACAACATCCCTAGTACCCTATAGTTTAATAGCTCCTTAGCTTCCTGATTTGATGGGTCATTTCAAAAAGAAAATCAAGACTCCTTTACTTCGTCTCTTGAAGATCAAGACTCCTTTACTCTGACTGTTTTAATTTGTTTTTTTTTTTAACCTATTTGAAAAAAATGTTTATAACATATTTAAGGTTATAAAATTAAAAAATATTTTAAATTTCAGATTATAATATTTATTTTTTTAATTCTATGCTAAATTAGAAGTCGATAAATAAATTGAAATAAAAGGAATAATAAATTATTTGGGTGCCAAATTTTTATTGTGGATTGAGTTTGGGATTACTCCATTTGCATGGTGCCGTCTTTTCTTTAATCTCCACTACTTTCTTCAACTTATCATGTATAGTCAACTATGATATATGTGTCCTTTTGTTTTGTTTCTTTTTGTCTCAATCTCTTCCTCTAGTGTTATTGTCAACTTGATCATCACCGCCATGAGGGGCGAGCTGCATTTATTCAAAAATGATCAAATGAATATTTTTTATCAGAATTTTTTTAATATATAAGTTAAATATAAATATTTTGATATGTATTAATTATTGGATACTTTTGATATAAAAATCATCATTCATTCATGTTCTAAAAGTATGGATACTCTGAACAAAAATGTCGACTTCACCATTGATCACCATTAAATCTTTTTTGAAGATTAGTTTTCTGTCTAAAGCATGTGATTTTTTTCTTCTTTTGTCTCATTTATTAACTCTCATTTTTTCAAGAATTGTGACGTGTGAATAGTGGAATGATAAGAAAACACAAACAAGTTTAAGTTTTAGTGATATTTGAACCGTAATGATCTCCTATAACTAGAAAAATATCATCCTACAAAAAGTTCATTATTTTCCTTATCATAACCTACATAGTAAGTAGTATATTTATCAATTCCCATGAAAGGACCATATATATTATTTGTAAAGGAAATTTTCATAAATAGCCTACATTTAAAATTTAGTATGGTTAAATAGCTATATTTTATATAATTACACTGCGTAACTTCGATTATGTGACCTGGAGGGGAGGAGAGACGCGAGCGAGATCGAGAGAGGGAGGAGAGAGGCAAATTATATATGTATATTTGTCAAATTGTATGTATATATTTATCAAATAATTATATGTCTGTAACTAATATACATGTGTGTTTATATATCTGGCAAGCGAGATTGGGAGAGGGAGGAGAGAGGCGAGCGAGAGAGGGCAGAGAGTGGAGAGAGGTGACTTGTATATGTATATCTATCGAATTGACTATGTATATATGTCAAAATAATTGTATATATGCGGTTGGTATACATATATAATTGTATCCTAACTCTAACTATAGCAATAAAATCCTAACTATAGCAATAAATTATAATTTTTTAAAACTGTAGTGGTATAATGTAAATACATATTATATGTTTGCGTAGTTATGTAATTTTTCCTATTTGTTTTAATGAGAAATAAAATAAATCTACCTACAAAAGATATTTATAAAGGATTGAATCAATTTCTTACAAGTTACCTCCACCCTTAAGTCAAAACAACAATAATTTGGAAATGCTCTTCAATTGTTGATAGAATTGTGTTTTTTTTAGTTTATTTTATTTTTTAAAATTGTTGAGTGAATTGACCTCCACAAATTTAATGGTCTATAGAACATATCAAGGACCAAAAAATGTTCCTTCTCCACGTAAACGTTACCATTAACACAACTTATTTTTGATAGATCTATTGGTCAACATCATGAAGCATAATTGATCCATTATATTCTACATTATTATTCATTATTCCCCTAAAACTACCACATTTTTCTGTTGATGTGACTGCTTAGTTGACACGTTGAGCATTAGAAAGTAACTGCCCCCCCACCCCCACCCCCCAACACAAAACTTTCGACTTTTTTTTTAAAAAAAGAACTACTATAAATATTTGTATGACTATATTGTATCATTTCATTACGAATAGAAAATAAATTTAATTTTCTCCTAATTAAAAAAAAGATAACGTATTCTTTTTTCAACGGATTAAAAAAAAAAGTCACATGAATTGACACAAAAAATATTTAGTATAATTATCTAAAACTTTTGTTCAATTTAAAAAATCAAAACAATTAAACGAAAATAAATTTTATGAATCTAAAAGAACGGGAAAGATATATTCAAATCCTGAAGCTGCCTTTGAGAAATGATCAGCTAACTGGCCTTCTGTTTTTTTTTTCTTTTTTCGTTTATGAAAACACCCAAAAAAAATAGTATTTTCCCTGTTCACTTTTACTTATTACTATTTCATTTATCGTGGTCAAGCACTATAAACTTTGATCAATATTTTAAGATTGTATTTTTCATCATATTAATATGAAAAGGATTGCAACTTATATCATTTTTTGTATAGTTTTCAAGCATCTAAATTTTAGATTTCAAAAGTTTAGTCAAATTGACCTTGAAATGCGAAACAATGACAAATAAAAATGAACAGAGCGAGTATATATTTTAATGTCCATAATGAAGGACAATGATAATGTCCTAAGAAGAAGGGCCTAGTATTGGCTTGGTATCTGACAAGCTTTTGGAGTAAATGTCAATGTCAACACCTAAAGTAATCTTGCATGAAAATTTCGAGAAAATTAACGTGAATGGTTATATAAGACATAATTATAAATTCACATAATATAGACATGCTTTAAGTGTCTCAACATATATGTAAGCCCAACAAACAAATCTTTGAAATTTATCAGGCCAAAGCAAAACTGTAACAATTGCAACACACCCAATCAAGCAATGCAAGTGAAAAGAAGTTTGTCACTTTGATATTTTCTACCATGACTTGGAAGAAATGATAAATTTTGTCATTCCCATTATTAAGATGCCGCTGTGCCTGTAGTTGTATCAACAAGCAAAGACTGAATAAAGCAAGATATAAACCTAATAAATATTGCGACATTTCTAGAATACGAAACGCATATACACTTTAGAGAATGAAAATGATGCAATGATTCTAACATCACAACGGGGAGCTACTCAACACTGATGTCCTCAAACATCATGCCGATTCCTTCCCAGTTCTGACACCCTAAACTGCTGAAATTACTATAAACGTCAGTTCCTCGATCTAGGAATCAGGTATATGAATCACTAGAATCTTGTGGAGTTGCAATGCAGCCAGTATCTTTTTGTGGTGGAACTGAACTTACCTTCAATCGAACCTCATATGTCGTATGTTGCTCTACAGTACTGAGTATGTCACCTTGTGCTTGCTCCTAAGTTGAGAAAACGGCCACGAAGTACCTTTTTCCTTTGCAGGGAATAGTTATTAGGTTCATCAAACTCCATAAAGTGGTAACAACATTTTCACGAAGGAGTATGCCAATGCACCCGTAAATATGTAGCTGTCTGCCCTGTCCAGTATTCCTCCTGCAAAACAGGCATTTATTTGTTCAAGAAATACTCAAGAGATTTGCCGCAAAGCTAAAATGATGGTTTCGAATTGGGTAGCAGATGGGATTTGGGGAACTGAACAAAGCGAAAAAGACCCCAGGAAGAAGTAGGTTTCCATTGATTGGACATCCACCCGAGAGTGTTATCCTCGAGTTTGACAGCTCAACATTATACCATCGGTTTTTGCCTTTTTGGAGTCTTAGTGGGTGTTTGGATTGGCTTATTTTAAGTGACTTTTGGCTTTTTAAGCTATTGTTTTTAAATTTTGGAAGTGCTTGGGAACAAGTAAAGAAAAAAGCCAAAAAGTTGGGTATCCCCAACTTATGGCTTTTAGCTTATAAGCCACTTCTTAAGCCAATCCAAACACCCCCTTAAACTACTCTTTCGGCCGTGTGGCCCCATAAAGTTTTGAGTTACTGGGTTCACGAGATGACAATGACAACATCCAGAAAATATTTTATTTTCTCGTTATTGTAGTCCTGTTTAGCAAATTAAATGGAAGTTAATAAATAAAGAATACCATTAGACCAATACTTTGTTCATGACACACATTAGTACATCGGAAATTCTTCACGGCTGAATTTGTTGATTCTATAGTCATGAATCATCCTTCCATTCCCAAAACCTTTGGAATACTATCTCAAAGAAATAATCTACTTAGAATTTACCATGCTGCGGACAAAATCCATGAAATGATGGTTCATATGACATTTATTCCATTGTCGAGTATATTATGAGTCAATGTTAACAATCATATTCTCATACAGTTATACCTGACGCCAAAGATAACTACACTTTCAAAGCGACATACCAATAGCAACCTATGATAATAAATATTTAATATATAATTATATTATATAATATTCATGAAAAAAGAAGCATAAATGAACAAACTCAGTTACCTCTTCATTGAGCAAGGATATCCTCTCGAGTTTCAAATTTTTTATTTATCATCCCTATTTGATATTTAGAGATTCACCAACTCCACTGTACCAAATCAAACACACAATTTCCTTTAGATCATAGAATATGTGTTTTCTTTATATCTTTCAGCTACCCACAAATATTATTTTTTCCATCAATTGAAGCACGGGAAGAAAAAACAAAGGAAGAGGGAAATGAATTCACACCAGAGATCATAAACAACGATCTGACTGTGAATAATGGAATACTTTCAAGCATCGGCACGATAGTCTAAATCTATTGAAATCCAGAGAAGTACAAAATAGTGTCCCTCCTTCCCAATTTGTTGAAACATTGTTATACAGATTCTTTTTAAAGAACGACTTTTGATATATAACCTGAATATCTATAAATTACCAAAAATATCCTTTGTATTAAAACATTTTGTGGGGTCTCCAACAAGGAATATGAAATGCAAAGAGCTTCTAATTGGAGTAGGAAGTATAAGGTACCAGAAACTTAGCATTATTTGCCTCCAATAGCACAGTAATGTGGAAATGAATAAGCAATGGACTTGGTAGGCAGTTATTTGGAATGTATGATTCAGTAGAACAGTAAATAGGTAACCCAAAATTGGCTCCACGCCCTCAACTTCTCGTCATAACTTAAAAGTATAATAATAATAATCAGAATTATCAGAATGGTAGAAAGGAAAAAAATTCCAGCTCTTTACTCAAATACTACTAAAATGATTTCACACAGCTAGCAAACAGAGAATATTAAATGAGCTGGATAATAGGGGACATTTCAGCATCACCAGATTCATAAAGGAAAGGAGCGATCAGGGTAGACACTCAGCTGTAATAAGAGACTTCTCTATAAACCATTGACCTACTAGAATAAATGACTGGGACTCAGGCATAGCCTTGAGAATTGACGGATTTCTCTTCACAGTGGATTGACATATATAGCGCAGACCAAATCACCAAGAGTAGCATTTGATCATTCTCTTGTCATGTTGTTATGTGGACAATGAGGAGATAAACTCATATTACCAATAAGTTGGGAATATATGTTTCTATTTGTTCTAATCAATCTGAATTACTCCTATGTCCTATAGTTTGAATTACTATATTATTGATTTCCTGAAAATGCCACTTGTTACCATAGTAGCTGGCATGAATCAAAGCGGACATTAGAATGGGACCCTCCGTAGCATCAGTTAAGAAATGGAACTTGGACCTAATTCAACTCTTAAAGCCAGCTCAAGAAGGAAGAATTACTGAAAGATCATATAAGGAGATAACAAACCATTCGCCCCCCAATGTGTGACACTAACAGTCCCCTGCACAGAACTGGACATCTGGAACTGGGACGACATAACATATTGTCCAACATTAGGTAGACCAAGATTAGGAATGTGTTGGCTCTAATACCATGTGAAGAAACGGATCCTGGTATAACTCCACACCAAAAGCTAGCTTTGGAGGGAAGGATTGCACGAGACTATATAAGAAGACAACCCTTTTGGTTCACCAATATGATTCTTTCAATCTTGTCAAAGATATAAGAACTACTAGTATATCGTCTTCATTTTTATCTTGTTTAATATTTGGTCTGAGATGAGCTTAAATGGAACATGGTTAGTGAAGATTTGTATAGCCCAAACAAACTTGCTTGAGATTGAGAATGGTTGTTGTCTTCATTGTTTAAGTTTGAAATTAAGTAGGGGAGGTGGAAAGCTTTGTCGATCAGGTGAAACAGTAGTGTGATTCCTTTGTGATCACAGAGATAACAGACTGCATTTTTGCCCTAAATTTGGAGAAGCTAAAGTTGAACCTGAAGGAAAGAAAGAACAACCCATATGTTCGTCTACAGGGGAAGAAGTATTATACTGAGAAGTTACAGAGAATGCAAAGAATCAAGAGGACCGTCTGATATCTAAAGAGGAAATTGGAGAGAAACAGGAGTTGCAAAAGAAACTTCAGGATATCCTGAAGACAAGGTTAGTTGTCTGTGGCTACAACATGGAGAATAGTGAAAACTTTCAGAGAATGGATCTACCCTAGCTGAAAGCCAAATAAGACTCCTACAAAGCTTGTTTCCATCAAGATGAACAATCTCAACCAACATTCAAATGGGTTATCAGTAGGACACCACACCAGTCACAATGACCCACATGTCATATGCAGACACACACTTACATTTTGTGAGGCTAATGAAGCAGAGTTGAGGTATCTCGAAGTATTACTGTTATAAGCATCAGCCCGAGTATAAGAAATATTTATCTTGTCAATGAGGGCTAAATATTCAGCACCTAACAAGCATCTTAGGGCTCAACTTAGGAACATCCCATTATTCTGGAGTCCCCTAATAATTCAAGAAAAAAGCAAGACCAACTTCCAGAGATCCAGAACTAGCTTGAGAAAAGGTATCATCTTGAGAGAAGCAGTATCTTGAAGGCAGGGTGACACTAATACATTATATTTTGGATAGCCTTCCAATTTACGTCATATACAATTTCCTGCTTCCACTAGAAAAGGAGGAAAAAAATGATACACTCCTAAATGAGTTCCTCTGAAAAAACAGTAAAAAAGGAGCAAACATTCCCCTAAATTAGATAGGAAAATATGTTTAACTCCTAGCAAGAAAGCACGAGACCTGGGAGCTAACAAGCTGGGGTGACATAACGAAAGCCTAAAGTTCAAATAGCTTTGGCTATTCAGCTTGGAGTCAAATGGTCCATGGAAACAAGTTATAACCACAATGTATTGTCGCAGGGACAATCGGTGCAGTGATATGCAGCTGGGCCCTCTTTGTTAGTTGTGGAATAACATAAGAAATGACAGAAGTGAATGAGTTCGGACGTGTTCATGCCTAGTTTAGAAAATTAAGTATTTAGACTCCATCTTCCAATAGAATAACATGAAAGATGTATATGTATCATATAGAATAATATACAGGATCAGTGAAATAGAGTGCTTTGGCAGTACCATGAGATAAGTGAAAAACAAATTCTATAGAATGACTGTTGAGACCACCAAATTTATATGACAGTTAATGTTAGGCCACCACAGTTCAATGTGTCCACAAGATGAATGTTGTAGAAATGTGGACATTAAAGACAGATTAGAAATGATTGCATCAAAGGAAAGAAGTTGCATAGATGGAGAATAAATTGGGAGAACTTGATCCCAAGTTTTTTTTTTTTGAGAGGAAGTCGCCCAAGATGGTTTGCCCACGTTTCACGTAAACCTCCAATATGTACCTCTCAGTAGATGTGACAATCTGATGATTGAATTGATCAAAGGAAACGAGATATAACCACAACAATAGCAACTATTATGACAGTCGAACTTGAGGTTGGCAAGATGTTCCTAAAACACAGAGAGAAATTCTCTCAGAATCACTATGGACATGGCTAAGAATGTAATACAATAAAAGTAAATTATCCATAGCAACAAGTAATTGGGATTAGCACTTGGTGGTTGTTACAGTTAATTAGTTTACCCAGAGTCGTTATGTTTATTAGAAGTTTCAGAGTCATGTAGGAATTCATACATGAAAAGATATCTAGAAGGTGCAGGTTGTTGAGACGAGGATGTTGAGATGGATGTGTGGACATACCAGGGTGATAAGATTAGGAATGACACCATCCGGGAGAAGTGAGGGGTAGCCTCTACGGCAGACAAGATGGGGGAAGCGAGACTATGATGGTTTGGACATGTGCAGAGAAGAAGTATTGATGCCCCTGTTAGGAAGTGCGAGAGGTTGAATTTAGGGGTTACACAGAGGGATAGAGTAAGACAGAAAAAGTATTGAGGGAGGTGATTAGACAGGATATGGCGAAACTTCATCAAACCAAGGACATGACCTTAGACAGAAAGGAGTGGAGGCCGCGTATTAGGGTAGAAGGTTAATAGGCTTATAGGGGTAGGTTGATGTTTAGTTGTGTCTTTATATCTTGTGTTGTTTTTTTCTGACTTATATTTGTTACTTTTATTGTCTTACTATTGTATTTATATATTATCATTTGTTTTCCACTTTAGTCAATTTTTTTTTCCATATCTAGTATCTTTTGCTTTTAGGGCTTGATATTTTTTAGACAAGGGTCTTCCGGAAACAGCCTCTCTATCTCTATGAGGTAGTAGTAAGGTCTACGTACATTTTACCCTCCCAGACCCCACTTGTGGGATTTCACTGGGTATATTGTTGTTGTTGTTATAGGAATATGTGAAAATTTCACACACACACACCCCCAAAAACTCTAGCTGTAAAGATTTTTTTCTTTGTTCTTTTTCGAGTTGAATAGATACAGAGGATCCAAATGGCTTAACCAACTAGTTTCAAATTGAGGTGTCACTGTCATTGATTCATTGAAATTGGTTTATCAAGCTATCAAAATAATATATAGACATGAAGATGAAAAATTGAGACATCATGTTGGACAACAGCAATGATATATAGACAAAGAAGAGATATCAAGTTCTGGATAGAAGTCATATCTGGTTCTCGGGAGAAGCAATGCAATCATAAGAGCATCTATGGAAGGAGGTTATGAAGGAAGGAATATATTTTCTAGGCACATCTGGTTTACAATTGGAATTAGTGAAAGAATATTTTCCCTCAGACGAATGTTTGGTAAGGAGAGAATACCTGCAAGGCTGCAAGAGGCATTCACACGAGTGTTTGGTAGTTGATTGCTTAAGGATATAGGACAAGGGGTCATTTGTGATATCAATTTTAGAAGCGCAATAGGATGGGTAGTTGAAAGAGGAGAAGACCTCTTAAGTTGACTTTATGATTGGTGAATAGGGGATAAAGGAGGGAGCTAGGTGAAAAGGAGATGGAAAAATACTTTGACAGTAAAATTTTATTATTTGTCTTTGTCTGAAGGGGGAGAGAGAGGCAGTATGGAAGAAACTATTGAATACAAAGGCCTCCGGAGAATGAAAGGGAGGGAAAAGAGAGAGAAATGAAGGACAATAAAACCATAGTCTTGCATTTTGTCCAAGTAACCAAGAGTAAACCCTATTTTGCCATTATGACTTTTTAAAAGTATTTTTCCACTATGATAGAAATTGTTGGCATGGTCAACTATCACTTGTTCACCAAAATCATTAACCCAGAGAATTTTCTTCTAACTTCTGATATTATGTGGGAGAAATTGCAAGGTATTGAGACACCTAAAGAGATACGAGAAGTTATTACTAACAAAATTCAAAAAGCATCTGGCAATTCCTAGGAGCATTCTACACCAGCTAAGGATTCTTAAGAATATCTCATCACTTTTTTCTTTGGAGTAGAATAAGTAACTCCACTAGTCAGAGTTTGCTCAGATAGCCAGTTCCATGCCTGGACAAAATAGGAGGATAGCAGAAGGTTGATGGCCAGTATAAAACTAGCCAATTTACGATGAATCCTCACATTATAGATTAGCCGATCCCAACTTGCTTCGGGTTGAGGCATAGTTGTAGTTGTAAAAGTTGGGTGGGAATAATTCATGTGTCTTTCGTTGAATACATCGCCCGCTTTCTAGGACTAACCACTTTAAACATATCCATAGCTAGGTCAACAAACTGTTCATATGCAACTTGACAAGCAGTATGTGCATCTAGTTAGACTAATTTAAGGCATGCCTACAGTTAGTGCTTCAAGTAGTCTTCAGGTAGATGCAAAATTCTTTAATTGATCTCCTCACTTGCTATACGGCATGGGAGTAGAACCATATTACTTACTAAGAGTAACAGGTGAATTCATCTCTTTTTGCTAAACATTTTGGCATAACAAGGCTGATGTACATGATAGAGATCCAGTGATAGGTTTCTGTTGTTCATTGTAAGTATTTTAGTAAACTAGTAATTGGATATCACTAACTGTAAATTATGCACCCCAGCATCTCCTTTTCTTTGGGATGTTTCTTTAGTCATATAATCTTTATAAAAAGATACAAGAAAAAGCAGGTGAACTTACCTTAACCTAAAATAATTATACTGTGGATTTTAATTATACTGCGGATTTTTCTCCAAATTATACATATTAACTAATTCATTCTGAATAAAGATGCATTACAGTAAGTACCTGATGTACTTCATAGTAGTAATGCCAGAAGTCACCATAAGATGGCAAATTGTTTAATTGATTCAGTTTCCGGTGTGGTGCTTATTGTTTGGATAAAACAGTGTGCCTACTATGTTTTGGCATCACTAGAGGGATCAATTTATCAGTGAAAAGTACAATATGAGGTACAGCGGTAGTTACCATGTCCAGGAATGAGAGATCCTGAGTCCTTCACCCCCGCATCACGTTTGATCATCGACTCAGTGAGGTCACCGAAGAGAGATCCAAAAAAGTTCAGAAATCCAAAAGCTACAGCACTGAAATGGCGTTAAAGACACAAGTATCAATTCAGAAAGCCATGATATCCCAACTTAGAGGTTCATAGGAAAGGCTAAACAATTTTAACGCTCAAACTGCACCAACCTAGAATGTGAAAATACTCGCAATTAAAGAAACAAAAAGCCTTTCTTCTATATCATGTGTGAGTTTAGAAATAATTTGGAATGTGAATTTTCAAAACAAAAGTTGAAATAAATAGGACTCCCTACTATGCCTTTTAAGCGTTTGGCAACTACAATGCTAGTGTGATGACAAGTTCGTATGACTTAATAGTATCCCCACTACACCTCTAAAATATTCCAACTTTTGCATGAGTATACATTATAAAGACTACAAATTACACTTATGCAGTGGAAACAGAGCTTGTACCAAAAGGTGAAAGAACCACTGTAAATCATTCCATCATAAAATTTCATCTGAAATAATTCATTATAGATATGACATAAATCAAATCCTTGTCCCATCCTCCCTCCAACAAGGAAAATATACCTTACTGCAGTTACAGACTAAGTTGCTCGGACTTGGGTGCGGGTGTCTGATACGGATGTGGATCTAGAGGTGGGATCCTTCATGATTTAATTTTAAGATTTGAAGATATGAATCATGTAGGTATACGGGTGCGAGGATTTGCCTAAAAATAATTAAAATACCAAAAAATAGAGTGACAAAGCCTAAATTATGAAATAGTACGTGGAGAACTCGAGGAGAATCCTGGAAGGAGATTAAAGGAAAAGGAGTGATACAGAAATTTCTATATAAAAGTGATCCATTTTCTTCAATTTCACCTTAGCTTTTGTATTGATTATAGAAATCATTAAAACTGTCCAGACATTCCTCATCAATTTTGGTCAAAGTACACAAAATCAGTCCCGATGCTACGGCGTTAACAGTCTTTTGTGCATCCAGTGTTTCATGTCTCGATGCTACGACCTTACATCCCAAACGAGTCTCATGTGATTTCCCTCGATTCGGTGGAGTTGGGCCTAGATTTGACCTATGAGGAGGAGCCTGTGGCCATCTTAGACAGATAGGTCAAGAAGTTGAGGACCAAGGAGATAGCTTCAGTGGCAGCATCGGCCCGTGGGACGGGCTACTTAGGAGACCGAATCTAATATGTGGATCCGCCACCCTCATCATTTTTAGACTCCAGGTATGTCCTTAGCCTTATCTTCGAGGACGAACATGATTTTTAGTGGTGGATGATGAAATGACCCTAAAGGTCATTTTTAGCATTTACAGCAAAATTACAATTTTACCCCTCCCATCATGCCCCAAGTCATATTTGATTGGTTTTGAAAGTTGGTTTTTGAAAATCTGGTAAAAAGCTGGGGGCTTTTGCTAAAGAATTGAGTTTTGCAGGCTTAAGTTACCTAACTTGGAATTTTGAGTCATCTCGAGATTCAAGTCTTGGAATGGAATTCCGTTGATTCCATCAGTTTTGGAATGTGCAAGTTGTCTTAGAAAAATTGTCTGAATCAGATTTGGTGTTGTTACGTGAATTATAGGTCCGAAGTTGGAAATTGAGTTTAAAATTGACTTAGGTTTGACTTTGGTCAACATTTTGAGTTCGGGTGCTCGGATTGGAGTTTTGATGGTTCCACTGGTTTAGAGAAGTGATTTCAATGCTAGAATAAGGTTCTTCATAATTTTTTGGTATTCCGTAGCATTTTGGTATTTCAAGTGCCTTAAGTTAGCCTAATTGCAACTTATCGGATACCGGGTCAAGAAGACCTTGGATTCGAGTTTCAACAATTTCATTGAGTCTGTAATGTCGAATTTAGTTGGATTGCATATATGGTTTGTGTCTACGGGGTTTCAAATGAATCCCGAGAGTCCATTTCATGAATTTTTGCTATGTGAAAATTGTTGATATCTAGTGGCTTGTATAAATTTCTTTGAATTTTGTTAAAGTAGTGGCTTGTACATGTGGCAACAATCTTGGGATGGTTTAGATTATGGTCCCTATTTCTTATTCTTATCCATTTATATTGAGAATGTGCTTTTTTGCTTTATTTTCCGCATTATTTTGTCATTTCGGGTTTAGGTTGACTTGCCTCGATTGGTTAAGGGTAAGTGCCACCAGACCTGATTTCGGGTCATGACAGAAGAGTCCGAGCAACTTAGGCTATAGATGTATCAAAGGGTCTGAAACTGAGAGTACTGCATAATAACACTACTGAAAAGATTATTACCTTAATGTGGATGAAGGCCAACAGAACATTTTTGATAACACCACAGAAATGGATATACAACCTCCTAAGCCTGCAAGAGCTCCCTCCCAAGTTTTCTTTGGGCTAATGTTAGTAAGCGGCGTGCGACCAAAAGCCTGAAAGGATTTCAACTCTGTTATGTGCTTTCTTTCGTAGGCCACCAAAGAGACATCACAATTCTTGGATTTGTTCGGCTACTCCATATTTTTAAAAGACAAGAATTAACAATAAATTTGTTGTACTTCCAGCATGCAATGATTAAAGGACAATGAGAGGAATGAGATACGCAAAGGGGAAACCAAGAGATGCATACTTCTTCATAGAAGCATTATCACATTAGTGTGCTATCATTAGTTTCTAAGTTGCTCAAAGGGACAATTTCTTTTCCAGGCAACTGGCAGACAAAACGAAAGAAGGTATATCTTCAATATTAAGAATGATCCAAAATAATCATTTAAATCTACATTAAATAAATAGCTAATACTTCCACAGTTAAGAAAGCAGAGGACACAAGACAAGCCAATTCAACATCTTATCAAGTCTATCACATTTCTCATGACAGAATGCCACCAAAGATGGAATCACATCAAAGACGGATATATTAATAGTGATGATAATTCCAGGTTGAGTTCTGCACTTTTAACAAGGAAAACACAGCATCTTTGGAGGGTTAATCTGAGACATCGGAACAAGGACAGAACTGATTTAAGAGAAGAATATTAACAGTGAAAGGTACCTTGCCTCCAATAAAAGCAAATGTATCTGCTGCAATGATACTACTCATTGCAATTAAGGTTGCCACAAGCCCCACAGTCCATTGAGTTGGGCCTCCAAGAATGATAGGCCATGATGCTCCCAGTCCTGTGTAAACCCATTGAAATACCCATAGAAGTCAGAAGACCAGTACCTGAAGCCGATCAACTGTTGGAGAAACCAACTGCAAAGAATTTTCAAATGCTACCAGATATCAAGTTAAACTTCTAAAGAATAGTAGTGTCTAGACCAACTTGCATGTATCTCAACTAATTCACTGGATACTTGTTACCTCCCACCAACATAAGACAGGCCTAAGATAAGAAGAATGCACCTAGTGACACCTCTGCTAGGATTATAACCTTGGTTCCCAAAGTTGTCACTCCATCTCTTCAACAGTTGTGCTATCCTTTTGGGGGGCTTAGATACCAACTCAAATTACACTGTAATAGCTAAATTCTGGATTTCTTTTACTATAAAGTCAAGTTTTCACTTAAACAGTAGATGATGCAATTCTATACTTGGACTTGCTCCCAACCCCAAAAAGATAGCATGATAAAAAATGTTGATGGTAAAAAAAAAATAAAAAAAAAATTGAAGGATGAGATGTAAGTGGCTAAGTTAATATTATCAACAACAATTATGCCTCAATCCCAAACAAGTTGTGACCAGCTACATGAATCCTCACCATCCAGTTAATTTTATCAACAACAATTATGCCTCAATCCCAAATAAGTTGGGGACAGCTATATGAATCCTCACTATACGGGTTACTCCATAAAGTCATCTCATGCAAATATTATACAAAATAAAAAATAATAATAATAAACAAAAAATAATGACTGCTATCAAATTACTTTTATCCAATAAAAGTATCACCGCAGATTACACTTATCCAATAAAGTATCATATCAGATTACGCCATTAAGATGTTAAGTCTGTAATAATAGTTTGACGCCACACTCTTATATTCATGCTTAATTGTCTTAATACTCAATAATAACTCCTAATCTAAGTAGCACATACATTGAATAAAGAAACAAAAAAAGAAGAGTTTGAGGTTATGTCACAAGCAGACATATAATAATACAACGTGCTAATCTCACAGGAAAATGTAATTTTCTTTTTGAAGGAAAAAGAAGGTCTTTTGAAAAGGCTCTTTGTATAGAAAAAGAAGAAGTTATTAATAACAAAGGGAGAATGTGAGTGTATTTAAGGAAAATCAAATGATATCGATCAAGTCATTTTCTATTTAGAAGATGCATCAAGTGCCACTTTTGTATGGATGATTTGACGGAAGTCGGAGCTAATCAGTCTGTATAACTATATACAGGAGTTTCCCCTTTCTTAGAAGTGTTCACTGAAAAAGCAAAAACAAGACACGAGAGAGAGAGAGAGAGACGTACGTGATGTTTTGTGGATTGTGGAAGGCCCTTTTCTCTCTAGCTAAACATTAGGACTTCCATGTGATGATTTTATATTTTTAAGTACTATAATAAAAAATCAAGCAAGAGGTAAAGTGGGCTAATAATTCACTAACTGTATAGAAATATGTGAAAATATCCTGTCCTTTTTGTACGGTGAAGAGAATAGTCTTTCAGCATACATTATCTTAGGACAACTCAAAAAGGAAAAGTAGGAAGTAAACTTGAAATGAGAGGAGTTTCAACGTTTCACTAATTATGCAAAATAGTTATAGCGGATTCAGAAAAAAGAAAACTTTTGGAGTGAGTGATAAGAATAAATAGTCATGGGATAATAAAATAGTGAAGGGATAAAATTTTTTAGTATCTTCTTTGGTTAATAACCAGAAACAGTCGCGCTATATTTTTAAACATAGGGGTCAGGCTGCGTACATCCGACCCCCCCTTACCCCGCAATGGGAGGGAGCCTTTGAGGCATTGGGGTAATGTTGTTGTTGTTATTGTTTGGTTAATAAGTTTGGGATGACTTATGCCACTATTTATACCATAATGATGGGATAAGTTATCCCATACACATGATGGGATAACTTATCCAAGGATAGCTAATCCCAGGATAACTAATCATAGGATAAGTTGTTCCCAATCAAACGACCCTTAAGTGTTCAACTCTAGTGACAGACTCTTGCATCTTTCCCCTTTGTTCCTTATTGACTAAAAGAGTTTTAAGAATAGTTTACTCATTAGTTTTTTATAAAAAGATTAAAAATTAAAAAAAAAAATTATATGTTCTTTTTCTAAGTCAAAATAAAGTTTTAAAAAAACAAAAGAACTTGGATTTAAACACTACATTGGAGATTACTCTTGCCGAAAGTTAATAAACTCTTAACAGCTTCACTAGCTCAAAACCACTATCCAGATTACACCAAAGGCTAGTAATAATGGACATAGAACCTTAATTTCTTTCTAAGAACATTGTTTTTGCACCCAAAGAGAACAATTTTGGAAATAGCACAAGCTTCGGAGAACTCGTGTGTGCCCAATAGGATGACACTATGTCTCAAAAGACATAAGAAATATACACCATTAATTTATGGATTCTTAAGATCTTGACAAGAACTTTTCTTCAATATTTTCATTTCGATCTAGCTTTTGTTTTCATAATTTCAAAAAATTAAGTTTGGTCTCTAAATAATAAAGGAAGACAATATAAAACACAATATCCTCGGATGCCATTCAGGGATACTTGAGCGAACATGACACAAAGAATGGGTGAAGGTGAGAAATTAAGGAATTTTACGCTTTACTGATGAGAGGGTGTTCATGGTTCGATTTGGATCGGTTATTGATCAAAATCATAACCAAACCAATTTAGTCGGTTTTTAAATTTCTAAAACCAAACCAAACCAAATAAAAAAAATAACCATCGGTTTGGTTATTGTCGGTTTGGATCGGTTTGATTTTTTTTTTTTTTTGGGGGGGGGGGGGGGGGGGTTTTT
>JAABOM020000001.1:25833961-25856207 GCA_011800125.2 Solanum clarkiae | reverse complement strand
ATTATCTTTCGGTTTGAAAGTAATACGTTTGTTGAGGGCATACACATCTCGACAGACACAAATACCTAATACATGAATAATCCACAAAAGGCTAATATGGATTCAATTAAGCACTAGTACTAAAGTTATTATTATTATACGAATAAAGTGATTTAGCTAAGCAATACTAAAGTTATTATACACGAATAAAATGGTTTAGTTAAACAATACTAAAGTCATTATACACCAAAGATCAAATCTTCATAAAAAAAACCAAGCTCAACAATCAAATAACTACCCGGGGAAGGTGGTACAAGAAAATTATATTCCAAAATACTAACAAGCGAATTTTCAAATATAAATGGTAAAGTTAAATTTTTTTTTTTGGTAATTGTATTTTATTTACCATATCTTCAATATTAAGTTAAAGATTTAAATTAATTAAAATATAACAAATATTTATATATTATTTATGATGAATACTATATAAACAATTATAAAATTTATATATATAATTATTTGGTTCGGTTTGGTTATTTTCGCGGATTTTTGTTAGTAAAACCAAAACCAAACCAAATAGTATCGGTTTTCAAAATTTAAAAACCAAACCTAACCAAATCAAATCAAAAATAGGATTTTTTAATCGGTTTGGTTCAGATTGCGGTTCGGTTTGGTTGTTTAACCATAACCATGAACAGCCCTAGATGAGACATCATGTCAAGAATTTCAAAAGTACATACTTGTATGAACGTTCAACACATGTCAATGTCTCACTGGAGCACATTACTGAGTAACTTGAATTCAGATCATTTTGTTTGTGTACACACTTTTTTATAACCAAAAAATCCCCGTGATGCGCAGTTTGAGACCCAGTGGATAAGTTTGCCCCTCTACCCTTCTCCGCTTAAGTATCAAGCTTTTGTTGGCTGTAGTTTTCGAATTTGTGACGTGCAACTAACTCACACATTGTGTTGTGCTCTTACCACTGGACCAAAGCTATGAGGGCTAGTGCATATGTATATACTTCACAGTTTCTAAACAATTAGAACAAAGGGCATTGATTCTTACTAGTGTTAAGAGCTGGTGCCGCCAAACCACATCTCAATTTAACCCAGAAACAAGGGAGATAGCCACAATAAAAGAGCCCAAACATGGCACTAGTAAGTTGAGCAAAACGAGGAATTTGCCTTTGCATCAGCAGAGCCATTGCAACAACAAAGGCCGCAGAGGTAACAGAAACATCAATGTGACCTAAATATCTGACAGAATTAGAAGAGCAATCAATGAGAAAATCTTCAACTTTTAATTCCAGAAAATAATTAAATCATAAACAAACAATAAAGAAATAAAACTAAAACAACTACAAGATATTGGATGCTGTCTTCAAGATTGCTTATCAAGCTACACTGCATTGAAACCACTGTCCATTTACTGAGGGGAGAACAAAACCTAATTGTGTTAGAAGACATTGGGGAAACAAGATGAAAGTATTCTTTCCTTAAAATATATAGCATAGGAAATATGAAATGGACAAATTTCAGATCCAACTTGCATTTATTTATTATATATATAGCTCTTTCTTTCCGACACATAACAAAGACATCTCTCACCTATTCCCACCGCAGAAGACGTCATGCTACATCCCCAGGACAGTTGCAAGAAGTAGAAACTATGTCTAAATTTGGCATAAGTGCATGGAGAAGGTCTTAGAACATTCTTAGCTTTGTAAATTTATCTCTTTATTTTTCTTGAAGTGATAAATAGCCCCATTTCTAACCTAAAGGGTAAAGCAAAAGACATAGACTATCTAAACTAGCAAGTCCAATCACAAAAAAAGGATTTAATCAAGTGGGCAGGTTCCAGGTTTTAAATTAAGAAGTATACAACGAGGAGTCTCAAACTTATAAAACATTGGAGCCCAAAAAGAGTATTATAATAGGAAAAGGAACAAGAATAATATCTACAATCCTACGTAGAATAGGATTAGGAACAATAATAGTATATAGAATCTTACTTATACAAGAATTGTATTATAGTATCCTAGTTGAAAAGGAGTCTAATATGGTATCTATAAATAGGGTCTCAATGTAATAATGTAGAGACAACAATTCAATAATATTCTTCTCCAACATTTCTCACAAAGAGTATAAAAGAAGAGGTTTCACGCTTTCACCCAATATTCTGCAGAGCATATACCTAACTTCCCATGCATAATGAATGATGGATCAATCATTTCTAGCATTATTGGCCTAATTTTCTGAAGACTGACAAATACGGTCATAGTTATGCAGGCGTTTCCATACAACCACAAGAAGGAACAGAGCAAGGGGAATGCATGGTGGGCATTTTGTGAAAAGCAAGGTCTTTCCACTGTGCAAAATCATTGAACTTAATGATAAAAGGACTTCCTGTCATCCATATGTTATGTCAGAATATCAAGCTGGTTTAAACTTCTTTCAAGATGTTGAGTATATCTCTTTAGGTTCAATGAGAGAACACAAAAATGAGGAATATGACGGACACCAGAGATTATGCGGTTCTATTCCTTGATAATTCTGGCAAGAGTCGATGAGACAGCAAATTGATAATGTGTTAATCTTAATTAGAAAATGATAGGCCTTATAAAACTAACACTCCATAACAGGAGTGTCTTGATGAAATGGCTTTGGAGATTCAACATTGAGAAGTAAGCTTTGTGGAGGCGAGTTATCAGTTGCAGGTATGAGCAATTTGGACACTGGACTACCAACTAGTAAGACAAATCATACGTAGTTGGAAACTGGAAATCCATCAGGAATATTCAGGAGGAATTTGTAGCAAACACAGAGTTTCAAGATGAGAAATGGGAGGAGAATTTCATTCTACAATGATGACTGGCTTGGTCATGGAAATTGAAAGACCTCTTTCCTGATCTATTTTTCTTTTTAGAAGAATCTTCCCTTATCTATTTATCCTTTAATCTTCACCTAATGCCACCATGAACGCTTTAGGATTTAAATGAGGGCTCTCTTACATGGAAACGAAGAAGCAGCTCAAAATTCAGTCAGAGAAGCATACAACTATCTATCATCTATAGGGCACCAGCACCTTCTGTCACTGCAAACAGATTTGGAAGATCAAAGCACATTTTAGAGTTGTCTGTTTTTCATGGCTAGTTATAAGAAAAGCCTGCCTCACACAGGAAATTCTTCATAGAAGAGGCTTTTCATTACAGTCCGAGATGCTTTCTATGCCAATAGGAAGCTGAAACCAATGGCCATTTATTTCTACATTTGGCCTAATATGCACCTAGAACAATACAAGGGAAAAAATATGTCACAAGGAATGGTGAAAAATTGTTCCAGCTTGCATATGGAAGACAACTAAGCAGGAAAGGAATGCAAGAGCACTTCAACCCATAAAATCAAGAGTATCTGCATTTTTTTTTCATTTTTGATGTAAATAACAGTTTGTAGATAAAATCATCAATATACTTTTGTGACTCCTTGTAAGAATTCAGGGGTTTTTGTACTAGTAAATATTAGACACTAGCATCAATGGATGTTACATGCTACCGTTCTTAAAAAAGAACGAATTTTGAATTAATAAGATAAAAGTAAATGTCAAAAATATTTTTGTCCACTGCATATTATATTTTGTTTAAAGAGGTCTATAGATAACAACATCGATCCATTGACGTACAAAATATGATGCATGCATGCATAAATCTTGCTGTTACTGTTCCAGTTTCTAAGTATCTGTGGCATGAAACAATGCGCAGTTTCTTGTGAGGTTTAAAGTGGCTTTCCAGAAAATAAGAACTATGTTTACTTTTTAGAGAAAGAAAATTAATAAGAGATGTCAATGACTTACAGTGTGAGTAGCGGCATGAGGGCACAGATGACAGAGCAAACTCTTGATACATATCGAGGAGGAGGAGTCATTCCATAAGTGATTCCACGACTCCTAACCAGTTCAAAGTACTCTCGTGCACCCACAAAAACCGCAGCAGCAAGGGCGACAGTAAAAACCCACCCTCCAGCCAAAACCACACCTCCGACTGAAATACCTATACCAAGTCCAAAGACTACCCTTTTCTTCAATTGACTATTCTTCTGCTTAAGTTCAGAAGTGGGAACTTCCCCCGACGTTGTACTGTTGCCTTTGTTAACTTCCTACAATATAACTATCTCAGTGATTCCAATTCATTTATCTGAAAAGATCTGAACATAATACATGTTGTCTTGCGACATTGACTTGATACTAATCATGGAAGTAGCGACCCCAGAAGTTAAACATTAACTTGGACACTTAGGTGGCCCCAAAAGCAAACAACGAATACAGGATCAAAAAGCAAAGGCAGATCCCCATCATTAATTTCTTTCCCTTTAGCATTACAAAAGGGACTACAAACTAACAATTGACATGACCGAAGATACTCCATGGAAAAAATGGTTAGAGTTTCTCTTTATTGGTTATAGAAATGTTCACAGGCTGAGCGATATTTTTAATCTTCTAATGAGAACACGGCATTCTAATTACATTTTCCAGGAAAAAGTGAGGGTGTATCACATTGCATTCACCTAGTAGCACAAGTGATTTTATGAGTATCACAAGTCGGCAATTGCACTTAAGCTATACCCCTTTTTTAATAACCGATAAACCCCTGATGACCAATGTGCATCATTCGAAACTCGGCAGATGATGGGCCCTCCTTTCTACTCTTACACAGAGGCTTATACACCTAATTAAACATAAGTTTCTTTCACTCTGCTGCACCCCTCAAGCACTCAGAATCATTTAGTCCTTTTGTTGTTATAATAGATCCCGAAAAATACTCTTCCCCTTCTTGACTGATGAAGAGAATATGGCCAGTAAAAATATAGAGAACTTTCAATATTCATTTTTTTTTATCAGGTATTATGATTACTGTTACTACTATTCATAAATACTTAACTTCTTTTTAAATGTTATTATTATTTGGTACAAAATGACATAAGTTAAGATTAAATTGATTCATATAGCTGACTCCGATTTGTTTGGATTAAGGCGTAGTTGTTGTTTCGTACCCTCGCCTCAAATGTCTCTCTCTCCAATGAATAATGCTGCCCTCAAAAGTATTCCCTCATTTTTTCTCTTAACAGAAGCTATACACCTTTTGTCTTACTCCAATAAAATACATCTTCAATTATCGACCTTTTCCTACAAAAACGGAAAAAGTTTTGATTTCTAATCCCACTAAAAACAACCGCTCTATTCCTTTGTAACATAACATCATAAAGAAATGAAAAAAAGACAACTTTGATGAGAGAAAGTGTAACAACGCTAGCTGATAAAAAACTAGATAACCTGTATAATTCAAGTTCTGCTCTGCAAACTAACTATGTTCTGCTCTGCAAACTAACTATCTTCAGGAAATAAAAAGCATGCCATAGTTTATCCAACTATTAACCAGTTCTCCTAACCATATTTCTCGGAAGCACCATGACACGCATAGATCAAACCAGGATAAAGAAAAGAAAAACACATGTAACTCCCTAATGTGATTAATTTGATCAAACGGCCACCCATATCCATTGGTTAATGCAACAGTTAACTTAGAACTAGAGCTAATGTTAAAAGCTGAATCATTCAGTATCATCGAATGAGAAGGGGCAACTTTTTTTGGCCTGATAGACAACTAAAATAGAGCATGATCTTTGCAGAAGTTCACTTGTTTCTTAATCTAAGAGACGATCAAAAGTGGAAGATAACTAGATTGATGAAACCAATGAACCAACTATACCTCAATGCCAAACAAAGCTAGGGTCAAATCATTCTATTACTATTTCACTTACACGAAATTTGTCACCCGACAAGAATTTTCTAAAACTGGAGGTTCTCTAATATCATACTTATCCCTATATTGGTAGAGAATACTCTATCCAAAATGAAAGGGGCTAATGGAAAAAATATACAAGCATAGATAATCTTTACCTCTTTGGATTCATCGCCAAAAAGGTGACCCGGTTCAGCACGAGCAACGGCTGTTGTAATTCGAGGGTGTTTCAAGAAGATGCTTTTGGGTATACCCGAAACCTCTCTAACTCTGGACCCATCAATAAACAACCCAATTCTTGAAATTGAACATCTGGGTCGGGTCAAACTAAAGGTTCTCGTCGAAGAGTAATGAAATAGAGACGATGTAGAAGGAAGGTGATGGGGGTGGCAATTGCAGATTGAAGTAAGGGAAAGTGGAATCAGCTTGAATCTATCAAAATCTATAGAAGAAGCCATAGATGAAATGGGGTAATGGGTATAATATTAAAGATTGATTAAACGTTATTAGAAGCACGTTTGAAGAGTCTGAAGGAAGAGTTGGATGAAATCAAGATTCGCCATTGAAGGTAACAAGAAGAGGATACATGTGTAACACAGGTAAGTGATAAAGAGGGGAAAGGTTGGAATTTTTGAATGGTGTGCTGCACATAAGAATTAGCCCATCCTTTTTTTTTTGTTTTTAACAGACTTGTTTGTTTGGTTGTTTTATTGAGTAAATTTCAAAGACGGCTAAGGCTAAAAATATAATTAGGTTCAGTGGTATCAAATGAGTAGATTGGGATAAAATTAAAAATATTAAAATAAATGAGTTAGATTATAATTAGCTTAAATTTATTTTGGATTTAAATAAGGTAAAATTTGAGTTAGATCATGACTCGCTCAATATATCAATAATTTGAATTTCAACTTAATAAAATAAAAATAAAAAATTACAAATGGATAGATAAAAGAAAAATATAAAATAGATAAAAATATACATTGCATCCATGCAAGAATAGAGCTTTAGAACGAATTGAAACTAGAGATTAAATTGGGCTTATTGAAGATTCTTCAAAATGAGTTAAGGCATGAACGGGGTTGAAATTGAGCCCAATTTAAATTATCTTGAGCTCGATCCATAAATTTTTGGACGAACTGGACAAATTACCTATAATTGAGCTTATTTTTAACACCTTAATTAGGTCTTTTAGCTATAGGCTATCTAATTATAATATATAGTTATATATCAAGATGATAATAGAGTAACAGAGAAGATAGAGCCAAGCAAAGAAAGATGAAGCAAATACAATTCATTTGTATATCTTGTTGATAATTATATCACAAACATATTGATTTATATCAACAACTAGCTAGTAGAAGGAGAAAAAGTGCAAACGAAATTAAAAGATGGACGAAAGAGCCGCGCGAGATTGGGAAATAGACAAAAGAGGCAAACGAGATATGGGAGCAGGGGAGAAAGGCGATAGAAATAAGATTGATTTATATATTTGATCGATAATAATTGACCTATATCAATTAATACTATTGTTTTTTGTTAAACTGGAATATTAATAAATATAATTGTTGTATCAATAAATACAATTGTATCATTATTGTCATTCATAACAAATTATATTTGTATTCATTTGTTGCCTTGAGTATTATATTTATACATTATCATGTGCGTTTGTGTTACATTTTACATATTATATGATTGTTATCATTTACATTTATATCATTGACTATTGTCATTTATATAATTAACTGTTGCTATTTATATTTCTATTGCAAAACAACACTACAAGGAAAGAGGAGAGAGAAATTTACTTTAAAAATTTAAATATCAAATTATGATCATAAAAATTACAAATCTTTTAAATTATAATTTTTTATTTTTGATTTCTCACCCCAATAAGATTTTTTTCATTCTTAGGATTCGAACTCGAGACTTATGGTTAAGGGTGAAATACTTCCATCAATGCATTATAACCCCTATTAATTTTTTTAAACCATAGTTAAGCATATGATACATATTTTGCATATATTTTATGTAATTTTTCTTTTAATTTCACTTTATCTCAACGACATTGAAACCTTATTGATTTGAATTAAATTTGTGCATTTGCGGGACCCAATCCAAAAGTAGGCGATTGAATAATTATTTTTTTAAAATGGTTCACTGCCCTCAATAAAATATTTTGTATTCGTTCAATGCAAGCTCAAAACTTTGATCAAATGTAAAGAAATTTTAACTATTCTACCACGCACATATCGATACAGGCTTTCATTCTTCATTCCTTTATATTTCTACTCCCCTTTTTTATTTTGTCTAACTTTACTTTCTACTTTATTTATATAATTGAGTTTCTTTCATCAATTTTCTTTTTTTTTTCCAGGTAATATATGGTAACTGAATTTAGGATCCCCTATTTAGCCATGTAGTCAAAATTATTTTGAACATTAGTTTTTATTTCAAATTATCAAAATCTCGATAATATACTACATTAAAAAATTATTAATTATAATATCACTTTTTTAACAAACTTCTTAATAATATTAGATGAATTAACCCTCTTAAATTCTTTTAGCCCTTTTAAAGTATTGGGATCAACTGGAGCTTTATTAATTTTTGTTTCTTAAAAAAAAATTGTATATGGAAATTCATTTATTTTTAAATAAATTATTTTTTTAAAAAAATCATTTTTTAATCGATTTATTTATTTTTTCTAAAACCTACCATTTCTCTCAGCACCCATTTGATTTTCTTTTTCCGGTTGTCTTTTCTGTTGTTACAACGAACAAAAGAACTCCCGCGTTTACGAGGCTCGTGCAATTCCACCTTAAACCCTTCTAATCCAATCGAAAAACCCAAATTAGATTGTCACGAAAATGGCTAAACCGAATGTCTCAGACTCAGAAACGGAAGAGAGAAACTCAGATTCAAGCTCAGAGTCAGAGGAGTCTCCGGTGGAACCCCAAAGAACTGGAAAACTCACTGATTATGAAAAACAAAGAATGAAGAGAATCGAAGAAAACAAAGCAAGAATGGAGGCCATGGGTCTGCACAAAATGGCAACTTCGTTGATGGGTTCTTCCCCCAAACCCCAGAAGAAAGGCAAGGACAGAAAGGGCA
Source organism: Solanum clarkiae (assembly GCA_011800125.2). Taxonomy (NCBI): domain Eukaryota; kingdom Viridiplantae; phylum Streptophyta; class Magnoliopsida; order Solanales; family Solanaceae; genus Solanum; species Solanum clarkiae. The sequence goes on along the minus strand of JAABOM020000001.1, from coordinate 25,847,317 downwards.
AAAAGAAGGTGGTGGATGATGAAGATGAAGATTACGAGCCAGCTCAAAGTGAGGACCTTTCTTGCGATACAGGTGAAGAGGAGGAACAAAATGACGTGGATTTTGAAGTTTCAAAGTCCCAACTGAAAAAGGTACAACCTTTCTATTTTTTAAGCAAACAATTTATTGATCAACTATAACCTCCACTAACATAATCGGTTTTTGCATATTTTTTCAAACGGTACAATTTTTCAGATGCAAAAGCACATTATACATCAAGGAATTGTAATGCTTTATGTTGTAATTTGCTTTTACTTCTCTGTGTCATTTTGGGTGCACTGATTGTGTTGTGATAAGAATATCAAATGCATCGGCTTGATAAGAATATCGAATGCTTCGTAGCTATTGCTTCTTTTTCCAGTGAAAGAGCTAGGATGGAAAAATTGAAAAACTTTGTTTCTTAATTAAAGAGATAGAGAAATCTGTTAAATTCTTAGGATTCAGGTGAGCACGTTATATGATTGGATTAAGTTTTTGTATTTTCAGCATATGTGAAATAAAAGTAGTTGAGCGTGTGAAATTTATCAAAATGGGGCTGTTTTGTGTGATCTAAGCATCAATTACGTGACTGGTCAGATTTCAAGTCATTCAGAGATACTTTAGGACTGGGTATTTTAATGTAGCATGAGTTATCTTAAACAAAGAAGTTAACACAAAATTGATATGAATGTGATCATAGATTAATTGAAGGAGTTCATGCGGATTACTTGAGTAACGATCTTGGTATTTTTAACACGATTACTGATTACTATGAGTAGTGATCTTATCACAATTTGTGTTTTATAACTTTCATGATTTATAAATAGTTTATAAAATGAATGTGCTAAAGAATGTTTTGAATTTGCACATAGGACAAGTCTTGATTTGATATTGAAATAGTTATTCAAAGATGATCTCACTTTTACAAGACAAGCTTAGTGATGATTGAGATATGATTAAAGTTATTGAACATGTTTGACACTTACTTGAGAAACAACATTTTGACATGTGCTTTCATTAAAGTTGACATAATATGAGTTGGTAAGGTTAAATGCCTTATACTATTTAGAAAATGCTTTTATTGTTTATAAAGAAAAATTTGGCTTTTTCTTAAAGCAGCACGCCATACTGATTACATGGTGCATTCTTGAAAATCTTGAGAATTTATAAAATTTGATATGAAAGTATTTTACTGAGTTATTTCCTAAATGGTTAAGAGGATTTTGCTTTCATTTGACAAAACTTGATTATGGCTACTATTTTTCTTGAAAAGCATTTATTTCGTGATTTTGATTATCATACTAGCATGTGCTTTGCCTTTTCCTTCATTAAAATGTTGTGGTTAAGTGTTATTACTCATTAAGCTAGCATCTCACTTTTCGCTGAATTCTTTTATAGAGAACACATGTGATATTTTTGTTAACTAGAGCTAGCAAGTTGATTCCATGGTGAGCCCCGCACTTGTGCGTGATTTGTTATGGACTTTTCTTTGAATTCTTGGAGTCAGTCCCTAGTCATTTCTTTTACTTGATTCTTGAATATTCTTTCATTTTATATAGACATGAGACCAGTATTAGACTTCTTTTTGATTTGAGGATGAATTAGTATTATTTCCTGGAGAGTAGATTGATAATTAATATTTTGTCTTGATTTAGAGTTATTATTAGTTGTATTGTGGATTTCTGAGATGGGAAAAATTTGGAATAGGCCCAAAAACAGAGGAAACTCTACTCAATTTTCTGTAGAATTCTAGTAAAGCTTGCTTTGAGATTCTCCCCCTTAGCGCGAGTCATGGTCTTAAACTTGGGTCATGACAAAGTTTAATCTTCCCTTTTCCCCTTTGTTTTCCTTGAACAGTGAGTGATGGGCTAGCGCCCATGGTTTTTTTCCTTTTAAAATTCCTTTTTGGTCTTAAAGGAAGAGCCTTCCTCCCCCTTTGTTTGAAAACCAAATGGCATATATGTCCTGGTTTTGGTTAGAGTATTACAACAATGTCATACATTTCCTTTTATACTGTCTAGTAGAAATCTTAACTAAGATTCTTAACCTCTCAGAACAGTTATGTCTTATTGTCTTTTATTATTGTTAATAAATGAGTGAATTTACGCCCATGATGTCCAAAAACAACTACTATCAGAAGAGTCTACTATATGCATCCTGGGCTCTGAAACATTTCATGAAAACAGGCTGCATCCCTTATTTCATCATGTGTTCAACATTTAGAGAACTGATGTTTCTGAATGTCGTTAGCTGAGGCGAAGAATACATGAATGGTATGCATAGTACAATGACATAAAATTAACGAGTCTAAGTACATCTGATCCTTTTGGTGCACCCACGAGGTTCTTATTTGTATAGATTATTTGGTGTCGTTCATAGAAAACCTTGTTGTTTTGTAAGGTTTTCCGCCTTTGGGTATACCACTTGAATGCCGGGGTGCTTTTGCCCTTCTTTAAATGAAATTTATTGCTATCGAAAAAATGAATCCAAGTTCATCTGATCTCTGACCTGTGGAGTTGTCTGTTAGGAGAGGCTGCTAATGCGCCTGCCCTGCATTTAACCCATTATATTTGCTTTCGCAGTTCGTAGACAAAATATTCTAGTTTGGTATACTGTTAACTTTCCTTGGATCTCTTGTTGCAGTCGAAGAAAAAAATTCAAACTCCTAAGAAGAGAGTTTCTAAGACAATGGTACCAGCTAACACGGATTTTGTCGATGATGATGTCGCCTTAATGCAGGTGACATATATTATTATTCAGTCTTATTAATATGCATATACATATATAATAACAGAGAGAGATATCGCATCAGTCACCCTTGCCAATAAGCCTGCAGCTCTCCACAAGGCATCCAGCAGTAAAGAGTTTATTTATCTATGTGCAGGCTATTGCATTGTCACTACAAGATTCAGCAGGTTTTCTGAATCTTGCAAATGAAGTACCAACGCGAGGCATTGATGCAGATTCCACTAAAAAGGACAGCAACGAAAAAGCTTCTTTGAAAAAGGTCGGCAACCAAAAAGCTACTTTGAAAAAGGCCGGTAACGAAAAAGAAGTAAGTATGTGCAATCAGGAAGATGCCATTGGGAAAAGGAAGAGAAAACAAGAGGTATGTTATGATTTATTTACTAAGTCAATGAAAATTCTGAACTTTCTCATACTCCTTCCTCTATTCTTGAGTACTTTACAATTGTTTTCAGAAGACAAGAAATCGAGTGCAGATGACTCAGGATGACTTGATTATGCATTTCTTTCAGTTTGATGGTAATGCTGAGTCTGCTTATCAGGTTTCATACATCTTGTACATGTGAAAGTGATATGCTAGACAGTTTTGTGGTCCACTATATTGAAAATCTTTATCTGATGTCACATGTACTTCTAGCATGTTCTAGCATCAATTTTTTTTTTGTGCTTGCTGTTATAGATTGATTGTAATACCCATTAATTAGTTGGTACTCTCTCATAGAAGCTGGAAAAGGGAGTATAAGTTTCAGAGATCTGCGGAAAATGGCTGTTTCCCATGATTTTACATGGTCAGATGAGGACATGGCAAATATGATTCGTTGTTTTGATTCTAATGGAGATGGAAAGGTACTTCTCTCCTTTGGTTTTTTTTTTTTTGCAGGTGTGGGGGTGGGTTAAAAAAGTATTCCCTATTTGTTGAAGACCTAAGTGTTTGATAAGATTCAATATAGAACAGATCACAGAGGACTGGTGCTATTAGTTCCAAATTTTTATGGCTTTCATGCTTGAGTTGAATGTAGACAAGTCAAAGGAATTAATCATAAACTAGCCACTGGGGCACATACGACAAGTGTTAAGTGTTTAAATATACTAGATATTAATTGCATATATTATATGTGGCGTAACTTCATATCACCGAGGACATGACCTTATATAGAAAGGAATGAAAGTCACATGTTATGGTAGAATGTTAATAGGCTGGTAGGGGTAGGATGCTGTCTTGCCTTGTGATGTAGTAGGTTAGTAGGATTAGTCACATCTTTATATATTGTGTTATATTATCCATCATTTATTTTACTACTTTTATTTGAGTTATAGAATTGTCGTCGTTTTTCATTTTAGTCGCTATTCTATATCTAGTATTTTTCTGCTTTTGGGGTTGATATACTTAAGAGAGTCTTCTGGAAACAACCTCTCTGTCTCTATGAGATAGTGGTAAGGTTTGCGTACACTCTTCCTTCCCCAGACCCCACTTGTGGGATTTTACTAGGTATATTGTTGTTGGTGTTTTGAAATATATAACACAATCTTAAAGAATGAATATAAAAATGATAAAGTTACTACCGTAAGTTGGAGAAAAATAAAAACGTTTATTTTTTTTATAACTATAGTGTCCGATTCAACTTGCACACACCACAACTAATTCCTTGGTTTACCTGCTACTCTCCACCCAACACAGACACTGGGTAATTGTGTACACTGGCTTGGATAAATAGAAGATCACCTAGTAACTTTGCCTCCACTGGATTTGAATTTGAGACCTCATAGTTCTCAGCGAACTTCATTTACCATTGAACTATATCTTTGGGTGCTAATATCTCCTTCTATACAAGGAAAGTACAATATGTAACTCTCATGTTTTCTGTTCCTTGTTGCTACACTTATTTTATACATTGTTATTTTGTTGTTTCTTTTTCTTTCTTACTTTCTTGCATTGGTATTTCTTTTAAGCCGAAGTTCTATCTGACACAGCCTCTACCCCATAAAGGTAGAGTTAAGGTCTTCATACATTGTACTTTCCCCAAATCCCACTTGTGTAATAGGTAGAGTTAAAGTCTTCGGACATTCTACCTTCTTCAGACTCCACTTGTGAGATTACACTGGGTATCTTGTTGTGATGGTTTTCCCTCCTTGGACACCAAACCATGGAGGTTACCGTCAAGTGTTTGGGGCTTTATAGATTAATTGGAATGGTTTAGTACTGTGGCGGTAGGCTATCAATCATCTGCAACTGAAAAGGAAAAAAGGTGACTTATCCTATTTGGTGTTTTCATTAAAAAAATTCCATGAACTAAAGCGGCAAAAAAGCCAAAAATTGACTAAGGCGGCTCCGGAGACAAAAGGGCATTTTTTCTCAAATTTGTAGGGTAGTCTAACCAACCCTGCCAAAACCAAAAGGCGAAGAGTTGTCGTTTTGGTTTTTTCCAAAAAAATTGTTGCCGTTGTGGCTCCGGAGTCTATAAGCCTGAACAGTTGTTTGTGGCCATTTTTATTTGGTTCTTTTGGTGTAGCTATTGTGTTATTTTATAAGTGCTGTCCACCAAGATCATAAAAATGATATCATTTTTACTTAGTAAGTTCCATGACGATCTGCCCTCAAATGGCTGCTTCAAAAGCTTTATGCTTTTTAAAGTTGGGTTCATGTTTTATCCTAGTCCTTCCTAAACTTGATACTGCATATTGCAGTTGAGCCTGGACGATTTTCGCAAAATTGCACTCAGATGTAATATGATACAAGATGCTGTTTAATGTTGCATCGAAAGAGTACTTAAATCTTCTGAAGAAATAGACAACTTTATGTCATATTGGACATGACTGACTCAGACTTCATGTCACTACACTTTACCGGCAAGTGAGAAGGGAAATTGTAGCTAAGAAGTTGACTGCGTGAAATAGAAGGCACCCAGAATCAAGCTTGGGATAAATTGACACTTGCAACGGGGTTGAAACAATGGCTTTCGAGCTTGGATTCAGAAGAAAAGTGATACAATGACTTTTGTTAAGAAAAAAAGGGTAGTCCATTTTTATACTTATACATTAGTTAGTTATTTCTCCTTGTTTTTTTCAATTCGCCCAGCTAGCATGTTTTCTTCAAGAAGACAGGATGACCTCACATTAACCTTCTGTTCATAAGAGATCCTGTTCTCCATTAACTATATGTAACTAGTGATTCTTGTTTGTTATCCTTATTGTGAGAGGAGTTGCGATGATGAAATCTCAAGAAATAAGGTTGTTACTTTTAAAAGTAAAACTAGTCTTAAGTAAATTCAAGCAGTTCGTCCATGCCAATAAGATCACCAAGTCATAACTGTTGGTGGACAGACAAGCACTAGCAACAGTTACAAGGTCCATAATCAGGAAGTATACTTAATTTGCAAACTAAAATGTTTCCTCGACATATTGGCAAAGGATGTCAAATGCAGTTAGTCACAAGATGATACTCTCGAGCTCAGGCATTACAAAAACAGATTACAACCTGTCTTGTACATTTTAAAGTCAACCAGACAACAAATGATACAAAGCTTTTTAATGGATTAGTCGCCTATTTCTTCAGGGTTCTAGAATTTTTTCACCCACTTTGGTGCACTGATGATGTAGCAGCAATCTCTTAGCCATCATGTCTTCTTGAGAAGATAGCCAAGAAAGAGGCCTACCAGTCCAACAATAACAACATACATAAATGAGATTCCACCACGACTTCTGCTGCTTTGGCGCCTCAAGAACTCCTGCACCCAACAAGGTTCGTGAAGTTTAAGGATAATGTTCCAGCCACAATGAATTTCTTGCAGTACCAGCACAAGCAAAAATGCTACCCAGTTCAATGCCAAACATTTTTCCAATACAATTTCAGTTCAAGAACTAACGACTTCAAGTGCAGTAGCCTGACACTTCTTTTATAAGTGCAGTAACAAAAATAGCAATTAGCTAATCATACAGAGCGCATGATTAATCAATTCATTACCGGAAGAAAGAAAATATCTCTCACTATCTAACCCACCCTTAAAGGTAGAGTTCAGTCATTTCAGGAAACATTAACTGATGATGAGGTTATTGTCTTCAGACATTTCAGGGAACATTAACTGATGATGAGGTTGTCTAATTGTCTTCTTTTTTCAGGTCCACCACACAACTTATCAAGCTATAGTGTCATTAATAAATAGACTTTAGATCTTACTCAGACTAAAGAAAGAAGGTTGTGCTTTCATATAGCAGCTGATCCAGCCTTATCCAATTGGAAAGCCATGCAGTTATCAAACAAAGGAAACAACATATTTAATTCAAGATAGCAACAGTTAACCAGAAAGACAAATAAAACAAAGAAGCTTTCCTCATCAGTGCAGGAGGGTCATACAGTGGCTTGAACAACTAACAGAACGCTTATCCTATGCATGTACGGACCTCACGACCCATTTAAGTAGTCCACATATCTGACCATGTCAATAGAAAAATCTTATTTCTCCCAACCACCTCTTTTTGAGAGAAAGGCAATTGTATTATAAAATCAGCACCAAGAAGGTGCTGAAACATTCACAGGTGAGCAAAAAGCAAAAGGACAACCCTTTTCCAGTACTATAGGGATTCTAAGAGCGTAAGTACTGATTCTGCTTAATCTACAAAATTCCTCCTCACCCCAAAAGGAAAACGAAAGCACATAATTACACTTAATCTACTATGTTGAGTTAGCTTTATCTTCAAAACATCTACTATTCCTTTCTTTTCCAACCACCCTTTGTTGTTGCCTACATAACAAACACCATTATATGTTCGGTGTGAATTAAACCTTGAAGTTCATCTCCTTTCAACCTAACAGAAACATAGTTTCCATCCCTCTTGACTCAAACAATAAGCTAGATCTCCACTCTCTAGAAGAATTGATTTTTATTCCTCTCAAATCATCCATGGAATGAAGCTCAGTTCTTTTCTTGTGAACCCTTGAATCTCTTTACAGGAGAAAGGTGATAAAAAAGAAAACATAAATATTACAAGTCTGAGATAGCTGATGAGTGAAAAGTTACAAAAATTCTGATAAAACGCCAGCAAAAAAAAAGGGCAGTCTGGCACACTAAAGTTCCCACTATACACACAACAATGACAAAGAAACCAGTAAATAAATTTATAATTAAGGCCCTTACCAATTCTTGCTTAAGCTTGTTATTTTGCTGTATTGCAGAATTTTTCTCCTCTGTCAACTTTAAAATTAGTGCTTTTGCCTGCAAATAAAACAAAAGGACTCTTCAGTATTCTTTTTCTTGAATAGTTACGCTGTATCTTCTTTTCCCCGAAGGGCAGAACAGTGCATAGCGATCAAGATTTGGTCATAATGACAAACTTTACATACTCAAACTCCCACCTTGTATGAAACAAGTATTTCATTGAACGAGTAGAAAGAAAAATAATAAAAAATACATTTGCTGAAGTCAAAGAAAATGTAGTTAGCTACTTGTAATTTACAAAAGCCTAAGAAGTGACTAGAGCTTCAAACTAGAATATTTATACAGCTAACCATTTATGCAGGAAAATGACAGCATCTTATACCATGATAGAACCAAATGATTCCACTCAAAAACTTCAGAGAGATTTTAGACTGATAGGTTTTATCCTACTTATCTTGAATTCTTCTAGTATCTCTGCTCACTGTTTGTGGTCCAAGTTAAAATTCCAAGCCAGGGAGAACATAGTAGTCCTAGCCCTTACATACAAGATGATCAAATACACAGAAAATACACATTTATATACAATTTTCTAAAAGGTAATCAGCATGCCCAACATAACATTGATCGCGAGAATAAATAATCACTTCAGAAAAGGAAAGATCACCAAGAACACAAAAGGAAAAACATAGTTGAAACAAACTTAAACCACTGTGATGGAATCACAAAATGATCTCTAACAAAGAAAAGTACCACCTATATGGCTATATTACAGTGTAAAGAAAACATAATCTGTGTCAGAATATTGACGAACTATGATCTATAGAGGCTTCTGTCAACTAGCATTGCAGAGACTTGCCCTTTTTTAATTGAATGGAAGCACAGTGGAGATAAGAGTAAGGAATATTGCATGAACATACAGAACTTCAACACCAAGAAAGAAATCAATTAGAGAAACATTGTTTATATGAACTAAGAAAGATCTGCTTATTGGATCAACTAATCCTCAACAAGTGGTTTAGTACTTCCTCAAACTACAGGTGATCTATAGATCAACCTCAGTAGCAAATAACATTTTGTCATGCCAGATCCAGGCAGGGTTTTAAGTATGATCAGAAGGTAAGTAGGTATTTGAATGACGGACATGTGTAGGAGGTAATACATTGTCGTCTGTTTCATTCTGTAATACTGGCATAATGATATTTTGGGGGACAATGTCCTTCATTTGCACCAAGAAGGACAAATAATGTATAAAAGGAAAACAGCATACTCCACTGAAACCAAAGGGTATAGCGTATTCGAAGTACCTTTCTCATTAATCAGTATCATTCTGACTAGACAAATCAAGAAACACTATATTCCATACCTTGCCTAAGAAAAGACACCTTGAACCTAGCAACCCCAAAATCCAGCTCGTGGGGTACAAAATCATATAAAGAGACTAGGATCAATTTCATTAGGAAAAAAAAAAGAAAAAAGAAAGGGTACTATCCATGCCCTTAACCAGTGTAACTCTCAACAGCTCCACCCACCCAAGACTGAATATTTAGAGTGTGGATAAGGTTCCATTGAGGATGTGTTTGACTAACAGACCTTGAACCTGAGCCAACTCCAATGTTAGCTCGTAAGAGATCAGGATCATACAGGACTATATAAAGACATATAGACCACCCCTCATCCATGCCGGGCTAACAGCTTGCAATTACAAACTCTATAATACATTCAAATTTAAAATGTCAAATATTCCAAGATAAATTTTGTCCACTGTATAAGAGCACAACACTGGAAAGGTGTGAAAAAATAGACACAAACCAGACAAATTCTAAATGTTCAAATCGCAGAGGCCCTAAAAAAATTGTAGTCTTGCAGATTTGCGAAGTTCTTTAAGAACGGTAACGGGTAACAAACTCTTGCAGATTGCTATGTTTAGTATATGTTTTGCTATGACACCCCTCGACTCCTTATTAAAATGCATCTAAAAACTGGATAACTACCTTTGGTTGTTTCATTTGGACTTCAGTTTTGGAAGTTTGAATAGATGTAATCATTAGCATTTTATCCATTCTTCCCTCTTGGCCTCCTAACCCCCTTGAAAATTTCAAGAAATTTAATTCCTTCTTGTATAAGGTACATTGAAGTTATTTGGCTAATAATTTTGACACTTAATTTGACAAATGAAGCTTTTTTTTGACAAGGTAGCTGACCAAAAGAAGCATTTTGCTAGTCTCCATTTAGCAAGTGTTAACACAAGAGCTTTTCTACCTATTAGTCAGGCATCATTGGATTGTGGCTGCTCTATAAGAGCAATCATACAAAAGAAGTAAGTACTAGTATTCAGGCATCTGTAATTCCTCCCCCCACCCCGAGAACTAATTATTATATGGAAATTCACTATATCACATCTGTAAAAGTAGCATTTCTTTTTTCCTTTATTTTTAGAGGGTATAGGGTGTGCTTACAGTTATGACAAACAAGACAGAATGAAAATAGTTCTCAAACTAACCAGGTAACACAAGAATTTGTTAATCAGAAAAATCCCAGGCAGCTAAAATGCAAATCAATGAGGAAAAACAACTCAAAACAGACTCTAAGATCTACAAGGTTTATGATGAATAAACATCAACAGAAGTTCTCCATAAATGCACAGAGAGCAATATGACAGATTACAATGTGGAAGTCAATGAACAAACAGACACCAATAGGTCTACCACAAACTGAATGAGGAAAAATCTTGAAAACTGCAAAGTCATGGAACTCAAGTGATATGTACTGAATATCCAACTATGTGCTACAGTAACAATAAGCAAAATGAATGCTAAGCAATCAATTTATAGACTCTAGATATTAGAAACTTAGTCATTCCTGTTGGCGTGCGTATATACTTGACAACATAGATAATAACACAAGCCAAGGAACTTATCAGTCACCATAAGAAACATCGCAAATTCTGTAAAACGAAATCTACCTCTGATGAATTGTCTTGTGGCTCCGCGTATGTCCTTGAAGCCTGCACAACAACCAGATATATCATATCCTATATGAATTCTGCTAGCTTGTTACCCCCAAAAGGAATCTTTAATCTTCAACAACATGAGGGCAAGACTCTTAAAAACTCACATTGTGGAACTCAGCTCCATTTTCAGATATTGAAGCCCTAGGTGAAGAACCTTCCTCGGACCCCTCCCGCACAGGTGATGGTGGTTGAGGTGTAACATAAGCCACTCTCAACTTACACTCTTCAACATGATTCCCGGACTCCTTGTTGAACTAAAAAAAACGTGTATAAACCGTGCTAGTTCTCATCAATTAACAATTCACAGTACAGAAACAACAGTAAGACCAAATTTTGCAATCAATTAACATTTGTAACAAGAAGAACACAGCTGTAACAATCTTACCATTTCTGGAGTTATATCCTTAGCCGTAGTTCCGGGGCTTGCCACAACACTTTGAAGCAGGAACTTATCCTTGCATTGCATGTCCGGTGGTGCCTCTTTTTGTGCTTGCATTGTAACTGAATCCATAAATTGTAAGAACAATTACAAAAACATCAACTAATACTACGTATCAATCCCAAACTACTACTCCCTTTCTTCACTTTTTTAGTTGTCCAAAATGGACTTTATAATCCATTTAAGAAATAATAAATAACATGCATATTTATACTAATACCTATGTTAATTGGAGTATAGTCTCAATGGACTTGAAAAATGATTTGGGAAAGGAGTAGGTGATGTTAAAGGCAAAACAGGAAAAAAATGTATTTCACCTGGTGGACAAATAAAAGTGAAAATTTATTTTTAGTAAGGCATTTGACCATGAAAATCAAATATTATTCACTTTATGTTTTTAAATTGGAGTTGGAGTTGTGTTTCTTCATGTGTTTGCAAAGAATATTTAGAAGTTGAATGCATTTTTTTAAATATAATTTATACACCAAATTCTAAAAATAAGTTGATTAATTTACATGAATTATTCAATCAAATCTATTCTAAAAAAATAATATCTCAAAATAAATAGTAATATAATGTCATAGAATATAGGAGCTAGTACATATTGTTACAAATATTTTTTCACTTTATTTGAAATTTTTTATGCTGGAATTGTGTTTAGTTATAGTTTTTTTAAAAAATAATATTTGGTCATTTGAATGTACTTTTCCTAAAGAACACAAAACATGATTTTAAAATGAATAATTTAAATTGAGTTACTTTTTCAAAAATAAAAAATTTAGGATCAAATTTGAGAAAAAACATAGTGAAAGTTAAAACAAATGAAACCAGAGTTTTTGTATTTGGAATTTTCATGACAAAACTTTGATTTTCAAATAAAGTGAATTTTTTCACTCAGAAAAAAGTGAATAGTTATCATGCCAAAAAATACATAAATATAGTGGACAAAAATACTACTTATAAAAACACAATTACTACTAGTAAAAAGATACTCTCTAGTTTCAATTTGTTTGACCTTTTCTTTATAGTATGTTTCCAAAAAATGATTCTTTCTCAGTCTATCAATTCTCTAGTTCCAAATTTCTACAGACCACAAAATTAATTAAAGGATATTTTGACATATTTGAAATATTTTATAAAATATATTCTTTATTTTTTTAAATTCTGTTTTAAGTCAAAATATGTCAAACAAATGGAAAGAGAGGGAGTAACTATTAGCAAACTGAACAAATCAAACAGAGCATAGGAAAACAGAGAGAAAGAGAGACAAAAGACCTATGATATCACAGGTAGAGCGAGGCATCACAATTCCAGTGTTAGGCCTTACACAGTACTTCTTTGGATTCGTCGTCTTCACCTGAAATCCAAAAAGAATAAAATAAAAAAAATTGTAATCTCACAAAAAATAAAAAAGTAATTACAGTGAATTTCCATGATACCTTGAAGGCTACAAGGTCATCGGATTTGTTGCTCAGTTGCAAGGAGCATGAGATCTGCTTCTTCAATTCAACTATTCAACATCACAAAAACCATGTAACAAAACAAACAAATCAAACAAAGGGAACAAACAACAGACGGATCTGAAAAGTTCAAACAGAGTAGGAAATGTTCTAGAAGTTTCTAACAGAGAGACGTTACAGTGAAACTGAAGTTCTAGTGGGTCGATTTGAAGTAGTTCCCCGTTACTCATTTGGCCAGCGATCCTTTTGTATAATTTTATAAATCAGGCGGGAAGCAGCGGTTCTCCGGCGAAGGAGAGGGGATTCACGGCGAGGATCTCGAGGAGAAAGAGATGAATGGGGGTTGGGGTGCCAAGTAATAAGAAACGTGGGATAGTGTTGCTTGTCTGACTTCCATGCTGTTATGTTTTAAATTCGGTAAGCGGCTTTTTTCCTAGTTAGGTCTCAAATTAATATTTACATTTCTTTCCTTTTTTGTTTTCTATTTTTCACTACTCACCTACTTATACCTTTTATATTTTCCTGTCTTGG
>JAABOM020000001.1:25821685-25833861 GCA_011800125.2 Solanum clarkiae | reverse complement strand
GATCGAATCTAATCACGTCGAATTAAACAAAATAACAACAATAACATATCCAGTGAAATTCCACAGATGAGGTCTGAGGAGGGCAAATTGTACGCAGACCTTACCGCTACCTCATAGAGGTAGAGAGACTGTTTCCTAAAACCCTCAGCTCAAAGCCCATAAGCAGAAAAACCTCGTCGAATTAATTTTTATTTATTTTTTAATAAAATTATGAATTTTTATTTAAATTTATAATCATTTTAAATAATTAAAATAATCCTTTTAGTTTATTAAAAAAATCTCGAATCGAACTCAATAACTTTATATGTATGTAAATATATTTTACAAAATTTTTCAAATATATATATAATCTAGATCCTAGGTCTCTAGCGATTGGACTATTTTAGATTTTTGTTGTTTAATTAACTTTTAATTAAGTAGGTTTTAATTAGGGGTGACAATTGGGTTGGTTGAGTCAAATTTGAACGGGTTATAATTGGTCAAGACCCGACCCAACCCAACCCAAATTTGCTTGGGTCAAAATGGGTTATGGGGCGGGTCAAGATCCAATCCAATCCAATTTTTATTAAATTTTACTTATTTTATTTGTTCTTTTTCAATATTTTAACACTTAATTAAATCATATTTTTCTTTATTATGGTTATATAAAACATATCAAATTGAAAAAAAAGTGTTTTTGAAAATATTTTAATAATCTCTCGAATTAATTCAGGTTGCATATCAACCCAATTTTAAATGGGTTGGGTTGAGATGGGTTGAACTATAACCCGTCCAAACTTCAACGAATTGGGTCAAGCTGCGCGGGTTGGACTTAATTTTGTCACCCCTATTTTCAAATTAAAGATTCCATACTAGATACTCTATCAAACAACATGACAAAATCTATGCAATCATTCCTATACAAAGTTTAAAATCAAATAATATGGCAAGAATATTTTATATTCTTGATTTTTTGGTGAATTAAAGTGTTTCTTTCAATAATATCTTTGTGAAAAATATTCTAACAATAGTGTATTTTGAAGTGATGCTTTAAAAAATAAAAAAGTTAAAAATTAGCCGAATCGTACCGGTACCGAAGAGAAACCAATATAATTGGGATGATTTAAAAAAAAATTAATTTGAGTTATACATTATAGAATACTCAAAAAGTAGGGATGATATAATTTTTAAAAGAACCAACCGAATTGTACAATTTGGTGCTCCTAATTATAACTAGATTGTTACGGCTCTTGTTATCAGTGATTATTTTTTTATAATTATTATTTTAACTTGCTAAAGTCAAGACAATTTGAAAACAATCTCTTTATCTCAAAGAAATAATAATAAGATTTACGTATCTTTTGTGAGATTTTTGCCGAGTTTGTTGTTGGTTGGTAGAATTTATTATATTAAATAAATAAAATATGTTATTCACATGTCAATCTACAAGGACAATGATGAAAACTTGTACCAATAAAAAATTATTAGTAGGAAAAACACATATATTAAAAAGAAACAACAACGAAGTTGCTAGCTAACTTTTGATCGAGAAAAAAGTAAAAACAAAATTCAATAATTTATGATCTATAATCGATTTATTTGGAAGAGCAGCTGGATCAAGTTTACGTTTTAACATGATTGATGATACAACTTAATGACATATTGTTAAATTATTTCATTAGGATAATACTAATTTTAAAGAAATTCTTGAGTGGTACATAGAGGCATGCAAAAACTGAACCGATCGATAAACCGAATAAAAATATTAATAATTTAGCATCACTTGATAGTAAATCAATATTCATAAGTCATGTATTTGCTTGGTTTCCAATGTATAATTCTTCTGTTGGAATATAAATTAGAATATGAGGTCAAACATTGCATGTTATTAAGTTTTGGTGCTTAATTGATTTGTTTATTTTACTGTATCTCATTGTGTTTAGTCAAATTGTTAGAGAAGTCATACATTTATTTAATGAGTATTTTCTTATTGAATAAAACGAAAATCGGATCATTAAGGACTGAAAATCAATAAAAAAATATCTTATTGATTTAACATATTTAAAATCAAAAATCAATTAATCGAATCAATAATATATAAAATCAAACTGAATCAAGCGATAGCTATGGCACCTTCGATGCTACCAACATGAAAGGTCCACTGGATTAGCATTAAAAAGCAATTGCAAAAGGTGACTGCAAAAGTGTAAATAACAGACTAATGAATTAAAATTACACTAATGGTTCCTTTTTAGCAATCTTTTATTATGAAAGCAAACCATCATCTTTAAAAGCTGTTATTGTTGTGGAAAAAAACAATAAAATAAGCTGTTGCTTATATGGACAATTAATCAAATACTGTGTTTGTTAATTAAGAATACAGGAAAATAAGTGATTTGCTTGTTTATATTTATGATATTGGATTTGTAACTAAATAATGTATCCTTAAAAAAAAAATACTATACTGTATTAGTTGTTTAAGGTTGATATTGACATCACCAAGTTGGAGGGTGTTTAGAATGAAATATTCAGAGTATTAAAGATTAATTAATAAAATATACCCTGCGAAAATTGTTTCTCTCACCTATAAGGCTATGACCAATACTATAAACATAGGACCTAGTTGATCTAATTGTTAAAAAAAAGAAATAGTATTCACTCTTTTCTTTTTCATGTGGCGCACTTTGACTTGACACGATATTTAAGAAATTTTTTTTTTTTGAAACTTGTGGCATAAAATCATTCTTAGATATTTGTGTAACTGAGAATTATTTCATTTAAAGGTGACATTTTTTTTGAAATGAACTAACAAAAAAGAGTGTCACGTATAATGAGACAGAGCGAGTAGAATATAAACATATTCACATGCTTTATTGACAAGTGCATTTACGGTTAGCAAGTAAGAATAAA
Source organism: Solanum clarkiae (assembly GCA_011800125.2). Lineage (NCBI taxonomy): Eukaryota > Viridiplantae > Streptophyta > Magnoliopsida > Solanales > Solanaceae > Solanum > Solanum clarkiae. The sequence continues at coordinate 25,830,972 of JAABOM020000001.1, read as the reverse complement.
CAACGCAATAATGAGAATGGGAGTTTTCTAATAGGTGTTGGTGAGATTTGTTAGACGTGTGATAACTTTGAAAGCTAGCAAAAGCAATAAAACATATCATGACAATCTATTTTTAAGTCTAAGAAAGACATTGTTTGGTCATATTTCCACCACAAATGATTTCTTCCAACCATAGAAAATTTGACTGATCTGTCACTAACAGCCAACAGAAGCAATCAGCCCACTAACTTTTAAACAAATTATGTACTTTTGACTCTTGTCTTTGAATATATATATTTTGTTTTAAAATCATCTTATAGATACCTCAAACCTTAACAAAGAAAATAAACCCCTTTACCCCCCCCCCCCCCCAAAAAAAAAGAAAAGAAAATAAACCACTTAACATTTTTTACCCTCAACACAACTATCAAATAACTGTATATCTAAAGCCTTAGCAGAAGATTAGAAACTACTTAATATTCCTGGAGTTTTGCGTATTGCAATTCTAACTTATGACTTATTTTTATTATTCTGTCTTAAAAATAAGTGCTTAAAAATATTTTCTATTTTTTTTAAATACTTCAAAAAAGCTTAAAAGCACCTAAAACAAATCAATTCAAACAGGCACCGAGTCATTCCATCTTTTGTTCAAAAGATTATTATTCTTCTTTTTTTCTTTTTCTTTCTTTTCTTGTGTTGAGGGGAGGCGTCTTCATAACATTAATTAAAATCATAGCAAGAACATCTCTACCTGAATTATTTCTTTCACAGTTCATGCAACAGGCAAACAGCACACTGCCCTCAGAGATATATGTAGAGAGAATCCATAAGTATCTTTAACTAAACAAATATCTAGTTGTATGTGCTCTTTTGCTGTTTCTTTTCTGGTATCATACATCATAGTTGTAATCTCTGAAGGCCATCTTCCTATGTATTACAGAAAAATAACCAGAAATGGGAGAACGGAGGGGGGCGAGGGGAAGGAAGTCTCTACCAATTGAACTGCATATGCAACCATTTTCTGAAAACCCGAAAGGTTAGTTGCATCATTTGGACCTAATCAACGTCAGGCAATGCATGCAGCTGTTTCTGATGTGCCCGAGCAGTGAAACCAGCATACCAAGCGACCCTCATGAGCTGCATGCCAAGAATGAGAACCCACCAGCAGACTAGCCCCCTAATTGTATGCATCATCCATGATGGTGCACTGAGTTCTGCACTGAGCTTCAACCCCCTCATTAGTTGTAACACACGATACACTTCATAGACTACTGGTGTCACCAACCATACTGGCGATTTCCAATGCCATGTCAGCATCTCTGTGAGTATCTGTATAGATAGAAGCAGAAGATAGGGACCCAAGAGCACAGCATAAGAAATGAATGGAAGTTGAGGCTGAAGGAAACTGTTCTGAGAACCAAATAGTATTATCAAGGGAATGACTAGACCCATAACATTTGCGACCATGTTCCATAACTGATAATTGAAAGGCGGCTTGCTGCTGGAATCTTGACTGGCATCTGGTGAACGAGAACAAGAATCAGCCAACAAAAGAAACAGGTTTGCTCCAAGATTGTAAATACAATCAAGTCCAGTCAAGGAAAGAAGGCTGGCTATGTTGGGACCAATGAAAACTGATGAAATAGGTAACCACAAAGTGGGCACCATCCCGGTGGCTAAGAGAATGGCAGGACCAAGAAGCCACACAGGCCATTGAAGGTATTGGAGCTGCAACGGTGGCTGGCTTTCTACATCAGTGAATCCTTCAGCCTCAGTTAATGAAGATTCAGCTGGTTTACTGGAAGACATGGTTTCAAATATATTGGTTGTTCCTTCCAGAAATTTATCTTCAACATTATCACTAGAAACATAAGTGACAGGTGCAGGTTCCCATGGAGGCTGCTTTGAGCAGCAAATAGAGAATGGCTTACGGATCATACATGGAAAGGTCTTTCTACTTGGCACTTTTTGGGTTTTCACCAATTGCAGCTGTTTATGACGTGCATGTCGCAAAGTAACTGCCAATGTGGCAGATGGCAGGTGGGTTAAAGATGCCATTACCCTCTGTTCACAAACTGAAGGTAGGTGACCAAGAGTAACTGTGATTGTAAGTGCCTGGATCGAATAAATGGTACCATGTCAAGTAAAGTTAGATCATCAACAATCAAAAGACAAATCACCATATTATTTTATAAGCAAAAAATGTAATAATGATCTAGATGTTTTTAGTGGTTATCTGATAAGAGACTCAAGTTCTGATATAAGACCAAGCAAGAGATGACTAGTCTGTAGATAACGAACTTCCCTCATGAATCATTGGACAAACAAAAGGAACCACTTCACATGATGAAGCTAATTGTCTGAACATGTACATGTCTGATCAATTCATATGCTCACACCAATATCTGAATTTTAGTATTACTACTTCAAACATCCAGAAAAAACGTCTAAATTTATTTAAGGCATAAAATCAAGTAAAAGGAAGCGAACAGAAACAGAGTGGATATTAATCAGCAAGAAATAGCAGTTCCATGGAAACAAAACTAATAAGAATAACAAGGTTAAACCCCTTTCCTATTAGGGCCTCGAGAAAAGTCTCATGTTGTTGAAAGTTTTGAAAGTCACCAGACACATTAGCAAGCTTAATTAGCTGGTTGGAAGGCTCAAATTTGAATCTAGGAAGGATTTAACATGTAAAGATTTGACTTGGAGAGAACATTACAATGTTGTAACTTCTCACTTCATGTTTATCTATTGCACCCAACATCTTCATTCTGCAGTCTACATAATATGCAGAGAATAGAAGCTCAAGAAGCAAATTAACTAGGTTTATCTGAAATCAGCTTAGCCCTATACTCAAATTGCAAACTAGTAAAATGAGAATTGTACTTAAATCAGGTTATCGGCATATCTATCTGTATATTGTATTGAACAATTTTTGTTGATAATGAGTCGATTTGTTAGTTAACTAATATATTCAGAACTTGCAGACCAACAGCAGTAAGATCATTATTGCCAGGGGGAAATAGACCAGATTGGATTGGACAATAAAGGTTGATACAAAGATACCGAGGAGTATAGATAATGATCTCAGATGAGGGACTGAGATGCAATAGAGATAGCCTATGCAAATATGCCATTTACTCTAAGAAACTTGGAGATGAATTGCAACCAAAAATGGATTTTCATCTTTTAGTTACAGGTAACAGGGAACCTGCACTCTTTTCTGAAGTTCTTAATGTAGACATCTAGAGATTAGTAATAAAGAAAATTAAAATATCAATCAATAAAAGTTATATTTAAGTCAAAGGAGAACACAAGCACTTGTGGGATTTCATTAGATACGTTGTTGTTGTTGAGAACACAAGCATATGAAACATAGGGAAAGCTGAATATCAAGATCAATATTGACAGTAGGCCGCAGAGTTGGGAGATAAAAGCTGAATTTTTTACACAAACCTTCTTCAATCCAACTTCCAATTTCGAGACACAACAAAGACAAATCAAATTGCTTGGTAAATGAAACTAACACCCACAAAAAATGAAGAGAAAAATCTACTTAAAGTTTCAATCTTTTGCACTAGTGATGGAGAAAACAAAATAGTAATTGGTCATACCTCTACTGCTGCGGAGTGAAATTCGATATTGCAATCAATCAGTAGGGGTATTCACTTTGAAATTTCCCCATTATTTTTCACTGCTCTGGAGAAAGAGTACACAAATGACAAAGGGAAATGCCAAAGGAGGAGGAGAAGAAGAAAAGAATCGAATCGAGCGCCTATGAATTACGATGCGGAGGAAATTATTTTACATTGTCAATTTTTTTTGCAAAATACAGTTAGGGTGTCAAAAGGTCAAAGGGGTGTTATTGTTTAAATCTTCTTGCCAGTTGACTATATTTTAAATACTAGAATGGCTGAACTATCTAGAGTGGAGTTTCAGCCCAAATATGTTTTAATTTGAGGAATTTTAGCATATAGCAATTTAAAAATATTTTAATTATATTTCATAGCTATAGTTTGAGTAATTACATTTCGTAATTATAGTTATAACAGCGTTGGTATAATTCACTATATAATTCATAGTTTTTGTATAGTGTTTGTATATTTCACTTTACAATTTCTGCACAACATTTGTATAATTCGCTATACAATTATAGTGTTTAAATATTTCGCTATAAAATTTGAATCGTGCACAACTTTTGTATAATCGTGCATAACATTTATATAAATTTGTGCACATCGTTTGTATAATTAGCTATACAATTCACAATGTTTGTATATTTCACTATAAAACTTGATTTGAGCACAACTTTTGTATAATCGTGCATAAATTTGTATAAATCGCACAAATTATACAAAAGTGAAACTGTAATTACAGGTAAATCTTTGTCACGAACCGTAATTAATTCAAACTATAGCTATGTTAGCTAATTAACTAATATATATTTGCTTATCCACGTAATTATTCCTTTTAAGTTGGCTACTTTGCATTAATTACATAGTGCAAATGGAGTAGTTAATTACCATTTTTTCCTATTATTTTTCAATTTATATAAATCTCTAAAAAAATGGCAATCCAAATACATTAAATTCAGTAATTTAGATACATTAATTTAGTTTTGAATATAAAAATTATTAACAAATCAGGATTTTTAAGTATCATGATATATTAAACATAGAGATAATTTAAGAATCAAATTAATGTATCCATCCAAATGAAAAGAATGGATTTTTTAAAATTTTGGGGAATGAGTAAAAATAATGAAAAATGTGATATTAGGTCATTTTTTTTAGTTAATTACGACATATAAAGTCTAAAATCACTTCCGCTATTTCTCTATTTTTCCTTCGGAATTCAAGTCATATTATGTTTTAATGGTGCATTTCATTTCTCTTATTGCTTTTTCGAGTACCCTTTTTCAATAAATGGGTAAGGTGTATTTATATCTTGAAAACGACATTTTCAAGGAAGAAGTAATAATTATTTATATATCTAAATTGCGCAATGAAACTGAATTGAAGTTGATTCAGAAGTGTCATATGTGGTACAACAAATTAAATGTACTAGGTCCCTAGTCAAAGATTATATATTGATCCGTTTCCCACACTACATAAAATATTATTTCTGATTTTCCTAATATATAGGAAGCTTAAATATTTTATAGCCCAATTCCCAAAAAGATATACGTATAGAAGTGTAGAGTGCAATGCCAACAATTTAGTTTTTCCCATCAAAATTGTAGAATAATTAATTTAACTTATTTTAGGTAGGAGAGGTATTATATTTCCTTTAATAACTATGTACAGCTTTTTGAGATAAATTTGACCATATAGTTGAGAGTTAACTTAGTTTGACTTAAAGAAATTTTAATATGACAGAAAATATATTACGATAAAGAAATATATTTTATTAATAAAATAATATGGATGTAAATCTATTTGTTCTTTCAATTCTTTATTTTAAGATTTTTTTTCATTATTTGAGGGTCATGACTAGCGTATATATTTATTCGCTAGGAAAGTCGGATGGGAACTTTGACAAAGACAATATTTGATGACTTGATACATCTCCTTTTGATATATCCCAAAAATTTTATGGGATTCTGACATACTTCTTCAAGGAAATATATTACTTTTTATAAGCACAAGCTGAACTAGCATGAACTTGGGTTTATGACACTCTAAAAACTCTAATTAAAATTAAACTCAGCAGATAGAGTTTTGAAAAATTTTGATGTCTATCGTGAGATCTAATCTTAGACGTGGCAGATTACATGTGACAATTAGTCTTAAAGCACGAATTGCACAGTTAATGTATTCAAGATTAGCAATTAATTAATGTTTCAAAAGGTGGACCTAATAGCTAGGAAAAGAGGTATGATCCATGCCAAATATTAAAGGAATATGATAATTAAGAAAGACTTAATAAAATCATGCATGGGGAACAAATTAAATGGTCAAGTGCATGCAGTGGGAGATGGAAGAAGAAAGTATGGAAGTGGTAATAATTAAGAAAAATAGAAATCTATGACTATCAGTGGCCATTGTCAAATTAAAGTAATATAAATTAATCTGTAATTATTTAACTCTCAGTCAACGGATTGATTATGTCATTAATTAATTGAATTCAATTAGATATAGGAGGGAAGATTATTTTTTGTGTCTAGGATGTTTAGAAGGATATTGTTAAAATTTGTTTGCATATAATGTTGTACCTCAAAAAATAAATTAGAAGCTGTGGAATCTCATCCATGAGTGTGTTTGTCTTGTTTCGTTTTTATTTTTTGTTTATTTCTCTTTCTTTTAATGGCATCAAACACTCGTTTTATGGTGATAACATATCCCGTGTTAGAAAATTCAGATGTGAATGTTAATCCTCAATTAATTAAAAAAAGGAGTCATCATTTCTGATATTTTAATGAAAACAAGATATTGGTTCCTGTCTTTATCAATTAATGAATTATATCTCAATTTCAATTACCTAAAATTAGTCGTTGAAATGTTTGAATTCATTATATTCTGTTTTGATTTTCGATCAATAACAAATTGAATTCTTCATTTATGATAACTTTTTAATATTAATTTTCACATTATGCATATGTTGACACCCAATTTTTACCCTCCACGGTGTCAAATTAATCATCGAGCTTTATTTTTATTTTTAGCGATTTTTGAACAATTTTTTCAAAAAAAAAAAAAAAATTTTAAAAGCGGGCGCGTGCACTCCTCAATATACCCCTTTCCCCTTCATTTCATTTCCCCCAAATAAAAAAAGAACCCTAATCCCGCCCCTCACCGACGCCGCTCCCTCTCACCGGCGCCGCCCCTCTACGTCGTTCCCTTCCCCTTTCACTGACATCCCTAAATCAGCCGTGCGCACCCCATATTTCTCCTTCTCCTTCATCAAATCCAGAAAACCAGACGCACCCGTCCCCGACAAAAACCAACGGTCGATTTCTCCACTAACCCCCGCATGCGCCGCACCCGTCCCCGACAACCCCGCTCCCCCCACGATTGTTTGTCCCCTCACCCGTACCCATTTTTCAAAATTTCAAAATCGATCCCCTTTTCTCCAATTCCAATCGATCCATTTTGAACCCTAATTTCCCCTATATAATCCCCTATTCTTCTTCATTTCATGGGGGGGGGGGGGGTCATGAACGAGAGAAGGGAAAAACAGGAACAAAGCCAAAGAGAAAATCAGTGAAAGCCAAAGAAAACCAAAGAAAACTAGTGAAAACCATAGAAAAATCAGAGAAAAACAGAGTAAAAAATTAGAGCCGGAAAATCCAAACAAAAAAAAAACCTAACACAAGTCTAAATCTAATTATCGAGCTCATAGTCAGGAATAGAGTTCATTCAACTAGGGATAATCAGTTTAATTTCCAGAAGTCGTCTAAACCTTGAGTCAGAAGCGGGTGCAGATCACTCGTTGTGGTGTTGCAAATCGTCTGGGCTCAAGTCTCAGTCTCGCTGCTCCAAAGAAGGTGATATTCCCACTTATTCTTATTTACTGTGTTTGTGTTCGATTGTGCAATGAATTTTGATGCTGCGTTATGTTAATCTTGGTTTGCTCATGTTAAGATGCCATTGTCTGTCGAGATGGATTCTCGTACTGTTCTGTCCACTTAAGTCGCTGTGTATAATCAATTGAAGGTTAATTCCAATAGTGTTAGACCGGTTAATTCCAATAGTGTTAGACCCTGCTAATGTGTTCATATAAGATTGATGGATTACTGTTAGTGTCTTCTTTGTTCACTGTTAATCGCTAAGAGTCGAGGCTGATGTCATCTCTATTTACTGATAAAAACAAATGGGAACCAGTTTAGACTTAGATTGATTTTATGCTATGCTGAGAACTCTGTTCCCCCAAATCAGTGTTGATGATTTTGATAACTAATTCTCAGTCATTGGATTTAATACTGCTAGTTGGGTATGTTTGGGATGATATAGTTGCTGAATGGATTTTAAAGTATAATAAATGATGTTTATCTTATTAATAGCCGAAATTTATTTGGATTAAGGCTAGATTTTAAGTTGTAAGTGTTCCATGCTCACATTGTATTGTCCAGAGTCTTGTAGAATATGATATCTATGCAATTTGTTTCCTGTTTCAACATCTATTCTGATTTCGGGGTTCAAATGACAATGCTTTACGTATCTCTTCTCTGCTATGTTATGTTGATTACACTTGTCTGGGACATTGAGATCTATATGTAAGCCCAAAGTTCTCATTTATTTATGGAAATTGAGCCTTTGCTGAACTTGTGGCTTTACTCTTGATCTGGCTGGCTTCTGTCTTATCCCTCTTTTCTTTTTCTTGCAAAATAGTTCTATTTACTCAGTAGGGGTCACTGTGTCACGTGAAGAATATTTGTTTTAATTTGTACAAAATTGTTTCTGTTTTTGAAGTTTGGCCTTTAACTAGTCTTCAGACTAGAAAACTGCCCTCCCTTCAGTTAACTAGATCCCTTTTGATCACTGATGAAGTCCATATAAGTTCAATATAGAGTTAGTAGTCTATATGATGTCAGATTACTGATTTTAATTCTTTTGATGGTAGTCTTCTTGTTGGTCTGCAGTTAAGTCTTGGTCTCACCATCTTTATGTTAATTCTTGTGATTCCTCATTGCTTCAGTTCACTGTTATGGTTCATAATGATAGTTGATTTCACTGATAAACTGTAGTTGTTGATTTTTGAGCAGTTCACCTAAGCTTCAAAACTTACTCATGTTCTTAATGGAATGTTTATCACCTTGGTTTTACCCTCATCTTCAAAATGCTCCAGTTCATAATTACATTATGTGGAAACCTTCCTGTTTCAACTGCTGTTTCAGCTACTGTTAATTCTTTGCTTTAAGGTTTCTATTTTTGACTACATGGTTAAGTTGAATCAAGGATTTGCTTTAAGATACTATGAAAAGGAAAGATGTTTTCATAATCCTTTGTCTATCATGAGATGCTTAGGACCAAAACTAGTACTAAAATGATATTGCTCCTCAAATATGTGCTGTAACCTCCAGTCTGTTAACTTAGTTAATGTTGATTTCAGTTCTTAAAGATATAATCAATTTGTTCTGGCAAATAACAGCCTATATAACCTGTTGTTAAGGTCTGGGTTAGTAACAATGTGATTAAGTGATGATGATTTTATGCCTTATTTTACTGGCCTACCTCTGCTTTTTTTTTTAGATTAATTCCAACATCCTAAGAAAGGATAAATGGTGTAATTCACAGCTGGTTAGCCTCTATTTCTGCATACACAAGAGATATCACTTTGTTTTTGGCAAATAAGAGAGTAAGATC
>JAABOM020000001.1:25808037-25819050 GCA_011800125.2 Solanum clarkiae | reverse complement strand
TAGTCTTTTAAAATATTTTTGGTTTCCTAATTATCCTTAAAATTAGGTGGCGACTCTATTTTTCTTTAAATTAAAAATTAGTTTTTCTCAAAATAATTGAGTTTTAAACTGATTTTTTTATTTTTCTTTAAGAGTCGGTCATTTTTTGGCGTAACAACATATCTTTATTTAAAATTATAAAATTCAAAAGTATTATTTACTCTCTTAAACTCCATGTTAAATCAAAATCAAACAAAAAATTGATACGTAAAAAAATTAGAGTATGCGTGTCAATATCTTATAAGCGGGAATTTAACAAGTTAATACAAAGGATTCAACCATTAACCTATTCAAAGATTACTTCGATTACAGTTAAGATAAATTTAATAACTTATAACAAGCATACATTTATTTGTTTGTTTATTATAATTCGTTTTATAACGTGAGAAAATGTTGTTTTCTTTATTATGTTTAGGGATATGTTTATTATATCAAATAAAACATGTTTTTTAAAATATATTTTAATAAAGTTTTTTATAAGTTCACTTGGTCTATATATTTTGCTAAAATTAATCTAATTTTTATATACGAATTGATGATTTAACTAAATCAAAATAAATTAAGTTAATGAATGAATAAGCATTATTCAGCTCAAATTCGAACGAATTAGACAGATCATGTACTATTTCTAACACCCTTAATTTAAAGAATTCATCATAGTTACATTATATTTTAATGTTGACTATTCACCTGTGGCAACTCCACATAGATGGGAATTGCTAATTAATTAACGTTTAAATATAATGAAAAAATAAAAAGGAAAAAGGGTGTAATGTGTTCGGTATGGAGGGAAAAAACAGTTTTTTTTCGTTCATGGATTGGTCAAATAAAATCATTGAAAAGTACTTTTTTCTAGTTAGAAAAATGAATATTTAAAATATTATGAAAAATAATTTTTAAAGTGAAAATTAAAAAAATAAATTCTACGAATAACAGTTTGTAGTGATCGAATCCTCCTCATTCTCTGACAAATTTCATCTTCACCGCAACCCCCTAGCCCACATCTCTACTTATCTATACCCCCATCACCACCTCTCATAATATTTACGTAGATTATCTATCCTGAAAAATATTTCCCATCCCACCAAACACAGCAAAATTAGTTTAATTTCACAAAGACTACTGGCCTTTTTTTCAACTTCTTTTTAAATTTTACTGGGCCCTAATATCTGGTCTTACCCCACAACAAAAATGTCAATATATATAATGATCAATTAGGCAATTGTTGAGAAGTAGTAGGTAATTTATTAAGCTAATATTCAAACATGGAAGATGTCCGCATTATTAATGTAAGAGCTGAGGGAAGAATAAAGAGTGCAAGGTACTGGAGAGAAGATATAGAGGAGATCTTCTTCCTTATTATGACACCTGCAGGTTATTTTGATCTTCTTCAAGTTTTTCATTTTATACTTAGGGGTTGGTACATACAAGGAATAATATATAACAATTTTTTTTAAATTGAAAAATAAGTCATTTTTTGGTATTTGCATGCAAGAAAATGCTTTTTATCGTACCAAACACACTCTTAAAAGTAAATCAAATTTTTTTTCGGGGCAACATCTGATTTAAGTTGTCTAAAAATAGAAACTCGATATTTCAAAATTCCTCTTTTGATTATGTTTGATATGTATGTTAGGTTTTATGTATAATGGGCGAATATATAATGGTATATTGTATAAAGATAGGTGTATTGAAAAAATATGAAAGTTGCAATTATGAATGAATTCATTCATTCATGAATATTTATGTAACATTTCGTACTTTGATGCAACCTTTCGTCTACTATACATGGATCATGAATATACCATCCTATTAGCTATAGCTATAAATATCTGAATCCTTCTCAGATGTTGGAAGAACTTAAGAGAAAAACAAAGGAACTTTTAGTAGAAAGGTTTAAAACAAGTTTAAAAAAAAAAAGTACTGTTTCGAAAAAATTTAAGTGTGATTGCAAGCCATTGACTGGTTTACTGGACAACAAACTTGAGGTACCGCCATTTGTTTGTCGTCGATCATTTTATCCTGGAAGGATATGTTCCATATCCTCAGGTACTTGAAGGAAATAATTTCCTTAGGAGAACTTTGTGAATTCAGAGGACTTGACTCCTCTCACCTTTCATCTAGTCGAATGTTCTTGAAATTAATTTAACTTCATATTAAATAGTACATTAATTATATAAAATTTATATAAAATTATTTCATTAAAAAAATTAGAATTTATACTACACGATTATCATTATTAGTTGAAGAAACAATAATGTATTGGGTCCCCCCAAAAAAGAAGGAAAAAGATATAACTATTAACTATATATATGATAAACAAAATGGATAGTGCAGCGCCAATCTAGCTAGGTTTTATCTCAAATACTATATACAATACTTACCCTGTTTTATTTTATGTGATTACACATATATTAAGAAAATAAAAAAGAAATTTGAGTTTTGTAGTTTTAATCTGAAGTATAATGTACCGAAAATATTTATCATTTGACTTCTATAATCTAAAATATATCACGTATTATATTATATATAGGATGTTCAAATCGAAAAGTTACTAGATATACAAAATACTTTTTTTTCTAGAAATTAAAGCTACGTGTAGAGGGCACAGGCTTAGCTTAAGGTAATTGCACTCGAAGCAAATTTGGTTCCAATAATTAATGTGTTGTCCATGCATGCATGTACTCAGATTTTAGAATTACTACTAATCTACGTCTACATGATATATTGATATACATGTCACATGCTCAAGAACCGGAATTCTTTATAGTATATATACACATATTTTTCCTCCATTTTAATTTATTTGTTTTTTTTTGTGTGTGTAATATGCTTAAGAAAACATCTATATTTCTAAATATCTTTTTTAATTTCAATTTTCTGTCGACATATTTAAAATTATAGAATGAAATGATATTTTGATACATTGTTCGTATTTTTAACTTAAAATTATTCATTATAATTTTCTTAAACTCTATATTAAATCAAAATCAGACATATGATTGATATTGGATGCAGGGAGGAAAGAGGGAAATCATTATATGGAGTTAAAGGGCGGTCGATATTCAAAACTTCTTGCAGTGGCAGCACTTAAGTATCAAGGCGAAGCCAAAGACCCTTTTGAAGAAAAACCTATTGTCATTTGGTGCTTCCTTGTTTCTTTTTTTCTCTATTGTCTAACGTTTCCTTATCAACAATAATTACTCTCCAACTTTAATAAGCCGTATGGCTTTTGCTTTTGGAGCTCTCTCTTTTCCTTCCAGTTACTTATTCATGACATGAATGGAGCCGATCGATCGATTCAGAGTTCCGAACCGAAGTAAGTATAAAGACTAAAGTATCCTCGAGAAGTATGACTGATCCAAGGTTGTCATGTATTTTTTTTTCGTATAAAGTGACAATCTATTTCAATATACTTTGTTTTTTCATGGTAAACAAGATTAGTACTTCTAGCAATTTGTATGATTGCTTTGCTATCAATGAATACCATAATTAACAGGCCGTTGTGTAACCTTACAATTTCCCTCAAGAAACACTGAGCGATCAAAAATCACACACATGTTATCCAAATTCCTAATAAGATGGTAAATTAGTGATTAATAAAGTGAGATGAATATCATGAATAATCGAAGTTCTAGTAACATTTGAGATAAAAAATGTTGATTGATAATTTATTTTTTCTTATGTTTGAGTCTTTGCGGACAAAATTACCTGATTCATATACTGTGGGGAGTTAATGATACGAAAGGAATTATTCATAAAAGAATATAACGACCTAGCGTCACCCATATAACTAATAGTTGTTTTCTGATGCAGACATCTAAATTTCCCTGCACCACACAGGACAGGAATGTTACATTAATTAATTACTTCATCAACAAATATCTCTTTTTACTTTGATCACAATCATCTATACATTACTAGAGTAACTCGTGTCTTTATAATGGAATCAAATTAATTAGCTCATGAGTCATGGACCTCTCTTTTTACAACTACAAATTCTATTCCCTCCATCCAAGGGCCCTTTTTGATAGTCCCTATCTGTTAATTTATATGATATAGTTTGATCAAACATAAAATTTAAGAAAGAACAGTATTTTTTTGAATTTATGATCTAAAATAAGAGCATGTTTGGATCTAAAAGGCATAAATAGAGGAACATCGCAAAAGCAAGGGCAACAACCAAAATTAATTTTTGGCCTTTCTTATTGGATTTAATAAAATATGTTTTGAGTGAATCAGTTAGTGCGGATAATTTTGGTTCCCTTTTTATTCAGATTCTTTCATCCCATTGTCGTCACTCCTCACATACTCAATTTCTACTCTTGAAAATATAAAAATGGTAGCTAATTAAGGCAATATTACTGATTCTAATTCTTAGAAGTAGTAAAATTAAAGATGATATCGACCGATCATAGGAATATTCTCCTAGTCTCATCACCTCCCATTTTATTTACCTTACAAAAATAATCCTTTTGAGTTATATATAATGATGTAAATTGTTATCCGCAAGTAAAAGATTTATTTTGAGGTAAGCAAAACGGCCTCAAGTAAAAATTGGTATACCTAATGATAGAGTTTTATAGCATGAAGTTTATTCAATCATATTGGGCTTTGATAATGTTAAATAGATGTGCGGACATAGGGATCAGTAATAGATCGTATGTCGTCTCAATCAGTGCAAAATACAGTATCACCTGAGAATTTGAACCCCTAACTGTCATCTAAGGCCTCCAATCCCCTCCCTTGACTAGCCTCTGGCCGGCAGAAAAAAAGTCATAAGTTAATCAGGGGCAATGGATGACAATCAACTGGGTAGGTACCCAGGAATAATCAAACGGGCCTCCAACCCTAGAACAGTCACTGCTCAGTTGGCCCCCAGGGTCCATGCCTCTTAAATCAAACTGTGTGTGTATATATATATATGCCTATTTAGATACTTATTTGCTTGTGGGGGCGTTCTGATGTTAGGGTTACGTTTGTGGCTAAGGGTGGTGGTACGTAGTCGATAATACTGAATGATAGGACGATAGTTGCTAATGGTATAGATGAAATTAGTGTATTATCAAATTTATAGAAAATGTTTAAATAGATAGCTTAATGATCTTAAAACTATATTTCAATCTTAATCATTCAAAATATATTCTAGTACAGGTCAAAATATAAAAAGACGACTAAGATTCACATTTAAAAATCAAACATATTTAATGACTAAAATTCGAATGATTCAAATGAGATTTAAGTATCTTTCATTGAGAACTCAAATATGAAAACTGTGTAATCACATGATACAAACAAAGGTTGCATATGTAACATAAGAAGATCAAAGTACCAACTGATCATGCTCAAATTAAGGATATATATGATCAATTCATGGACACAATATTATCTACATTAAAACAAGTTACCAAATTAAAAGACTAGACAATCGGATTTGGGGAAATCTTCATAGCTCAGTTGGTTAACTATATGAACGGTGAGGATTCGATTCCCCACATTGTAATCCTCTCCCCATTTCCCCTTCTCCTACCCCCAATTTAAACAAAAAAGACAATCGTACGTGTTAAAGTATAAGTGTAAAATATATCATACACTAATAAAATAATAATTAAGCAAGAGTTGCTATGGTATTGGTATAGGAGAATTGAGCTGCAAGGATTGTGAGTGAATGGCATGAGATTGATCTGGCAAATTGAGAGGTGGCAAAGAGAAAAGGCCATAAGTAGAGCTGCCTTTTCTTATTTCTTGCATAGTAAGCAGAGCTGCTACTGTGTTCCTAAATATTCCTTCCCCTGCAACTCCTGAACCTAACACTAATCCTCTTTCTACATCACGAGGTGCTGGAAACACTGAATCTATTGTGCTTTCACATTCCTTTACAAGCTTTGATATCACATCTGTTGTGAAGAATGGCTGCTGAAGCACCTTTTGTATATATGGCGAACGCAGTAATCCACCTGTTCTCTTGTCATATTTCTTCAGTATCTTAGCCAATCCTGTAAAAATAAAGAGAATTATAACGTAACATAACGTAACGTACTCTGCAATTTAATTACCTGTGTAGTTAATGTTACTGTAGTTGACTAAGAGGACCATTTCACCATGGAAATCAACAATGTCTTTTCTGATCTTTGCTAATTCTTCTTTGTAATCTGTCTCTGAGGGTTGGCTTCCATTTGGACCCCATATATCAATCACTCTCCCTATCCTCTGTTGCAACTCCTGCATATCAACAAACATTAATTGAAAATAAAATAATAGTAGTCCTAACAACATGCCCAATGTAATTCCGCCTTGGGAGATTGAGGGTAAAATTTTTATCTAGCATAAGGTCGCTCCACTGCTGAGAGGGAGTAAAATTAAAATGAGGGTAAAATTTTAAAGTTATTTCAGAAATTAGAAAAGAAGAAAAAGCAAAGAAATTGCAAAAGTTATGAAACAAACAGAGTACATAAGATTGTGGCATCTTTGAGCTTATTCCATAAAGATACTTTGTCCTCTCGTGTGTATGACTAGCCTTGTAGAACAAAATATACTAGATGGCTTGTCACTACTTTTGGACTAAGTACTTGGTTGCTTCATATCAACTCGATTTGCTTTTATGTGCCATGAGTAGATCAGTCGAGCTAATTTGAACGAACTATAATGAGCTGAGTGAGTTAATAAATCAATGCATGAGCTGAACATGAGTTTGGTCAAGAAGAATTAAATAATAGCACGTCATTGTCCCTATTTCCTAATTAACTCAAATTACTTAATTACCTCGCTACAATTGGGGATTCTTAATAGCTCAGTAATGACATGTTATCCTCTCCCATTTCCTTTTCCCCTGCCCCCAATTTTTTCGCTAAAATTAATCACAAAACAAAAAGACCAGTATGAGGAGTTGTTGGCCATCCATACCTTATGTCTAATAATGAAATCCTCTTCTTGTTCCATGAAGAATGCATTGAACTTATCAATCTCATTATTCAACAAATACACAAACTCAGCCTCTGCCTTACCATACTCCAGTGACCCACTCATCATTTGTGGTGCACATGAAGAAATCAATTTCACCAATTTCTTCAACTCTTTATAGGACAAAAACTTGTCACCCCATCCTGGTAATGTTTCTTGAATTTGTTGCTTCAATCTCTTCCCAAACTTCATTCTCCTATATTCGCTACAAAATCGGAAAATAAATACATTGAGGGGAGAAGAGGAGAATATATAGTGTGATAAGAGGAAAAAAGGCAAGAAAATGGGGTTGGTTTTTAACTAGTACTAGTAAAAGAATATTTAGAAGCATATGCGTGGCGTGTTGAATGACAGTTTATTTAATTAAATTAAATGAAAGTGAAATAAAAAGAAGTAGCTGAAGTAAGAAAATTCTAAAGCATATTCGTAAATGACTTTTTTTTTTTCAACACTAATGAATGTGTGTCATTTCTCATATTTAAAGATCAAATCAGAGCCGTTGAATTATGTGGGAAAGATCAAATCATGTCCAATCAAAGGCTGTGACTGTTAGATTAGCAGTAGGATTATGTAATTGGAAATTGTCGAAAGGATGATCCTTTGGAATCTACCATAAGGAAGGAGAAAAGCATATTTGGAATATGTTATTTCTTGGGTTCTTTATACTGTATTTATAGGTAATGCTCTCTATAATATAGTCTAGAAATGTAACTTGTGGGGTCAATTTCCATATTTTGGGCCTATAATTTGATTCAAGCGACTTTTTCTTGCCTTCAAGTTGACGAATTTCAAGAAGTGAACAGTGTAAACAGATAGTCAGAGACTTGTCCAATCTTCTAGTAGTACTGGCACATCTTATATCAAAATATATTGTATCAGAAAAGAGTAAGGTTGGTGGATAGAGTTGTTCCGAGATTTTAGGTTTTTTTTTTTTTATGATAAGGGGACTTCGTAGCTGTTATTTTTTTAATTGGATGGGCACTGAGTAAATCTTTGCTTCTATGTAATAGCTCGCAAATCATATATGAGAGAGAACTCACACTAGGCAAGCTCGGTGTAACAAGCTTGACTCAAAAGACAAATTCCTTACTTTCGATGGGCACTGAGTAAATCTTCACTCCTATGCAATAACTCGCAAATCATATAGGAGAGATAACTCACACCAGGCAAGATCAATGTAACAAGTTTGACTCAGAAGGCAAATTCCTTGCTTTCGATGGCTCGCTAACCACATTGAGAGGTAACTCGCAATAGGCAAATCCGGCGTGACGAGTTTAGGCAAAAAGGCAAATTCTTTACTTTTTTCGTTGGCAAGAGGTTTCAAACTTGAGACCTCAAACATAAAAGTTCAAGTCTAAACCACTGGACCACCTCGAAGGGTTTAGATTCATATTTTTTGAGTATGAAAAAATATTTATTAGGGAACATTTTTCGTTGAATGGGGCTATACGGACACAAATCTAAATTAGTTTGGCTCCATCACAAAGATTCTATTTCAAATAAAAGACCAAAAAAAGATACCATTACTAAGATGAATAAGGTTCCTTCCTTTTATAATTAAAGGTCTTGTGTTTAAGCATTGAAAATGAAGAGATTTTTAATTTAAAAAAATTTCCTTCTTAAATAGATTCTAAGGGGTGATAATTCTTTTGTTAATGAGTTTCGAATATCAAATAATTATAGAATATAAATAAAAATAAAAAGTAAGACTAGTTGTAATTACTTATTTGTCCACCCACAAAAGAAAAATATTTAAACCAAAATTAAGATATTAGGTGGCGCGTGTGTTAACTAACCATAGATATTGAAGGTCTGGATGATGATTTCTTTTCCTTTTAATATTGGTATATTTAAATTTTTTTGTTTACATGCAATTTCACTTTCATTTGTTTTTTTAATTAATTTAAATTAGAAAGTCAAGGTGTTTGATCAAATTTATGACCAAAGTGATTTTAAATAATAACAAAAGTGAAAAAGGTAATTGCCCCTAGCATAAGTTATCATTAAAAAATTTTAATTGTTCAAGACAAAAATATCATTAAAAATAATTCTCTCTGCTCTATGCTCTCATATTATATTTGCATATTAATTAAAGTCTCTCCTAATAACCATTTCAAACAATTTATTTTTTTTCAAGAGATTAATTATTACTTATAAATACAAAATAAATTAATTTTAATAGTGTAATATAGAAAATAGTACTAAAACAATAATGGTAATCTTTACAATGCTCCTTTTTCATGATTTAACGCTCAAATTTAACTTCGAGAATACTGTTCCAAAAAATTAGCCATATCCAATATGCTTTTATCGAAAATACTGTGTGTCAGAACATCTCCGAATGGCGCATCTATTAGCAGCGGTGACATTTAGGCCGGCCGGCGGGAGCTCTCGACTACTAACTTCAAAAACTCAGGCAATAAGAGCATTATCGCTTGAGGAAATTCCCCCAAATGCGGTTCGACGAAAGCTTGATTCAACGTGGAGAGGAGGTTTCAGTCTTGGAGTGGATTTGGGTCTTTCCCGTACTGGTCTGGCCCTTAGTAAAGGCTACAGCTTTCGACCCTTAACGGTAACCCAATTTCATCCGCAAACCTCTTATACACCTACATTCATATGCTGGAACTTTGATTTGGTGGATTTTAGGTTTTGGAGTTGAGAGGACAGAAGCTTGAACTTCGAATTATTGATATTGCCCAAAAACAGGTGTACTTCTTCTTTACGTTTAATGTACAATTTTTATGGTAATTTATCAGTGTGTTTATTCTTGAATATTATTTAGTTACTCTTTTCATTTTATTTTTGTTAATAATTAAATTGATATTCCAGAATCTGGAGTTTGATGAGTATGGTTTTGTTGGGAAGTTAGGAAGTGGATGAGTTTATAATTGGACTCCCTTTATCAAGTGATGGAAGGGAAACTCCACAATCTAACAAAGTTCGAAGTGTTGCTGGTAGGCTTGCTGTTCGAGCTGCTGAGAGGTACTAATCATTTAGCAGTTCTAGTATGTTATTGTTTTCTTTGTGCAATCAGGCTAAATAATAAAACAAACAAACAGAAAAAGAGTTAAAGTTGCAAGCTTGCTATTCGAGCTGCTGAGAAGAGTACTAATTATTTAGCAGTTTTAGTTTGTTATCGTTTTCTTTGTAAAATTAGGCTAAATAATGGAGAAAAAAGAAAGGTTGAAATTGCAGGCTAAATGGATAACAATATTTGTTTTCTGTTGGTGAATCTGCTGTGATGTTGCATTCTATTCCTGAGTAGCTTCAAGTGCTAGTGACATTACATATTTGTCAAATTTGACAATGGTTACTCTCTCTTAAATAGCACAGGATAGATGTTTGACTCATCTATGAAGAGATTGTATGATAATGATTTAAGTCAAAAAATTGCAAGGTATTGCGCAGCATGAAGCACTTACTTGAATAAGGAATCTTGTCCTGCATTGAAGCTTAGTTTGTGTCTCTAAGTCTAATTTCAGTAACTGTACTGCAAAGTATGTGTATTGCATTTTTACCTATCCAATTATCACAGAAACAATACTATTATCAACTGTGATCTTATGGAAGTTCAGAAGATGATGTCTCAAGTTGCTTGGAAGTGAATATTCAAGAAAAATATTTGGAAGTCTATTGGTTGAACTATCTAGAATTATGTTGCTTGGGCTCTCAAAAATGTTGCCACACCCGTTTCGGATTCTCCGAAAATGCACTACTTTTGAAGAGTTCGACATACACCCGTCGACATTTTCAAGGAGTCTGAGCTAGTTAGAAGTTCACTTCTTATGCTTTAGTAACCAACACTGATCTGATTATCACATACTGTGGATCCTACTTGACTCTCTATTCAGAAACCTTTGAGTAGTATGCTTTGGTTGTGCAACTTTTTTTTTTTTTTTTTTTTTTTTTTTTTTGATATGTTGGTTTTTCAAATTATTCTGGAAACAGCCGCTTTATGTTTTTAAACATAGGGGTTAGGCTGCGTACATCCGACCCCCCCTCACCCCGCAATGA
>JAABOM020000001.1:25764379-25807937 GCA_011800125.2 Solanum clarkiae | reverse complement strand
TACATCCGACCCCCCCTCACCCCGCAATGAGCGGGAGCCTTTTGAGGCACTGGGGTATGTTGTTGTTGTTGTTGTTGGTTTTCAAATTATTGACACTAAATGGGTGTTTGGATTGACTTATTTTTAGTGGTTTTTGACTTTTAAGCACTTACTTTTTAAAAAAATTTGGAAGTGTTTGGGTAACATAAAAACTCCTTTAAGCACTTTTTTAAAGTTTATTAAAAAAAAAGCCAAAAGCCAAAAGTTGGGGGTTCCAAACTTATGACGTTTGGCTTTTAACTTATAAGCCACTTAAAAGAAGCCAATTCAAACACCCCTTAAATACATCTTGTATCTAGTCATTCCCTTGTGACATCTTTAAATTCATTTTACAAGTGGTGAGGGACCTTCTGCCATAATTTGTCATATTCTGTGTCGATGCCGTCCTTTCAGGGGCTGGAGAGTATATCTGCAGGAAGAGTACGGGACAACAATTGAGGCAATGAACTACATGGCTAATAGGTAATTGGTTCTTATGACATATTCCTATTTTTATGGATCATTTGAGGGGAAGCTCTTTCATTCCATCAACTTTCAATTGTTACTCTTAATGTGAGTAAATATATAGGATCTACAAGGAGAAATCATGATCTCATTTGGACATCGATGAAGTTTGTCTACCTCTCTTGCTAATAAATTGATTAAGTGTATACGAGAAGAAGAAAGGTTATCCTTTGAACAGTCTGTTACAAGAAGTTATCCTAAAGTGGCAGAAATATCTGTTAGTAGTAGATCTTTTCACCTTTTCTCCCATTATAAGAGAGAAATTAACTAGTTAGGAGGTAGAATGAAGATCATGGGAAACCACGGTCCTAATCCTAGTAGATGGAAAAAAACTGTGAGATTCTTCTTCATATGTGTTGGTGAGAGGATGCAAGTAATCGATGGAGTGGTTAGACTGTCCAGAAGTTATCCATGGACAAAACACGACTGCTGTAAAGTATAAACAAAAAAAACAAAGAGAAAGCTAAAAGGTTATGCTAATCTAACGAGAATATCTGTTATACTTTAAAGTGTCTTTATGAAAATTTGCATAAATAGGTTGTTAGATGTGGTTCATGATGTGGCATATCTGACAAAGATAAATATTTTTTTATATCAGAAGATTATAAAAGAAATTCTAAATGAATAGCATCACCATTTTTAGGGGCCTCGGAAAATCTGCTCGCGAAGGGAAACAGGATGCTTACGCTGCTGCTGTATGTATTCAGTTCAATTCATCGTCTTTTTTGTACTTCTCTCGTGCATCTTTTTTTCAGATAGACTGAAAATAGCAACTTATGATTTAGAACTGAGCTTTTTTGTACATTTGTAGATGGTGCTTGAGAGATACTTTTTAGAGTCAGGTCGGAGAATCGAGCTAGTGTTACCCAAGCAGTTGGATCTCCAAGAAAGGCTAAAGAAGGGGTGTCCTAAGGATGCTGATTATTTTACAGATGAATCAGATTAGTTGATAATTTGCAACCCCTAGTTGTAGGACAGAAGGTTGAATGGATCAATACAGTGATTGCGATAGCTCTAGCCACGTGAGTAGTACTTATACGCCTTTAGAAGACATGGATGGTTTACTCTTTTATATCTTGTTCTGAAAACAGCCTCTCTATCTATGTGAGGTAGTGGTAAGCTCTGCGTACATTTTACCCCCCTAAACCCCACTTGTGGGATTCCACCGGGTAAGTTGTTTGTGTGTTGCTCGTGTATATCTAGTTCAAGAACAAAAAAAAACACTCAGTGTATCTTGTTCGAGGAAATAGCATAGGGATGGCCATGAATTTGATGAACTTATGAAATCCCCTGCTTGTTGGGCTCGCTGATTCCTCAAACGTTTTGCTACTGCTGTTACATATTTGGAAATATTCATGCATAGAAAGGACTGTAAGCTATGTAGTATGGACTCTTCAAAGAATATCACTAGGTGTGTGTCGAATTCTCCAAAAGTTATGCATGTTTTGGAGGATCAGATTAACATAAGCTGTAAGTGTAAAGACATGAGTTGTGCTCAAACAATAAGATAAAAACAATTTCATTATAAGAGTCTCTTTGGGGTGTTAATGCCGTCCTCCTAGCTATTTGAAAACAAATCCCTGCATAGCTCTCCATAGAATCTGCACACCAGTTCAATGAAGACTGGGCTTGTGAGATTCTTCCAACAGTACAACAACTCTTCCACATCTGCCAAATCCCTCATTTTCCCCTCTTCCACAAGCATTTCCACCAGATAATTCTCAAAGCTCCTGCATGCTTCTTCTACATCTTCCCCAAGTGCTTTGTTGTGATGTTCTGCTTCTGAGAAACTCTTGAGCTCCATGACTTGGTCCTCCTCTCTCCCTCTTCTTCTTAGCCTTTCAGTGTTATACAATGAACGGCGAAACCTAAGTCTTCTTATAAAGAGTGGCTTTCTGAGTCTCAACTTGAACAACCTTAATATTTTCTTGCATGGATTGAAAAGCTTGCATTTGAAGCGACCAAACCTTTCGCTTTCATTGTGGGAACCTTCTTTTTTATTTGTTGGGGAAAATGAGTACTGATAAAGCAACAAACTTGAAAATGATTGTTTTCAGGCTTATCTTTCTTTCAGTTTAGAAATGACAAGAGAGTTGTTGAGCCATGTGGTTGATGTTCTGAGACAAAATGTTCGTTTGTTGAGAGGTTGGTGTGTGTGGATGAAGGATGGTAGAAGAGGTATCCCTTTTTCTAAGGTTGGGAAAATGACTAGTTGTGGACTACACGTTTCATATTAAACTAAAGGTGGTATGCATGAATGAAATGTCTTCAAAACTATAGCTAATCTCTCCTATGGTTTTTTGTTGATAGCTTTGACATTTAGTTTTAATTTACCTAGCTAACAATTGTTAATATGAAAAATATACCATATAAAACATTTGACCAACACCTGATGGTGTGCCATAAAGTACGATATCTTGAATTTCCACTTACTTGAGGTCAAAAGATACGCATTATAGCAGGACAATAAAAGTCCAATCTGGAGTAGTTAGTTTATGTTAAAAAACTTTTAGAGTTGATAAAATTCCTCTAGGATTTATAAGTCAACATAACGTGCCTATTCAATGCTCGAAAAAAATAATCATTCTTGATGCATGTTGTTGAATCGTTGCAAGGTAAGATTATGTATAATAGACCTTTATAATCGGGCCCTTCTCCAGACCCTGCGCATAGCGAGAGGTTCAATGCACTAGGAAGAGTAAAGTGTACACAGAACTTATAGAAATAGAGACTGTTTCTAGAAGACTCTCAACTCAAATATATCAACCCAAAAAAGATAAATAAATTAATGACATGAAATCAACTAGGAAATTAAGCTCAAATGTACACGAGTGTGCACGCATATAAGATGATCATTGCATACCCAGAAAGTGTAAAATATCTAATTGTTATTTCGTACAATTTGCTGGAACGAGGACCAGACACTATCATTAGCTTATTAGTCAATGAAGAGAATACAAAACAATGATGCCCTCTGCCTCCATGTCAAACTAGTTGAGATCGATGTTGGACGCATTTCAGTCCAAATACAGTATCAAGAGTTTTACCTTTTAAGCATAAAAAGCACCAGCACAGCTTAATTTTTATCACCATAAAAGGACAAGGGTATGCCTAAGCAAAAATTAATGTGAATTTCTACAGAACTCTTTTTTTTCCCCTTCCTCCTCTAGATTAAAAATTGGACTCCATCTTCTTCCACAAATGAAGGATCCCCCTTTTGCAAACTGCATCGCCAGAGAGTGAAATCACTTTAGAACCCTATCATTTGTAACCCTCCCAACTGAAATAATATGAAATAAAAACAAGAGCAAACTTTAGGGAATAGACTTGGGGAAGAGAGAGGAAGGGGAACGTAAACCAACACAAGTGGAGCACCAAGATGCATTGCAAGCAGAAAGATAGCATAACTTTAATCACATCAACCCCCACCTGACATAAGGTATCTTCTATCTGAAGATGATCAACCTATCAGGAGCAGCTAAAAGCTTGCTTTTCCTATTGATTGTGAGCCTGCTCAAAGCATTCGACGAATTTAGCTTTAATAATGACTCACAATAATTGATTATACGGGGTAAGAATTATCATTTGCTTAAGCCTGGGTTGGTAGAATTATCCGGTACCTGTTCTGGTGGAGGATAGCAGATACTTGAGAAGTAGTTGAGGCATGCGCAAGATGGCCCGGTCACCACTGTTATCAAGAGGGCGGGACACTACCATTTCTTCACATGGTACTAGAGCCAAACCCATCCCAACTCTTGGTTTACTTGATATTGGCTCCCATGTCATATTTTCCCGCTCTAGATGTCCAATCATGGGTGTCTAGGGGGTGTTTCAGGCTCTCATCAGTGTGGGATGGTGTTGTTCGCCTCATTATATAGACTTAACAATCCTCACCTCATGAGCTAGCTTTAGGAGTTGAGTTAGGCCCAAGGTTTAAATCTTAACATAAGAGGTTGAGTGAGATATGGTATAATGCCTTGGAATGTCCATTCATTTCTAACCAGCACCCGAATAATGCATGAGATAGAAACATCTCAGAATCGAGGGACTCTTGATGAGCAAGTAGAGTGCTATTTCACTTCAAATCTTATGAGCCATGATTCATCAACTAAAGACGAAACAAAAAGAATGTTAGAAAAGAAAATAGAAATAACACTTACTAGACTTCTCAAAAATCTCTTTAGGTAACAAATTGACTCATTAGTTCTAGCAGTGCACCATTTGATACCACAATGATGATATGTACAAATTCACTTCAACAAGGGCATCAGAAGTTCTTTAAATACAAAATTCTAGTTTGGTGAAAATCAACATGGTAACAAGTGGAGAGTTCTCTAACCTTTGGAATAACTTTCAAGACGAACCAGGTAACCATAAACTGTCCCCAGCATGTCAATGCGGTTATGCTACATCCAGTGGAAGTTGGTCCCAATTTTAAAGGCAGAACCTTAACCTATATTCATAATACCAAACAATTTAATTGTAATTTGCTAGAAGTCTGCAACATAAATTTGAAAACCAAACCTGCAAATGCAAAAACTTAATACGCAAGCAACAGTAGGGCAAAAGAAGATCTCACATCACGGCAGAATGAACATGTAGAATTTAGTTCAACTCTAGTAGAGGTTGTTGCAAGTTGAGATTGATCATTGAATCTCTGATCCTGATAACAATAAGCTGATACCAAATAGAAGGAATGAGACCAACCTTTTGAGTCTTTGATAGTTGTAAAAGTTAACAAGAAACTAATGGCAAATGAAAGGAAAGAAAAGGTTAAATGCCGATACTTTAAGAGTGAAGAGTACAACATCAAACAAAAATGCAATATTCAGATAACTTATGAAGACCCAAAATTCAGCGTTTAGCATAATGTATTCCCTTCTCACTGGCTTCATGGAGATGCTTCTAAGAAAAGGTAAAAATTCACCCGTATACAGGAAGACACATATCTCTGTAATACCTTCATGGAGATACTTTCACTATACTTGATGCACACCATTCTTTCTAGAAGCTTTTTTATACAAACAAGTCATTATAAGTTCAGAACTTCATTCTTATGAAACCAATCATTTTAATCCAAGAGGATAGAAAAAGACACAATGAAATACCACTGGTATCTTGAAAACTATACATGTATTTATTGTTGATCTGAAGATAATGTATGGGCTTAACATACCTTCAATATGCAAAACTTCTGATATTATGAAACCTCAGAAGTCCCAATGCTTGGAACAATTCTTGGGAGCAGCTTAAAGGGAGATACTGAATTAGATTCATCATTGCTAGGAAGAGAAGGTATCTCATTTTCCAAAGTAGAATAAGCATCCGCAAAAGCCTACGGAAAGTAACTTTTAGAATAGTTATATGCAGCCAATATTCAATGACTATAATTTTTAATGGGAAGTCTAATCTGTGCAGTAGCAACTTCAGCCCCAAAATAACAGATTGTGACTTAGGAACCAACTTCAACTATATGTCAAACAGATGTACCCAAAGAGAATACCAAGAGTTTGTTACTTCAGGCTATATATTATTAAATGAAGTAGTAGATGGTCGTTTTTGAATGACAGTATTTTTAGCTGAATTTTACATATTTGAGGGCATAGGAGGAATTAATGTTTTTCATTTTTAACTGATGTATGCAACCTTTTCAATTGAAACATATCCCATGCGATTTGAGAGATGTGATAAGAGCTTACTGATCCAAGCTTTTACATATGCAAATTATCCTTTAAGTAGAGGAAGCATTGTGTCTAAAACTGAAACTTATACAAATTGGTAGGATGGCGAAGTAAATAAACTGATAGAGGGCGCCACAAAGAGTGGAGCACAACGCTTAATTCATTTGCATGAACTGTATTAATATAAGAAAAAATAACCAATGACAAATCGAAAGCTCCTTTAATCTACGGGTTATTAAGGGATATGTCTGGTTAATTCATTATCCAACACATCCCTGCTGCTAGCCAGCCTAGAAGGAATTCTTTGTTGCCAACCTCTAAGGAGATTCAATACACTTAACACATTTTATCCAGTTCTACTAACATCGTGATGATAACAAGGACATATTTCTCATATTTCATTACAAATATTTTCTAGAAACTTCAACTCAAGTAATTCCAACTAACCTTGATGCATTGGTGTATGCGAAAGCAGTTCCGCCCCACATTATTGGTTGGGTACAGAGGATCATCAATGCAAATTGGATCAATGCTACAAAATAAAACCAGGGAATAAGAAGGAAAGAAAATCATCACAAAATAGAGCAAGAGATGCAAGAAACAAAATCAGGAGGTTCAACAAGTTTACCACACCTGCACCCTCGTTCTCTATTCATGTATAAGCCGCTTCCCTGTATTGAGACACGTATTTGACGAGGATCAAACACATTCCTGGGGACAAAAAGAAGTTTTTACATCTGCAGCACCTTTTTGCATCTTTTTCTTTTGAGGGAGCAAGGGTATCGAGTGGTTTGGACTTCAGATTTATAAGTTAAACTAAAATGTGTGGCGCTTGTAAGAAGAACAGAGATAAAATAATGAAGGAAATATAAGCATCTCAAACTCACCCAAAGAAGTAGAAAAAATCCATCAGGAGGCTCCCCAAGTTCTACAAAAAAATATAAAAGAAAGTTACACTTGTTGACATTTGGAAAGGCGAATAAAACAAATATAACCAACGATTGAATAAATTGCAAAACAATAACAAATAAAATAAACAAAAACATGTAATTTGACACAAAATAATGATTTAACAAGAACTAAAATAATAATATAAAAGTATGAATTTTTAAAAAGTTAGGCCAAAATTGGGTGTCAACAACACTCAATAACTGTGATGCATCAGAAGAAGGAAAAAAATAAATGAAGCTTAGTTCTAGTGAACTGAAACAAAGTCAACTTCTTCCATAGAGGCACTGCAGCTTTTGAAAGCTCATCAAGTATAAAATAGTAGGAACAACCCTAACATATTGCTATGAAATTAGAAAGGTATAAACCTCTGTACAAGGCTATCCTATAAACCTGCACATAGCAATTCTGTACAAGCATTGAACAGGAGAGGGTGGTTTTTCAATGTTAAGTCGAGTATACTAGCAGTTAAGTTCCATGTCTTTCGGGAGGAAGATCAGGCTGGTTCATTCAGGTAAAATGGGATGCATTTGTAGCCACATAGGTAAGCCAACAGATCTTTCAAACATTTATCTTTCTCTAACATCTAATTTCTAAAATACGGCAAAAAAACTACTCCCTCCGTTTAAAAAAGAATGACCTAGTGTCACTTGGCACGGAGTTTAAGAAAAGAAAGAAGATTTTTCAATCTTGTGGTCCTAAATTAAAGTTATGTTAAATGTACCAAACTGCCCTTTAATCTTGTGGCCTAAAACATGCCATATGGAAAGTTGAAATTAAAGTTTTGCCAAAAAAGGAAATGGGTCATTCTTTTTGAAACAAACCAAAAAGGACTGGGGAGTAATACGCATTTGTAAGGAAAAAATTAAAAAATGAGACATGCAGCTCAAAGATGATTTAACCTTCATGTAATAACTAAGAAAGGTGGTCCATTCCACAAGGCTCTCATAGTGCATCAGACAAGCACCTAAAGTTTCTGCTATTTGAATCTATTGACCCCAGTTCCCGTAAGAGATACCATGTCCCACCAAAGACTCATCACTATCTCATGTGTGCTGGTAGATAAAATCTTTAAGTGTGATTTCCAACCCTTCAGTTACAGTAATTCCACCCAGTATTTTATTGAAGTTAAAAAGGTCAACCTCCTCACATAAGCCCTCCCTTTTTGCCTTGCTACATGATCTTAATTTTTAAAGAGAAGAAAAAAAAAAACCAAAAACATGGAATTCACCTGCTCATTATATCAAACAATTAACCTCTCAAGCTTAAATCCAGATATGAGAGACACTCAGCTGGCTAGGAAGTCCTGCTACTGAGAAATGTCTCCTCTGCTTTGTTCTTCACTGTTGGTGTTACAGATGATATATACACAACTGTTCCTTGTTTAAGCGACCATTTACATTTTGTCCCTAATATTAGAAGTTGTGCAAAAATAGCCCTTACATTTTGTCCCTAATATTAAAAGTTGTGCAAAAATAGCCCTTGGGAAATTACCCTTCTGGACAATGTTAGACTCACGTCTAATTTTCTCATAAATTACAAAACAGCAGAATGCCGTTTAATATTTGCAATAACATACAATATTTTAGACCATGAACGTTTTCTCACAACTGAAATCTTTCAACTGTAGTCTAAAATCAACAATTGAAAGAGGAATAAAAAGTAGATTGCTTTCTAAGCAGATGTCCCAAATAACCGACGAAAATTTATCGATATTTACCCAGGAAATCATCTTACTATATCACAGATTCTTCTTTATAGTGTGAAAGGTCCTATGAATGTTTGCATCACAATATGTGCAACCCAATAACAAAAATGATGGAGACATTATCACAATCTATGTTGAACTTGTCAGGCTTACTGACAATACCATTAACAATAGAACAGGGGTCAATCGCCAAAAAATTGAATTAACAATAAAGATTAAAAAAGAAAAGGAAGAATTCGATCATACTTGGTCAATTGGTCGACTGTGATGATGTTCATGCTGCAAAAACCGTGTGATCAATAGTACCTATTAAATAATGAAGACATTTAAGAGACATTCAACACATTAACATACAGAGACAGAATGAGACCAAGGGAAGCAAAACACCTAAAGTAAGAATGCCAGGACTTGGGAGACAATTGAATAAGTTTCACTATTTCACTTTTGCTTAAAACAAATGGATGAAATGTTTACAGATGACTATTGAATAGATAATGGCCACAATGCAGATATTTCCAATTCCCAACAGCAAATTTTCTGTTCGAAGTGAGTTAGATTCAGAGACCATTATCTAATTTCCAATGGCTTTCCCCATAACTATAAGGTGCTTGGAGACTCAAATGGCAGTCAAAGCAATAACAAGTTTTCTGCATCCTGACTGGAGGAACCCAGCTATTACTTGATGCCTACTTGTTCTGGTCTTTAGCAGAAGACTGCTAGAGAATGAAAAGGAGGTACTGATACCCAGTGTGACCTCATTCAACAACTGAAAAATAATGAATATGAATCAAGATAGGGAACTCTAACATAACTCCAGTCAGTATTTCCTGCAATATAATCTAGATTCTAGAACTTCGTCAATATGCTATTTAACCTAAGTCACTCATCTCTGAATGGATACATCAAAATCTCCCCCACTCAACCCCAAATATTATAATTACAAGTAAATCAAGGTCAGGTCATTTAGAGGGTGTTTGGATTGGCCTTTTGTAAGTGATTTATAAGTTAAAGAGCTAAAAGTCATAAGTTGGGAACACCTAACTTTTGGATTTTTTTCGTACTTTTTCATCCTTAAAAATAGTGCTCAAAAGCACTTTTGTGTTTCTTAAACACGTCCAAAACTAAAAAAGAGCTTAAAAGCCAAAAACTACTTAAAATAGATCAATCCAAAAACCAACTTAATCTTTAGTCTTTACTACTAGAATGAAGCAGGTGTAAGCATAAATATAGCCTATGCTTGGAAAATAGGAAAAGGAAGATACGGAGGGAAAATGGTAGTGAAAATAGAGGAGGAGAGTTAAGGAGATTCCTTTTTTCCTATGCATGGTCTGTATGGAAAACAAGAACGGAAAGGAAATTCGTCTGACTTTTTGTTATCGTTGATTTAAATTTCAGCCAAAGAAGAAAAAGGCTCTCTCTTATTTTCACTCCCTATTTGCTATAGCACCAAAGCAAGAGAACGGGAAACTCTCTACGCTGTCCTCTTCTTTTTCTTTTCTTCTCTAACTTCCGAGCAAAGCATAAAAGTAGCCGACAAACCTACATCCTTTTGCTTGAGTTTGAGCTGGGACGAGGACTAAGAGTGAAATTGTCAAACTTATTTGTCATCGATTAAAATTTTAGGTCAAGATGAAAATGACACTCTTATTTTCATTCCCGAATTTCTACAGCGCCCAAGCAAGGGAAAGAACTCTTTACTCATTCATTTTCTCTGCTTTCTAAACAGAGGAGTAACCAGAAAATATCCTTCTTTTGCCTCAACTGCCCTTGCTAATCCATGCATTATAGAGTGTCAAGAGGGGAATGATGCAGCTTAGCAAAGTGGTCAGAGCAGGAAATGAGCAGATGTCAGCAAATAAATTAAGTGTGCAGTATATTCACCAATCATAAATCATAAGATTGAAGGCACTCATAAATATACCAAGGTAGCTTATTTTTTGAAAAGTTAAAAGGTTTAAATGTGCAACTGTGGGAGATGACAGAAATGCTAGATTTTGGCATGATAAATGATTTGGCAACTCTCCTGTTAAAGACATATCCGGATCTCTTCAGCATCACCTCTTCCAAAACGCTCTTATCTCAGATTTCAGAAAAGAGCATGGTTTAGCTGATCACTTTCAAGAGGAACTTAAGTGATTGGGAACTGGATAGATACCTAAGCCTAATAAACTTACTCAGCAGCATTCCCTCAGCCTCTTCTTCATCTGATTGTATCATATGAAAGGTAAATCAACGGGCCCCTTCTCTTCAAAATCATGCTACTCAACTTCTACTCAAGTTTCATCTCAGACCACTCTCCGGCCATGGAAATCCATATGGAAAGGCATGCTCCACTTAAGGTCAAATCATTCTCTTGGTTAGTGTCCAAAGTGTCACGTTTCACATAAAGCAACCTTCAAAGAAGAGGTAATGCAGCTATGCAACAGCTATGTATTATGTGAAAAGGACAAAATCCACTGCTTCCAACATTGTAAATTTACTTAAATCTAGAACGTTATTCCCAACATATTTGGCATTGTTTTGTGTGCCCAAAACAGCTCTACAGTTTTCCCAAGAATGGCATAAAGCAGTGTGGAAGAGTGACGTATTTAAGCATAAGCAAAAAAACAAAGCTTGAATATCAAGTAACAAACAAGTATGTACACAACTGAAACACTTTTAGGTAACTGTAAGGATCATTGCCTCCCCTTGTTTAAACAAAATACTTCCTATCAAAATTTTTTAAAAAAATACTCTAGGAAATTTGATGCTAAGAAAGCTTACTAGACAATATGAACTTAAACCGCCTGAATATGACTGGTCAAGACTGCGATCTGCTAGGAACTGTTTTAGCACCAAAGCAAGAGGTGTGGCAGCAGGAAACTGTTCTGTGAGCTCTTTTACCTATCATCGCAATGGAAACACGTGATAAGATAAATCTACATGCATAACCGATTGAAAAGCTCGGTATAACCCAACATATAAGTGATAAAATTAAGAGAATGAAGTTCTGAATTTGATCCCACAAGTTTTCAGATGCAATCTCTTAAAGACATACCAGCTCTGTGGTCTGCAATCCTGTATGTGAAGGTGATTTGAAACTAATATCAAGTCGAACTGCTTTTACATCCTTCACATATTCATTCACCTTAGACCACTGTGGTGAAGATGAGGAATCTGAACAAGTAGAATCAGCCTGAAAAGTATTGCCTTCTTCAACAGCCAACTGAGTTGGTTCAGCTTTTGGTGTTTGTAAATTTGACAGAGACGACGAAATGAGGTCATCTGGAACTTCAACCACAAGCATTATAATTGGTATCTGTAGAAAAAATGGAAGCAACATAGCATGGAACAATGACTAAGAAGGTCAAAGGTATTTTCCTTGTGATAACAGAGATAAGGAAAAAGGTATTGTGGTTAACACAAAGAAAACACTAAGCTGAATGAGAACCCAGAAGGAAAAGATTTTAGATTTCAGAGACATTACAGCAGTATTTTCCACGATCTTCAGAGAATCATTTTTTACCCACTCCTGGTTAGCCAGATATCTAGCTGCATGCTGCAAAGTGCTCTATGTCAGCAACAAGGAGCTCCATTTAAAATAAGCTATATTTGTATCAAATTAGACAACCAAGGGTGAGAGAAAACAATGTTCTTGTCTGGTATATTTTTTTTATAAAACAAACTTCATCTTCACTTTTTCTCTCTTTGTTCATTACATCGCCAATTGTCGTCCCCTTCCCACCTGTTTTGTAGGGATTCAATGTTAGAGTGAAGAAGGCCCATTTTGTGGTAAGGCACACAAGTACTTTCACAGAAAAAAGGTGGTTTTTTTAATTAGAGTCCCAAAATGGTTGGGAATGGTCTGGTCTGCTCATTGGATTAGCTTCCCTCGTGAACTAGCTTTTGAGGTTGAGTTAGACTCAAGAGTCATATCTTTACATGGTATTAAAGATAGGTTCATCCCTATTTAGGTTCCCGATCTACGCTCCAGTTGAGCCTAGGTGTGAGGGGAGGTGTTAGAGTGAGTTAAAGTCCCATATTGGTTAGGAAATGGGCTGGTGTTCTACTTATATGGGATTGGACAATTCTCCCCTCATGAACTAGCTTTTGGGGTTGAGTTAGTTTAAAGAATCAGCAAGGAGATTGCTGTTGTATAAAAGTTAAAGAGGTTCTCCCCCTTCTTTTCTTTTTTTGTTTTGTGCGTGCGGTGGGGGTGGGGGTGGGGGGTGCTTTAAGTCACTAACTTCATCCCATATGAGTTGTCATGTTTCACTTCTCAAGAGTCAATTTGACCATTTCTCAAAGCAAAATTAGATTAGATTAATTAAATATTTTAAAATCACAATTTACACATTCAAAACTATACAAAAAGTACTATAAGGTGCAAATTTTCTCATATCAATATGGTAAAAAATACATCTTAAAATGTTGGTTTAAGTGAATATAGCACTCTCCAAAAGTGAAACATGACGAGTATTGTAGGACAGAGAGAGTACAAAAAGATCATGACTTTGAAAGCAAACGTAGCATTTCCTCATTCAATTATTAGAAAAGAATATTCCATGTAATCCTAGATACCTGAAGGCATGTTTCTTTGATCCCATTTCGCCCCTCTAAGATCCCAGCTTCTTTAATTGGTTCCTATGGAGGAGAAAAAGAAAAGAATACAACACGATTTACTTTTTCCAAGAGTCTTTTCTCCATACTTGAAAGTTAAAAACCACACATGCATTAACCAAGACAGGCTTACCAGATTCCTCACAGGAGGAAGACAAACCACAAGGTCCACATCACTCGATGGGAGTGACAACCCAGTAGCGTTTGAACCAAAAATATTTGTACGAGATCTAGGCCATAATACTTGTAGAGAACGTGCAACACGCTTCACAGCCCAATTAATGTAAGGCTTCCTGATCAGATTCTCAGCGGCAACCTTGAATATCATTATAGATAACCAACAATAAACATCAGGTAATATCCAAAAGCCCAAATTTTTTATCCTGAAAATCTGTTTAAATTACTGAAATGATACTGCAGAAGCTACTACTCTCTTGGGACTTTACCTGTTTGCAGAAGCTCTCAATTTCATTGTGAAGGCGACTATGGATCATTGAGAGACAGGCCTTCTTTGCAGTAGAGTTCAGCGTTTCAGGAGGTTGAAGTGGGAATGCAACATCTGGCTGTAAAAGAAAAAGAACAAACCAAAGTATAATTTTTCACTCAAGCATACAGGACTGTGAATAAAGGAGTTATGAAACTGAAAACCGGATTCTCAGATTTGAAATTTACATGTTCTTGATCACGAGTTAACTGTGAAATTGCGATGAGACGATCCTGCAGTAAAGCTCCAGGTAGAGGTTGTGTTAACTGATGGGCTGAGAGACTTTTACTCCTCCAAGAAGGCCAAACTACTTCACTACCATCCATGCGTATACAAGCTTCTTCAAAATTAATTCCATCATGGAACCAACCTTTGACACCCCACTGCCTGGGGCTGGAGCTACCAGACCGAACTGTTGGAAAACCTCTGTGCCTTCTAGAATCACCAACAGGGGAAGGAGGAGGTGGGTGAGGGGCACGTGGAACACAGAGGACAACAGGTGATGGAGGCCTCTTGATCCTAGGTTGCTCCCGCCTGCTGGGAGGAACACAAGGACTTTTATGATCATGACTGCGCTTAAAATCTGATCTTGATCTCTCCCTAGACATACTTGGAATGACAATGGGTCGTAGAATGGGGTATGGGAGTGAGTCCACAGACTTTGCCTCACCTTCAGCAGGCAAATTGGACAAGGATCCTGAAGCATTCTCTACTGTTACTAGATCTGCTGCCGATGATGACTGCAGAACCTTGGTGGTAATCTCACTTCCTGGTATAACATAGCCAAGAGCCTGATGTCCCGAACCTAAAGGATCGAATGGAGAGCAAAAGGAAGCACCAGAAGGAGAAGTCAAACCATTTGTACTGTAGGAAGAAGAGAAGGCAACCATATCATCAACTGCCCTATTCATGTCTGCTTCCCTCCATGCCCATGAGCTATCATCCGAGCTAAGAGAGGGAGGACGTGAAAAATTAGTACCGAGATGATCAGAAGGATTCCAATACATAACACCACCTCCGAAGTACTGATTATAGTCCACCCCGGAAACAGCATGTACCTCTAACTCTTCTTCAGACATCCAGTGATAATCATGGTCCTCACCCACTTCATGTGAATTCGTTAGATCGGAGAAGTCCATTAAGTCCCCAGAATACACCCTTTCATCCTCAGTACTCACTGCATTGCAGTGCATGCTTTGGGCTGCTATATCCTGCTGGAAAGAAGTTCTCCTAGAGATGAACCCAGCATCATAATTGCATGTAACTGATGGAGCAGCTAGTCTATTGATACTGCGCACCATTGGGGGCCAATCTAAACTCATTGACAAAGGTCCGGATATGATTCCAGGGCACCCTGCTTCAATTGAAGAATTTCTTACATGACGTACATTGCGTAGAAAAGAATGGCGAAAATGACTTTTCCAGTTGTGACTGACATCAAGGTGCAATCTATCAGTAGCCCGCGGGAGATGTGAATCACTGCATGGAAGATGAACAGGTGCTACACTGGGCCACTCATACGAAACATAAGATGGAGAATTCATCGGACCTGTATCATAAACATCAACACTTCCTTGCTCCTTTGAGGAAAACCTTGTGTTGGGATCAACAACTTTAGTTTGTTGCTCAAGAAAACCTGATCTGTTCAATTTTTTAAACTCCTTGCAGTTTGAATGAGTGAGTTCAGATTCAATCACATGCACTACAGAAGATACAGCAGAATCGCCTTCCCTATTGGTAGTTTCCACTGCAACAGCTACCGTTCCTTTTCCCGTCACCCCCGCTGTGGGCAAATGGCCGGTCAAACAAGGACTCCTGCAACCTTCAAAAGAACCAGCAGAGACACAACCCCCACTGCTTTGCCTCAAAATGCTCATTTCCAGTTCACGTTTTTCAGTGTCAATACAAGAATCTTTTGATCCGCTTTGAACATCTGAATCTACTACAGTGACACAATCAGACCTTGGATCCACATCTCGGGAGTTGACAGAAATAAAGGACTTCTGAGAATTTCTTTTCTGAAATTTACCATCTTCCCCAGAAGTTATCAAGCTAGGGTTTTTAATCTTGTTTCTTTCTTTCCTTTTTTTCCTTGACGCAGTTCTAGCAGTTTGACTATCTGGTCCTTCAACATGTCCCTGCAGACGGTCAGTTAGTCACAAACTATTTACAACATAACTTGGATACCTGATCCATATTAGAAAGATAATTACAACCATATCGATCAAAGATGGAGTACTCGCTTTATCAAGATCCTTCTGGTGTTCTTTGTCAACCAATTCATTAGGCAAACTACTATGTACATTATCACCACAACATTTACTGACCGAACCAGTAGACGAACTTTTATGTACATTATCACCACACATGAATGCGTCTCCCTTATCCTGCATATATTTTTTAGAGAAATAAGGGAACACACAGCATAGAATTTTTTTTTCTTGCTAAAAGAAATTTCTATGGGAAGTCTTCAAGATCAGAGTTGTACCTCAGGGCTTTTAACAAGCCTTAAATTGTCTGTTGTAGGTTTTGGCAAAGGATTTGATTTCTTCACTTTACGGTTTTTTCCTTTTTTCTTACGGTTAGAAGCACCAAGTATCACTTTGTTTTGCTTTGATGAGGAATTCAAGCTGTCATCTTCTAGTAGCTCATACTTTGTACAGTCAAGAGAAATAATCATGAGTAACCCCCGTAATTTTCTTAATACACAATCAGAAAGAGTATTAACAGATTCTAATGAACTAAAAAATAGTTTTTCACTATCAGGAGAATTGCAAACAGAATGTGGACATGCCAACAGCACAGTGGAAATATCCTTGAGCATAAACAAACAATCAAGTAACTGGTTGAATGTAGATGAAACTCCAAATACTGATGCATGACACATGCTCTGTTTTGCAACTCTTGCATCTGACACTCTGAGATTAACAAAGTTCCTTCGATCAGACAAAGTAGTGTTACCCCTCAGAGGTTGTTCTAGTGTTGAACTGCATAGCCAAGCTTTATCTGCAGAAACACCTCTTGCCCCTTTTAAAGTATCAGCAATCTGAAAAATAATTGGAGATTGAACAACATAAGCTGATGTTAAATCCTGAGGAGCACCTACAAAATATGCAGGAAGAATAGACGACTCTTCCAACAATCAGAAGCTTAAACAGCTGAACTTCTGACATCTCAATCATTAGATTGATATTGTCAGCAGGACAGGAGTTCTACAAGATACATACTAGGAGATATCATTAATGTAATAGTTGTTGCTATACGTGAAAAAATATGATTTATGGGAAGTATATCAAACTAAAACATTATCAGTGGTATGTTATCTTAAATTACTCGCAGCTTTAACATGCATGACCAGAAGCAAATATGCTGGGTTATATTTAGCTTTGCTTCTTTCTCTTTCTTCTTCTTCTTCTTTTATTTTCGTTTTCTGTTTTATTGCAAAATGAAGAGAACATGCCTAAGTTGCGTCGACTCTTCATTTTTGCTGCTACACTCGTGTCAACACGAGACAGGTGTGGGATACGTGTGGAATTCGGTCAACCTACATCAGATACTTTCATCAAATCCATGGACAAATTTTGAGGGAAATTGAGATTTTGATAAAAGATAAAATAGATTTAAGTCATATCTTCAATATTATAGTCCTTTTGTTTCTTTTTTAGCTTTTCCTCTTGGTCAATATTTGTTGCTTCAGGTTTCAAGCCAAACAGAAAGAAATTAAGAATTCAAGCGGTCGTGTTTTGACTTTTGGCAGACAGTAGCAACGATCTATAAGGAGAGTTAGTGTAAGGCCTTGAATGACTTTCTTTTTCTTTTTTGAGGGGAAAAACCAGGGAGATTGAAAGAAGATGTTAGGAGTCCAAGGAAAAACGACCTAGAAGATCTTTCAAAATTTAGAATATCTTTATAGCCCTATTTTATAACTTTGAACCTTTTTAGCCAAATCCTAGCACTCATATCCATACCTGGATCCACATCCCTGAATCTTAAAATTTATATTTATATATTGTTGAATCTGACCCTCGGATCACATCTGAATTAGATACCCGCATCCGAGTCCACACAACATCAGAACATGCTATTTTGAGGTAACTACGGATAAGGAGTACCATATTTTATACTTCCTCTAGTCCATATTAAGTGAAACGTTGGAGTTCGGCACATGTGGAAAAATATTTAAGGACATAAATTAAAGGCTACTTTCCACTATTACCATTTTGATTATTTCCAAACTATTCTACAAGAAAATATAAAGCAGTTAAGAACCTTATTA
Source organism: Solanum clarkiae (assembly GCA_011800125.2). Taxonomy (NCBI): domain Eukaryota; kingdom Viridiplantae; phylum Streptophyta; class Magnoliopsida; order Solanales; family Solanaceae; genus Solanum; species Solanum clarkiae. The sequence continues at coordinate 25,789,698 of JAABOM020000001.1, read as the reverse complement.
AATGAAGGGTAAATAAGGGAAAAGGTCCCAACAATTTTCTTTAATTTTGAATAATTCACTTATCTTGAAATATGAAAAAAGTCCCAACAATTCACATAATATGGACTAGAGGGAGTAATTCAAGTGATTTGTAAGGCCTTCCTGGGAAAAAAACATAACAGTGAAAAATAAGTTATCCAAAGATTCAAATAGCTGCCACTAACCATACACATATTCACTGAAATGCTATTACCAATTGACTACATTAGAAAGAAGGAAGATTATCTAAAAGGGTACATGCATAGAGTACCTGAAAAATCTAAATCAGTTTTCATTTGAATTGACTCAACCAATTGGTAAAGCATGAGAACAAGAAACAACTTACTAGTCGACACACAACTTACTTAATAAATTTCATGATTTGATAATTTAGTTTATTCTCACCAATCCTGCAGTTTATACTCTTCGGTTTTCCAAATCAGAGCTCCGCTAATTTTGATACAGAATTTTCCCTACTTGCAAATCTTAGACACTTACTACTCAGGTAGATTCCGGAGGACTCTGAAATGCAAACTTTCCATTTAACAAGCTATTTACCATTCCAAAATGTCTATTCCTATTAAAGAGAAAATTCAGCTTTTAACATCCATGAATGGAAATGCCACAACATATACAAATAGAAGAACGTTATAATTTCATTGAATGAATTTGTAGCACATTAAACAGCAATGTAGCACCAAATAACAAACACAGACCAATCTGCTAGTCAAGAAAAATGCTCAATATAAAGAAGTACCAGTGATTTTGCCCCCTTCCCTAAGCCATGACGAAGAAGATTGACCCTCTTTGCCTCATCTAACTTCCCCCACCAATCTACACACCCTTTCTTCCTCCAAAATGCATTGGCTCCTAGACCTACAGAATTTACCTTATCTTTCAGCTTCACACCTCTCTTTTTCCCATTATTATGATTCAACCACGCCAATCGTAATGCCACTTCCAACCTATTCACCACGAAAGCCTCGATAGTATAATAACCCTTCTCCTTCAACCACCCCAATTCCACCCATTCTGAGGACAACCCACTTTCTTCCCCCCTCAAAAACCTCCCATTCGAAACACCATCCATTGCATTCACAAAAGTATCCACATTTCCAACAAACTCCTCACTTACAGTCAAAGAATCCACAAACTCCAACAAACCCGAAACCCCAATTTTCCCTTCCCCTTCTTTCGAGCTGAAAAGCCTTACCGACTGACGAACTCGCCGTTCTAACTCGTTCGACTCAGCAACTCGAGCTAACAACCCATGAGACTTCCTGAAACAAATGCTTGGAAGATCAGAACCATCTGAAGGGATGTCCGGTAGGATGAAGAAGAAACCGTGACCGTTGGATTGGAGTTTACGAAGCATTTGCAACAGGATTTGTAGAAAATTGGAGTGAACAATTGTGAGATGAGCTTGGCGTTGAGGAATTGAAAGGGAAGAGAACCATTTGATAAGAGATGATCTAGGGTTAGGGTTATGATTAGGAAATGGTGTGGTTTGTGAATTGTAGAGAGAAATGTGAGATGTGAGAGAATCAAAAAGCTGCTGTCTTGAATTGTTCATGGATTTTTGCGGGAAAGGTAAATTAAAGCTTGATTTTTGCATTTTCTCCATAGGTGATTTTCGTGAAGTTCCTCAGGTGGTTTCAGTAGCAATAGCAGTTGCGACGGCGATCATGTACAAGACAACGACCAAAAAAGGCGAAACAATCGCCCTTCACGTAACAGATTTTTCAAGGGGAAAAGGAAGTAGATTTTTATCTATATTTTTATGATTTCACTTGGGATTCCTTTGAAATTACATTTTCATTTTCACAAGTATATCCAAACAATTTAAAAAATATTGTGATTTATTTTATATATTTAACTAGAAGTCAAAAGAAATAATTTAGTTTTAAATTATGCGCGAGTGAAAATATTCTATTAAAAGAAAATTAATGATAGTTGAAAACTCTGGCAAAATATTTATTGCATTAGCGTGTTAGACTAATATGTACTCCCTCAACTACTTTATGGATAGACGGTTATAATCTACGAGCACAATATTAAGTCATTTAGCAATAAAGACATGATCGGATTAGGCTCACGTTATATTAAAATTAATGTTAAATTCAAAATATTCACGTTGTTGTTTTTATGACTAGATTATCTCTTTACGTTATTAATATAACTAATAAAGTTAAGAAAAATAATATTTATTTTTCAGAAAATAATGAAGTTATTTGGGAGGGTAGCTTTTGTGGCAGACAAGATGTGAAAGCAAGATTGAGATGATTGCGCATGTGCGGAGGAGGCATGTCGATAGCCCTAGTAGAAGGTGCGAGAGGTTGGATGGCAGGGGTACACCGAATAAGTATTGAGGAGAGATTCTTAGAATGTTGTCTTGCCTTGTAGCGGTTTTAGGTTTATCATAGGATTGATCGTGTTATTGTAGTTATGTTGTTATTGCTACTTTTATTGTTTTTTCTTATAGTTTAGATATTGTTCTTTGTTTTAACCTCTATTCTGTATCTATTTTTTTTCTTCTTTACTTAGGACGGATACATTTGAGCCGAGGTATTTCGAAAACTACCTCTCTATTTCCATTAAGGTTTACATATTCTATCTTTCCAGACCTGACTTGTAGAATTTCACTGAGTATACTGTTGAAAGAAGCCAAAACATTTTGACATTTTTATGTTGGAAAGAAAATTATCTTCCTCCTATTTTCAAATGTCACTTTGAACTAGGTGGAAATTTTCGATAACACTAGAAGGTTTCAAGTATGTAACATCACAAGATAAACACCTACAAAATTGAAGTCGATGTCGAATCTCTCATTCTTCTGTCTATATGCATAAAAACAACTACGTTAGATGCTTCTTGTTTCATTATACCAGCTGCAATGAAAGTATGATGAATATAATTACCTGGTAAGAGGTAATTTGCATGTAGTGAAATAATTGAGTTATGCACAGCTTAAACCAGACACAAGAAACCATAACAAGAAATGCATGACTTCACGCCCCCAAGGCCAATTCAGAACCATCAAGTAAAATCTAACGGTTGGCTAAAAAAGTTATGAAATGTTTTGGGTCTGCATATATGTCAAGCGTCAGGAAAAGGCCTGAACGCTACCACTTCACCTACATCTTCAAATTGGTACACTTTTTCCAAAGAGTTTAACGACATCTATAAAAACATTCTTGTGGTCTTGCCCACCACTTCATTAATTTATTGAAGAATTCAGCGAATCTAATCAGCCGATTTCCCATCTAATACAGAATGGGCAGCGGAATCTGATGACACTGCTTCACTGTTTGAAACTGAAACAGTTGCACTCACTGCACCTGATGTAGAAGGCACATCCCCGCAAGTGGCAGACCTCAATGGTTCTTCAACAGACATAACTTTTCTCTCAACTTCTAAGTTAGCATTTTCATATTTATTATCACTATTCTCTTCTGGTTTGGAATCAGTGTTCTGTAAAACCGGAAGGTCACAATTTCTAACATCCTCTGCAGCAGCATTCTGTCTTGTTTCCTCTGATGCTGAACCTTGTAATTTGGAACCTTGGTGGTCCTGAGGCAATAAATCTGAAGGGGGAGGAAATGCCGAAGCGGCTGCAGCTCCAATACCTAATAATTGATCTTGAGGGATAGCTGAAGTGGCTGCTGCTCCAAGACCTGATAATTGATCTTGAGGGATAGCAGAAAGGACTTGTTGAGTCAAAATCCCCAGTATTTCATGAAGATTGTGCTGATGAACTTGAGGAGGGCCGGAAGTTGATGCGCCAGTATTAGGTTGGCATAGTGCCTGAAGTGCTGGGTAAAGAGCCTGTAAAGCAGGATATAATGCTTGGAGAGCAGCTTGTCCAACCATTGCTTGTTGGCCTTGGAAGTCCTTAACATTTGAAAGGTGTTTCCTTCCTGCCAGATGGCTTTGAAAAACAACTACTGATTCACACTTTACATTACAGAGTTCACATATTAAAGGAACCATTTTTGGGGGCTTAGGAGGCACAGCAGGTTTTCTTGAGCCATTCTGCATCTTCATCAGTTTGCCACCTCGACCACCTTTCATATTGCGCTTGACTCCATGCCCTTGACCTTGAACATAATCCACAGGAGCTGTCTCTTCAACTTTTTGTTTCCCGGTCATACTACCATCTTCTTCTTTAACAGCATGAGGGGGAAGCTTCTCTTGAGGCAGCAGCTGTCTGTCTCCAGTCACGGTCTCAGAAGGCAAATGCCTCGGTGACAGCTGCCCAGATCCCTCAACTGCAGGCTGGTAAGCAACCTTTGGCTTAACTTCAGAATTTGTTGCCTGGTGACCATGTGCTCCATCCATCTGTTTGTTCAGTTTCTGTCGCTCTTCATAGGCTTTCAGATTCTTTTTATGTTTCTTTCCATTCTTATGCTGTTCAAGAACTTCAGGTGTGTTGCATTCAATCCTACAGAGTTCACACCAAGCCATACGTGGAGGTGGCCGGACAGTAGCAGAATTACCTGAGGCAGATGATGAAGGTTTAATTTGGGATGGGCCCCCTTGGATCTGTAATGCTCCTTGAAAAACTTTTGGTTGGTTAGCATATGTTGGTAATGCATACGTAGGTTGTAGCTGTCCACCACCAAGATGGCCATGGGCACTTCCTCTGTAGGGTCTGCCACCCCTTTTACCTTTACCTTTATATGGAGATGGTACAATCTGCAAATGCAAATATGGTCAGAGATTTAGAATTATCTTCACATCAATGGATCACTTGGAGAGCTTAATGCTGATACCAAGTCTATTTGTACACCAAAAGAACCAGGCTCGTCATCTTAAATAAAACAACACAGCAAAATTAGACAAAAGCAAATTGGCACACAATTATATGAGCAGCAGAAAACATGAGTAACTTAGCAGAGCTGAAGGAATAGTAGAGACGTTGGCAAAACAAACAAATTAGTATTTCAGAAGGCAGGCTCCTCCTTGATGTAAAGTCAATTATTGGAACAGTAAAGAAGTCTGGCAGCAAGTATAAATTTGTTGGCAGTATAAATTCGTTGACACCATAAGAAAAGAATTGACTGCCCCAATCATGAGAATGACCACAGGGACTTCATGTCTAGGTGTTACCCACTTGACATAGTGCAGTGCATAAGCAAATAATCCAGAGATAATGTGGACTAACTTGCAGTCAAGGAATTTCATATAAAATAACTAATAAAAAAGTTCACAGGACAAAAGAAGCAGAAAACAGAACCCAAACGCTAGCCACCTCTTTTACTAGATAGTTCAACACGTTAAAGGATGGCAAGCAACATTCTCTTTCATTTTGATGAACTTTCCTCTGATATATTGTACTAATGTACTGCAGGTCACATTCCAGACCCCAGAGCCATCTCTAGCATCAGTTATTAGCATAGGTTACATTGAGAAGCTAGGTTCCGCGGACTCTTCACTTTCAATGCCGCACCTGTGTCGGATTCTCCAAAAATACACTACGTTTGGAGAATCCGACACACACCCGCTGACACTTTTGAAGATCGAGCAACATAGTTGCGAAGCAACTCTATCAGAATAATCTTTCAAATTTCACCCCACAAATTGTCTGCTCTATGAACAGATGTGGAAGTACTATATCTGACTCCATATTGCATTATGAAATGATACACAAAAGGATAAGTTCTTGAACATATTAAATTACAATTGCTTAAATGCCTAAGAAAAGGTTTACATACTTCTCCTACCATACTAATTTACACCTCTGCTAATTCATGTGCCCAACAACAAAGTCGTGAATTTAAATTAAATGGAAGTCAATTGGCTAAAGCTTCTGAAAGTATATTTAACATGGGCATCATTCATTCGCCTTTTTGAAACACAATGCTTCATCAATGTAAGCCAACCCTAATTGTTCCTAACTGTGCCAATGCTTCATCAATGTAAAACAAGCCTATTTGTTTCTAAATATAGGCGCATTCGCCGCTTGAACAGGTACGACCGGAATATGAAGATCAATTTATCAAAATAAGAATACCCAGAATATCAAACCTACTGAGAAAATGAAAATGAAAACATCCATGACCAACAATCTTATTCAGGGAAGCTTTCTCAATGTAAAGAAGTTGGGAACCTCCTTCTGGGATTACTCATGAAGATTAAACAGATCTAATTTTAATCCTCTCTTATAAAAAAGTTAATATAACTCCATCAGTGTTTTTAATTATTGATCAAAAAATGTAATTCCATCAGGCGTCATCAATGCCTCACCATAATATTTCGTATATGTCTTCAAGAGCATGTACACTTAAACAAACTGGATGGCTTGAACATTTAGTCAAATGAATGTAATGCAGTGGAAGATACAATAGAATTAACTAAGAAAAGAAAATCAGCCATACTAATATTACAGAAAGTGTGAGATAGAATGCTAGCAACCCAGCAACAAATCGGTGACAAGGCACTGGGAGGCTTATGGCAAGCGCCAACCAAACCAAAATATAGGCTTATGTTCTATGCCTTCAAATCAGGCATCCAATGTAGGTATAAATCTCATCAAGTAAATTGTAGGATTCATGAATATGAGTAGAATTACAAGAACGAGTTCCAGGATACAACTCAAAAATGTGCAAGTGTAATACATATGACAGTTCATGTAAATCGTTTCAGTAAAGGTTATGTTTGATGACCTGATAATACTTCTTATGACCAGATAGTGACATTGCTTGGATGTTGACTTGGCACTAACAAGGTGCTGGTTGAAGGGTAGTGTTTCACTGAATGACAATGTAGCGATAACTGAGGGTTGCCTGGAGAATGAGTTGCTCCATCTGGAGAGGGTCCTGTCGCTGGATGACGATGTGGCACTGACTAGGTTTTGACACATTGTTGGCAGAGAAGTAGCATTGAGAGGTGCTGAGCAGACAAATATGGACTAATGACTTGACAAGTCAACAGAAATAGAGTGCTAAGTTGGCAAGTTAATTTTAGAGAATTGACTTGACAGGTCAGTTGAACGATGATTGGCAAACGTGGCACAAACTGCTGAAAACAATGGCCAAAATATTGGCAAAGGGAGACCGGGAAAGGCAACGATGCTGAAATCATCAATGCAAAGAAGAATGATGCCTCTAGAACAGTCACCAGAAGAGACAAGAATAATAAAAATAAGAAAAATTAGTTGCATTGTGGGCAACCTTAAGTAGAAGCTACTTAGAATTTCCGCAGATCGTAGAAACTCCTATACCATTTTGGATTACGTCGGCCATCTCTTTTACAAGCTTAAATTGTGAAGTAACACTGTCATTTACTTAATGATGTCTCTAACACGCCCTTTACATTTGGGTAAGAATTTGTTTTCATGAGCTAAGCACATGGAATTTTTTACGAAGGGTGGTAGTGAGACTCTCGACTGAATACTCTGCTTTCTCTAATACCATGAACATAAGAGAACTTGTACAGAATTGACTATCAGCAATACAAAAGACTATCCTCATATAGATGTTTAGACCACTAACAATGAGAGGAGTTTAGACTACATGAAAAGACAATTCTAGATTACGTGAAACAGGAAAAGTAGTTATTACATGAGAAAATAACAAAATACCAAGATTCCCAACTATGACACAACCTTTAGGAGCATATTATATTACAAACTTTTATATACTCTTACCATTAATTTTCCTTAATTTCCAATAGGTACGAATATCATATGGACCTCTTTAAGTTCTTTATTTTGTTGGATAGAAATAAGGTATTGCATTAAAAAGGAAAACATACTAAGCGAGTGCAATAATACATAGTTACAAGTAGTGCAATTCTCCAATCAAGTCTAACAAGATATCTGAATCCTGTACAACAACTAATTTGCACCAAAAAGGATAGCAACAAAATAGCTCTAAACTTAAGGCTAAGAACATTTCTCGGTTTGTTTTAAAAAATTCTGTTACTACTTTCTATCCTGACAGTACCACCAAATTGTCTGGGGTTATAGTGTACAAAGTTCTAGGGAATTCTTGTGTAGTCCAACTTTGTTCAACATGTAAGAAGCTCATCTCTTTGTTTAAATAGGTATCAGACCGTATCAACACCAAACACGGTGTCAGGTCAGAACTGGAAAGTGGGAGAAAGTGAATATTCAGTCTATATAAAATACAAGATAATGGGAGAAGGGAAAAAGTTAATTTTACTTGCAAGAATGCCCTCAATCCTCCAAAAAGTTGACTTGTGTAGACTAACCATGATATAAGCCTATCTCGACCTTTTCAAAAACTTCACTTACCATGATTTCTCACCTATGTAATGGCGCATCTGGAGGTTGACATAGGACATGATCAAACCAAATCAACTGACCTCTTACTTTACCTTTAGTGTATGATACCTGCACTTTTTGCTGAATGTTGAAATTTACTATTTTTTTTTTTTTTTGAAAAATTGGTAATATTGTGTCAAAATTTTTAATCTTTTTTTTGAAATTGGTAACATATGTCAACATTTTCAATCTTGTCTAATCTTGCATGTGACCACACATCCATCTTAGCACGCACATCTTTGTGACACTCATCTTGTGGATGTATTGAACTTTAGCAGACCAATATTCACTCTCGTATATAATTTGATGTATCTTAGAAGCATTCTACAAAACTTACCTTTCACTTGAGGACCACTTGAAAGAAAATTTTTAGTAGCCTTTTAATCAATTTAGGAAGAAAAAATGATAAATCTTCTAGATAGTCAAATTTGACTAGTGGAAAACTATCATATTGGAGGGGCAGCCTATTAACTGCTGGATGAAATCAGCTTAAGGGCCCGTTTGGATGGCCTTATAAGCTTGATTATGGCTTATGCTTATAAGCCAAGTTAGGAATTCCAACTTATGGTTTTTGGCTTACTTTTGTTATTTTTGGCTAAAAAGCACCTAAAATAAGCCAATCCAAATAGGCTCTGAATCATCTAGGAAATGTTGCATCAAATGTTCAATAACATAGATAAAGCTAGTGTAGATTAGTTTAACATACAACTTTTTTTGAACTGGTAGGTAAGGAGCTAAATGCCCCTCCATTAGGGTTTGGCTCAAAAATACTCCTCAAATAAATTTTTGGCACATAAATACCCCCTCTCCAATGAAAACGGAAAAGGGTCAAAAATACCCCCAAACTACTAAGAATAGAGCAAAAATACTCCCTGGTTAGATTTTGGTTAAAAAATATCCCTCCCTTAAATTTAATAAAAAAAAAAAAAAAACTCTCTAACTAAAATGACACTGTGCATGCTACGTGGACCAAAAAGGCCACATGATCAGTCCACGTGGAACCCCATTTAAGGACCCAAGGGGCTTTCTCCTGAGATGTTAAGACTGACACTAGCTTTTTCATGTCAAAAGGAACTGTTATTTCACTTGCAAACGTCTCAAAAAGTTGATCTCTGAATGATAACACCGATTCATCCTCGTTATAATCATTACCTCCTCCTCGAATCAGTTTCGAGTTCAGTAGGATGCAACTATGCAAATTTTCTGAACCTACGAAGCTTGTAAAGAAATTGTTGTGCTCATATTAGCAATGTAACACAATCAACATAAGTTATGATTTTCAAGACAAAATTCAATTGCAACTATAAACCAAAGCTAATTTTTTAATATTGTAAGAATTTGGACTACTTTAAGTCTGACAAAATTTGATTTGAAGATGGGTTGAGGTTGGATTTCTAATGGAAACGGAGTATTCTTTAGTCGAAAACTAACGAATAGTATTTTTGCTCCATTTCTAATAGTTAAGGGGTATTTTTGGCCCTTTTTCATTTCTATTAGGAAGAGGGGTATTTTTGAGCCAGAAATACAACGGAGGAGTATTTTTGAGCCAGAAATACAACGGAGGAGTATTTTTGAGCCAGAAATACAATGAAGGGTATTTTTGAGCTAGAAATACAACGGAGGGGTATTTTTGAGCCAAAACCTAACGGAGGGATATTTTTGATCCATTTCGAATAGTTTCGGGGCATTTTTGGCCCTTTCCCCTTTAACAGCCAAACAGTAAGGTGTGGTGTTTGTCAATTACGTAGTCTGATCTTTTTTTTAAAAAAAAGGAGGAGGGATCCCATCAATGCAAAACTCTATTCCCTGTATTGAGTTAATGAACTGTAACCTATTGACTTCATCCTTCATATCTTGTATGTTGCATCAAAAAGACAAAACATAAATATCTGTACTTTTCAACTGTACAGGGTTATCAAAATTCTCACTGTTATAGATTTGGAGGTGGCAATACAAATTACAAAAGTGCTTGATATTAGGTATGGGTAAAATTTATTTATCGTTTGAAAGTTTTAAGATCCAGTGGCTAACCTAATGGAAAACTCCCATTACTCTTTCAGAAGTGTCTTAGTAATGGTGAAAATCACATAGCAGCACATGAAGCACCAACCAGAACGGTGAGTTGGGAAGGAGGAAGTACCAGAGGAATAAAGAAAAAAGAAAAGGGGTGTATTTCTCTCGACTTTGAGAGATCTTGTACCATATCAAACACCAGTAAAATCTTCAGGGAATCCCAACTCTTGAGACTAAGCATTTCTGCAAAGGAGAAAAGCAACTTTAAGTGGAAAGAGAGTTATCCATGCTAAACTGAGCCATGATAACAAGCTGTTTGAGCTTGGTCTGATTGACACTGTAACAATCCGCAAGCTGGTATTAGCTCGAGTGCAAACTTGAGCCAATTCCATGATATGTAGTTCAAGCTCAAGCTCACCTTATCAGCTTGCCTAGTGTGACAGGCTGTTTGCTCAGCTAATTATAGCCTTTAAAGATACTGATTTATAGAGTCTTTGAGAGGAAACTGTTGCTTCTAAATGAAGAGACAATTACCCATTTCCTAAACAAAGCTCGTATAAAGCAGGCAAAATACAGTAGGAGATCTTGTATAATTAGCTGAGCAGAACAGACACATTAGACTTGCTCACACTCCGCTTCTTCTGGCAGGAAGCTTAGCCTTGTTATCAATTTCAAATGTACCAAGCTCAAGCAGTTCAGTTAAATAATCAAGGTGTTTTAATTTAATAACATATAGCTATGCTAAGAAGGCCTGAGAAAAATGTAGGCAAAAATGCTCAGAGAATCATAGTACAGTTAATGTTAGATGCCTATGTTTTTAAAAAAATAATAATAACATAAGGCACTACACAATGATACAGAGAAAATACACAAATGGAATTCTGTCCTTCATTTCTTTCTACTTTTATATACTTTCAACAAGTAAAATACTCTGCTCATCCCAAGTTGATCAATCCCAGTTACTTTCCCATAAATTGAAAGAGAAAAGGTGTGAATGACCTATTAAATCAGAGTTTTAAAACTGGGAAATTGCACCAGAAATGTCAGATAAATTCAAGACAGTGTTGAGGAATGTGAAACAATTTTAATTTTGCATGGCGTCGACTGTTTAAGGTATCATGTTGACTTTACCGACTCAGCTGTAAAGGATGAAATAAAGGTAACAGACTCTTAGAAAACATTTACACCCTGTATTCCTTCAATCCTACCCTTCGATGGGCTCTTAGTCACAGAAGAACTTCTAAGTGTATAAACAATGATGGCCAGGAAGATACTTGCAACATACATTTTACTACAGATCTTTAATGGGTTTGGCATTAATGGTGAGAAAGAAATTACAAGACAACCAAACATGCTAACTGAGAGGGGAAAGTTCCCATTTAATGAGGTTGCCAATGGTTATAATAGAGTTAGTCCTCAAACTCGCTAAGAACGCTTCAAAAGTTAATTTAAGAGTCATATGTGGTGCATGAAACTTATATATTTTGCATTTAAGTTCTTTAGGTCCCCTTTCTCACAAGTGATAATTCCAAAAGAGATCAAATTCTTTTTGTTCAATTAGCAAAGATTTCTTTTGGAAATTTGGCAACAAAGACATTATTGATCAGTGTAACATCAATCAATTCTCTGCAGAGGCTTTCAATGTAGTGCAAAATTTTCTTTAACCTTACCTTCTTCAAATAATTTCTAATTTTCTATATGGCATATCCTATAACATAAACTGCTAAGTAGGGAAAAAGGGAATTACCTTATGGTGACTTTGAAATGACTCAAATGAAACCAAAACTGACAATGTTACTCCGTCCGTTTCATTTTATGTGTTTTGGTTTGGCTAGGCACAGAGTTTAAGAAATTAAGAGAGACTTTTGAATCTTGTCGTCTTAAACAACATGTGTATAATGTAACGAAATTCCCTTTGAATTTCATAGTCTTAAACATGTCATGTATGATCTTGAAATTGAAGAGTTACTAAATATAGAAAGTGAATAATGAAGGGTAAGACACATAAATTGAAACAGATAGAGTACCTAATTAGCAGTAAGCTATAACCCCCCCTAATCTGCACCATGAACACTCAGAACCAAAAAAAAAAATGTCCCTTGACTACAAAAAAATGTAGTCTTTTAGAAACGTGAATTCATGCTCTCAAAAAGATTATACATACAATTAACCAATGCTCTTTCCAAATACAAAACAAAAGGAACAACTTTTCCAGTTAACAGCCTTCTGTCCTAGGCTAGCTCAGTTAATTGGTTTTTTGTCTAAAAATATCAAATGTCCATTAATTGATATCATTTCATTCCTGCAGATGAAGTTCACGAAATGCTAGATCTTTTAGTACCACTTGACTACCTACAGGCCTCCTAATCACAATCAGCTTTGTTCATATCAACCACAACCTTTGAGTTATTTTTGCTATTCTTAATATTGCCAGAAGAAGAAAGACCTAAAACTACCGCACCCGGGATTTTCACCAAACCATTCGATCATAGCATATGTCATCTATCTAGAATGTTATTCTTAACAATGATTGATGAGTACATCAATTCATGACTAGTACTCCGTTCACAGTTATTTTTAATATTAAGTTTAAAGGTTATTACAGAAATCCAAACAACAAACGCTTCGAGAAACTCAAAAAATTCTAAAATCATCCCAATCAAATATATCCAGATTGCATTCTAAGAACATTTACACTACCAGAGGTGAAAGATCCAAAAATGAAAAGGAACATACCACAGGTGTGTGGGACACATTGGGCATTGTCAGATTAACAACCTCTCCATAATTAATTCCTTGTTGTTGCTGTTGAGGATAATAGGAATACTGGGGTTGCTGCTGCGTGGCATAAGGATCCGAAGACGGTGGAATTGGAACCCCAGGTGGGTGAATTGAAGTGGGCTCAGGCTGGTATTGCTGTTGATAAGCATTTGAATAATAACCTGGCGGATAGTATGAGTACTGGTATTGTTGTTGATATGCATAGTAAGCTTGTGTTGATTGATCATACGCTTGGACTTGAGATTGATCACACGGTTGGATTTGAGAAGGGTCAGTCGATTGTTGCGGGTATTGAGCGTTCATTGATGGATCATATGGTTGGGTTTGAGAAGGGTCACCGGCCCCCTGTTGTAGCGGATCATATGGTTGGGTTTGAGAAGGGTCACCGGCCCCCTGTTGTAGCTGGGTCTGAGCGGAGAAATCCATGGATTGCTTTCTTCAATTTACATTTCACTTTCTTCTTTGTACAGTATATATATAGGGTTTACAGGTTCCTTCAGCATTTTTGGCCATTTATCTACGGCAAGAAAAAGAAATATATAAATTGCCGTATTATCTTCGGAAAAGGTTAATAATCTCTTTAAATTACCTCAAATTGAATAAAAATCTCTAATTTAATAGGTGTTGATTTAAAAATATATTTATCATCAATAATTTGATTCAAAAATATATCTATTATAAATAGTTTGGTGCAAAAATATCGTACTATTATTTAATAGATCAAAAATATTAACTTTCTATAATAAATAAAAAGATAGTCTATTCCTAATAAAAGTATTATTATTTTTTAAGAAAAGTCATTTTAACTAATAAATATGTAGAAAATAACCTTTTTTCTCTCTTAATTTCATTTTAGAAATTAAATAAAGACAACTTTATGTACTTTTCTAATTGATATCATAGTAGCTCTATCATTAATTTTCATTTGGAAAATGCTAAATTTCGATAAAATAAAAAATATTTTTTAGTCTTTTTTTAGAATTAAAGTAGGATAAATATTTTTTAATTAAAAAATTATTATTAAAAAAAATATGTTAAAAAAATAAATAATATGTTTATTTGAGGAAAAAGGGACAAATTTTGGATCAGACTATTGACGTGATGATATTTTTAAACTAAATTATAAACTGTGGACATTTTTGTCCTAATTTCATATAATATATAGGTAATTTTTATCATTGTTGATATTATTTAATAACCTCACTATTAGGACATATTTGGTGTAATAGATAAAAAGAGATAGTCCTGAAATAAATATTTGGTACTCGTCAGTTTATTCTTTGTTTACAAATTGGGATATTTATCGTGAATTAGTAATAGTGCTATATAAGTTATTCCTCCTTCTAGGTGAAATAATAATTTTGTAATAACTAATTTTAAGATAAAATAGTTGAAATAATAAAAATATCTCTTCAAACTTTTTTTATATACAATGTCATTTTTCACATCCTTTGTACTTAATGGTGATATTTTTTAAACAAACAATTTATTATGAGAAATTATGTGATACATATTATTTATAATATAACAAATTACTAAGAATTCACTAAGAAATAATATCAAGATAATTAATCTCATCATCACAAATTTCAACATAACTAATTTTATCATAACTCCTCTTCAAACCTAACGACTCCTAAATATACATACATACATACATACATACATACATACATATATATATATATATATATATATATATCTTATGAGGAGGTTATTATAATGATCTTTTTAAAAATTTAAATCGCAATCACAAATTTATTATCAATATGATTTCATGTTCCAAGTAAGAATCAAACAATTCTATTTTACAGGGGTGTTAAATGGGCAGATTGCGTTGAAATTTAAGAGATTAAAATAATTGATTAAATTATAATCTGGTTAAGTCATGATCCATCTAAATTTATTTTGAGCTCAAGATTAGTTGGACTCAGATGGACTAAAATCGGGTTAGATCACGACCTGCACAATTTGATCCACTTAATTCTAAAATTTTAATATATTTTAATTACATTTTGTAACCATAATTTTAGTTCCAACTCAAGACATATATATATATATATATTGAAATGGAAAGTCGCCAAACATTATATCGACCAAATAAATATACATGTAAGATGACTCACTTAACATTTATTCTATGAAAAACAATACTACAGTTTAATTTTTTTCAATAATTTTAATCTCGAAAAGCTAAAATTTTAATGTATATCAATACCAATTTGATTCGAGCTTTCCTATTGAAAATGCTCATTCAATGAACATTCTCAATATTTACAAATGAAAAGAATGAATAGATAAATACTAGAGGATATAAAGTGGATAGAAATTTATATATTTAAGATGGGAACATATATTGCATCAACGTAAATAAACAACTTCAAAATTGGTTAAATTTGAAAATTAAATTATGCTCAATTAAAAAATATTTTAAAATGAGTTAAGGCTTGAGTTTATTTTGAGCCAAACTCATTAATTCTAAATGGATTAAATGAGTTACGTATATTTGCACTCATTTTGACTGTCCTACTATTACAGATGATCGAGATTAGAAAGAAGAACCATTCATAACATTTGAAATCAACTTTTTTTTTCTCATCATTAATATATATATGTAAATTTAATTCTAACGAGAATAAGAATTGTATACACATATCAATGATTCTTTCTTTATCATCGATACATGTTAATAACAACAAAGAATAAGAATTCTGCTATGTATTTCTTTACATAATGTAGAAGTTAGGAAAAAAGTATAAACCTACACTCTCCTTTTTCACATTCATATATTCAACTTAATCAATTTTATTTAACTTTTCTAATCGAACCGAATAAGTCCATATGAAACGATCCACAAATCAAATTTCAATAATACATAAGCAGTTGGAACGAAGTATTTTTTTATCGAATTAAGATCATTTAATAATTTTTTTTTTGGAACAAAGTATTCTTTTATCGAATTAAGATCATTTAATAATTTATTTTTTTGGAACAAAGTATTCTTTTATCGACACCCCAAAAGCTGTGTTGAAGTAGGTATTAGGCCTAACTCACACCTCAAAAACTAGTTAAGCCTTATAAGGAGACCACCCATCCCATTAACCACCAATGCGGGACTTTGTGTCTCAACACCCCCCTCACGCCCATCTGGTTTTTCGGGGACCCAAAAGCTAGCTAAGCCTTATAAGGAGATCACCCATCCCATTAACCACCAATGCGGGACTTTGTGTCTCAACACACCCCTCACGCCCATCTGGTTTTTTGGGGACCCAACATTGGGTGAGACGGGCCTTGCTCTGATACCATGTTGAAGTAGGTCTTAGGCCTAACTCACATTCCAAAAGTTAACTCAAGGGGAAGAGGATTGCCTAAACCTTATAAGGAGACCACCCATCCCATTAACCATCAATGTGGGACTTTGTGTCTCAACAGGGGCGGATCTACTATGACCAAAAAATATCGATGCATGAAAATAAGAGTTTGAATCCACGTTACTTTATTTTTAATACTACATTTTAGGAATTTAAGTTGTGTAGTGTTTTTTTTCCCCTTTCTTTCTTCCTTCATTGGTGCTTCATATAGGAAAAAAGAATTTAGTGCGATTATTTTTAATATATTTTATTTTGTAGTTTGAATAAAGATATAATAGTGTACATGAAATATGATGTAATTATTTTTTATTTTAAAAAATAACATTATTAACAAAGAAAAATCTTACATATGTCAAAAGGATAGGATGGGAATATGTCAAAAGGATGGGATGGGGGTTCGAAGGGTGGGGAAGAGGGCTAGACAAGCAATAAGTTCTTCTGTTATGGTGATGTTTGTCACATAAAGAAACTTAACAAGTCTTACAAGACGTACATGCTTTACCGATAGAGGCATGATAATAATTATTTATTGGGTCGATTTTTCTCTACCTTCTCGCGGTGGGTTGGGAGAGTGTCGTGAAGACACACAAGAAAGAATACTTAACTTGAAACTTGCATCTCAGTGTTTTAAGAGGTGAAGAACGAAAGGGAGGAATCTGTGTTCTAAACATATGTAGCTGGTGGATTCGCCATCATATTGACTTTATTAAAACAATGTTAAAGTTTTGATTTGATTGTTGTATCTATTGAATTTTCAATATGTTATGTATGTGATATCAAATAAATGATCCCAAATTTTAAGTTCATGAGTGTTCAAATAATGCTGATTATATAAATTTTTTAATAATCTTACAGTTTCACTGACTAAATCTTTAGCCTGAAAAAAAATTATAGTATCTCTATGAGAATGAACCAACATTTTTTATATATAATTATTTAGGCACATACTATGAAAGGTGAGAACGAAGATGGGGTGTAAGGGTGTAGTGTGGTGATGATAGGAGATAGGGAGTGGTGCGATGAAGATTAAGCTAGTATTTAGCCATAAAATCACAAAATATTTTTGAAAAATTAATTTTTTAGTGAAGCATCAATATGTGGTTAATTTGGCCATAGTTTTTGGAAAACATATTTCACTCTATTTCAACAACAAAAAAAGGATTTATATCGATAAATTTTAAAAACTATTACAATATATTATTTATGTGTTTGACATAAATTTATTATTTTTATATATAATGAACTGAATAATAAATTATGAATTAATTATAACACACTAATTTAATGAAACTACTAATAATACAATTACAAAGTATTACAATTTATCAAACTACAATTAGTTACGAAGATTTATCAATGCAAAAAAATAAATAATAATAATATTTGTTTTGTTATTCTTTAATATAATTTTTCTATACTCTATGAATAATCTCTTTAATAAGAAGGCGTTTAAGGGTTGGATAGATAGAACTATAGTTGGAGTCGTAATTAATGATTTTTTTTAAAATATAAAAATTTTAAAAGAATCCAAAAATTAGATTTTGGCCTCCAAAACATTTTTTCCCCTAGATTTTGTGAGTTTGGGCTTGGGGTTTTTGGCCTAATAAATTTTGTCCCAAATTTTTCCAAAAGCTACTTGCAATATTTAAGATCAAACGGGTTCTAAGTGTGTTGGAGAGTAAGCAAGAGATAATTAATGTGGAATGTCAATTGTGTAATTTATTTTTTCACTTCTACTATGAAGTCATTTCTTTCATTTTCAGAAACTTATTCTTTTTGGAGAACATTTTTAAAATTTTGACCAATAAATATAAAAAGATTAAAAATATTTATTCAGACCCTTAGTGTTGAAAAAATATCTTAGAAGTCCACTATCAACTTTAATTGAAATTTAAAAGTCAAATTTACTTGATGGCAAGTGATGATACAAAAACTAAAGTTAGGCTAATGAATAGGAAGTAATGTGATGGATCTTTATAGGTTGGGATCAATGTATAGTCATGGTCCTAAACTAAGAATTTTCAAACATCATTTATATCATACTTTAGTGGAAAAATCTTCAAAGACAGTTGTCATATTTTCATCTTATAAAATTTTATTTTATGTCAAAAAAAAAAAAAAGTCTAGATGAGCTAGACGCATTTGGCTAGTTAGCTAGTTTTTAATTTACATTTTATCCTTTTCAATCTCCCAAAAATGCTACTATATTTGCTTAACTTTGCATACTTTAATAGTATAGTTGAATATTTGATCTTTTTTCACTTATTAATCAATAAATTAGGTTAGTTGAGAGCTCCATGTAAATTAAGGATATATTTAGATCAATTATTGAATAGCAATGGGTATGTGAATTAAGCTACTAACAAAGAACATATATCTATTAAATTTCAAATACTTCAACAAGGCATCTTTGAACCTTTTTTACAACAATAACATATTCAGTGGAATTATACAAGTGGGGTCTAGGGAGGATAGAAATGTATGCAGACCTTACTAATACCTCATAGAGATAGAGAGTCTGTTTTCGAAAAATTCTCGTCTCAAAAATCAAGTCCATAAACAGAAGATACTGAATATGAAAAAGAGGAAAAGAAAAGAATAGAGGGAAAACGATTAATCATAAAAAACGAATGATAGTACGTAAATACGCTAAAAGTAATAAATATAATATGGATAACGACACCACAGGATATAAAGATACAACTAATCCTACTAACCTACTATAATCACACGACCAGACATCAACCTACCCCTACTAGCCTATCATCCTTCTACCCTGATACGCGACCTCAACTCCTTCCTATCTAAGATCATGTCCTCGGTGATTTTAATTATCACATAATATTGAAATAGGGGATGTAAAATCGTGATTTTAATAGCATGAAGATGAGGAAATGCCCATGAAAATTAGAAAAAGAATACTAGAAACCCCATTCACAAAAATTCTAAACGTAAAAGAAGGAAATATAATAGTTAAAAGAGAATCAACTGACAGTGTGTGGGAATTCATATTGCTATCTAATTAATTACTTTGTAGTTAAGCTAAGTATCTTTAAATGTTCCAACTCCATCATTTACTCTCCTCCTATAGTCTTCTTTTCTTATGGGCACAACAACAGAAAAATGTCTGTTGATTTTAGTCTTTCAAAAAATTATTGTAATTTTATAATTTCTTTTTATTTTTTCACACAAAAAATCTTGACATATTCATTTCTTACCTTGAAACCGTATGTATTATATACTAATATACAATATATACGATTTATATATATATATATATATATATATATATATAAAGTAAATAACCCGAAAGTATTGTATTGTACTTTGTCCCCCTTCGTCCCAATTTGTGTGACACGCTTTGACTTGACGCAATATTTAATGAAAAAAAGAATTCTAAAATTTATAGTCTAAATAATTTTTAAATATTTGTATTGCTGAGAATAATTTCATTAAGGATAAAGAGAAAATTTTAAAGTTAAATTATTTTTTCAATTAGAGTAAGGTAATATTCTGTTTGAGACAAACTTAAAAAAAGAATGTCACATAACATGGTACAGAAAAATATAATTTTTTCTATCAAGATTCAGTACATTACAAAGTTCTGAACATATATGTGTGTATATGTACATGTGTGTTTGTTAAATAGTTACAATGATATTCAACTTCAAATGATGATAATGTTAAAATAAAATCATAGTATTATGAAATGGATGGGATTCTTTTTATCTTTAACTAAAAAATTTGAATATGAATCTATTCATTTCCGCAAATGTCAAATAATCAAGTAAAAATCGAAATCACATTAACTTTTTGGTATATTGCCAAACAAGTGGATCATCCTCAGAATATTAACTTTTAGCTAGTCATTTACCAAAATTGTTGAGGTCATTGTTCCATTACATAAAAGTCTACATCATTTAAGTTTGTGGGTGGTCTATTTGAACTCTCAACAACGTAATCTCTTAGAAAAAAAATTAATTAATATTTATTCTCTTAGTTTTAATTTATCTGTCATGTTTTATTTTATATGTCTTTTAAAAGTAAATAAATTAGGGAGATTTTTTTGTTTTATATTTATTTATATATGTTTAAAGGAAAAATCCCTATTCATTAAATATTTATTTTATATTTTTTAATCTTTAAAAATAATTATTATTACTAAGAATAAAATAGAAATAATTAATTTTATTTGAAGTTTTAAAATGATAAATGATTTAAGGAGGAGGAAGTTGGGTGGAACTCTCCAATCTTCCATTCTCCTAGTAGTAGTAGATAAAGAGAGACGGAAAATTAATATGTTATAAATTTTGTTGTGCAACACAACACTAACAAAACTTCAAGGAAACTTAGTAGAAACAGCCCCATGGATTTAAATTATCTTCTGTATTAAACGACCTGGTCAACAAGGAGAAATTGAGGGTGTTTTTGTTAGGAAGGAAAATATTTTTTAGAAAAATAAATATCAATTTTTAAAAAAGTCATCTTTTAGTGTTTGATAGATGAGCAAAACATATTATCTTAAAGGTATAAATTATATATAATTTATTAGTAATAAATACCATAAAAGGTGGAAGTAGGAGGTTGTGGCGGGGGGTGAAGGTGGGTATATATTTTGGATGGTGGCGAAGATACAATCAATATGAAATATCAACAGTGGAGCCAAAAGTGAGCTAGGTAGGGCCAAGGGGGTTTCAGATGAACCACTTACCCATCAAACTTATACTATTTATACATGGTTAATTAATATCTTTTATCTATATATAATAGATGTTGAATATTCTTTAGCTTCTTTTGGTGTATACTTTTCATAATTTAAAACTCTCTTAGCGAAAATTCTAGCTTTG
This sequence comes from Solanum clarkiae, assembly GCA_011800125.2. Taxonomy (NCBI): domain Eukaryota; kingdom Viridiplantae; phylum Streptophyta; class Magnoliopsida; order Solanales; family Solanaceae; genus Solanum; species Solanum clarkiae. The sequence continues at coordinate 25,768,381 of JAABOM020000001.1, read as the reverse complement.
TTATTGATTAATCGAGCTTTGTTTTACCTATTTTCATCAAAAAGGTCATTTTCCTTGATTGTAAAAGCTTGTTTTTCTAGCTAAAAGATATTTTATAAACCAAACATAAAAAAATTGAAAAATATTTCCTACCGAACACCCCAAAGCTTATACATTTTCTCGAAGGACAAAGGATGCATACGTGATATATAATTTGGAAGTTACTACAAATATATAAAGTGATTCAACATTTTATTTCTTGTCAAAATTGTATGGATTCATATATGACGGGTATTTCATCTTTTGTGCTTTTTTTTTCGAATGGTAATAATATTTAAGGTGACGCCATCACAGATTGGAATTTGAATTAAACACATATATTGACCACTCCCTCAAAGTGATGAAAAAATCATGATGACTCTTGTGAAAGTTTTATAGTCTTTGTATCAACTTTTGAAGAGACAAGAAAAGTGTACCAAATAAACATCACAATGTTGACAATTGACTCACATATTGAAGTTGCATGCTTGCAAATTTAGGGTCAATGCTTTTTTCCAAAATTCTCAAAGAAAAAAAAGACCCACTAATATAGTACTCTCTCTGATCTCTTTTATATGTGTCTTTTGTGATTACACTTGCACTAAGAAAAAAATAACTTTACTATTTTACCCTTATTTAATATACATTAATTATTTGTTAGTTCTTCTAGTTGATCAAATATATCTTTTGAAAACTCATTAACTAGTAAGGGTAAAATAGGAAGAACAATATCATTTATGCATTGACTTTTGTAAAATGACATATATTAAGGACCGTCTATAAATAGTAAGAACGACATATAAAAGGGACTCTCTCTGTCTATCTTTACTTATCCACTATACTATTTGTGGATATTCAACAATACTTGTCTAGTTTATGAAATTAAGATAATTTTACACTTAGTTCTTAATTTATCCTTATCATTAATCATATTTATTTTTTATTACATTTTTTAAAATATTATATTTATTATATTCAAATAGTAATTTGATTTACTACTTTTTAATAATTGTGTCAAGGGACAAGAAAGATGGACGGAAGGAATATATATATATAAAACAAAAATTTAAGAATATGAAAAGGGGCACTCACTCTCGTACAAGAAGACCTATCGAACCCACCGACCAATGACAAGCGATAAGCATGAAGGCCAAACCACTGAGTAATTAGGAAGACAAGTCAAGCTAATCAAAATTATTCTTTGGTCAATTTAACAAAAAATATTTTTACATGTACTATCAATTTCTTAAAAAAAAAAAAGAACACGTTAAGTAAAATTATTAATCTAAAAATAAGACATACAATGTAATTAATTGCAACTGATTATTTCCTCCATCCTAATTTATTTATGTGGCATTTTTTAATTCCTAGATTCAAATAGTTTTCTTTTATCATAATTTTTTCCATAAACTTTTTTTTTTTGAAATATCTTAAGTTATAAATTCTTGTGACTTGTAGTATTTTATGTAAATTTTATTTCATAAAACTAAAAGATTCAATGTCGAAATTCAAATTAAATTTGTTTGACTCTCGAAATCTAAACCATACCACATAAATTGAGACAAAATGGAGTACTACTAAGAATTGATACATCAAGAAGGTTATATGTTGAACTTGAATTCTCTTAACTTGAGAAAGTGAAAACTCCTTTGATTGTTACGTACAATCGTTAAAATTTAAAGATCTGACTTAGTGATCAATAAACTTGTCTGCATTATGAACGCGTGTTTGTGTGGGCCCTTGATTAGATGACTATTTGTAGATAAGCAAAGGTTTAACATTTCTTGAAGACCCATTAAAAGAGATAAATAGTTGTCCTTGACGATGACTTATCCACTTTTCAATGTGAACCCAAGAATCTATTGATTCTTTTAGTGGAAAATTCACTTCCCAGAAATTAAGAAAAGAAAAGAAAAGAACTAAGCAATATATTTGGTTCACGAATTAGCTCTTTTTTTTTTGGTTACTATCATAGTGCAACTTTCTCTTTTGCTTAGTGAAAACGTTGTTATTAATTAAGGTAATTATTATGAATTTATTACATTATATATTTTACTAAACCTTCTTTTTCTTTGACAAGTTTCTTATTAAAAATTGAAAATTTATCTAGCTAAAAGTACGAGAAGATGGAAACATAATCATATTAGCAGTAATATCTTTACCCCTTGTTTGGATGGTTGTCACCTGTTTGTATTATATTGTATTGTTATTTTACATATTATGTTTATTTGATTGATTGAAAAATCATCTAGCAATTTTCAAATAGATCAGGATCTCTGGATGGCTGAAATGTAGTCGGTGAATCTATATGTATATCGATATGTATAGTGAAATCGTATTCGAGGAATTTCTGACACAAGTATTCAATTAGTTCGGACTTGTTTAATATTGAATTGGAACCAAGACAAAAAAAGTTCTTCTTGCGAAGAAGCCCGTGCTTCTTTTGTTGAAATAAGTACAAATGGTTTGATTCGACATTTCTTAAGAATCAACTTAGTGAAAGCGAAGTGGAATCACAAGAAATTTTCATACACCTAGGCCTAATTCCATCGATGAATCATTCGAGAATGAATTTAGCGAGACTAATCGAATCTTATTCAACCTTAGATGGGAATTAGGGCGAAGCCTGGGGCGGTCTCTGCCTTCTTAACACGCGGCACACCAACTTGAAGTTTACTTAAATTTTATTGTATCGTATCGTATCATTTAAATATATTATTAGGTAACAATAAAAAGACCCATTTTATGTAACAATTGATGTGGTGTGGTTATGTCATTATTTTAATAATATCTTCTCATTTTTTTATTTTATTTATTATTTTTGATAATTTTATTTAATCATTTACTCTGTCTTTTCATGATATTTACCGCATACCCTACAATTTCTTCTAAGTTTATCATTCAAGTTATCAATGTATGATATTATATAACAACACAGAATAACACAATTTATTTAAATATTATATTCATTGAAACAATACAGTACAACACATCACAACATAATACAATACATTTTAAAACAATACATAACAATCATCTAAACAAAGGGTTAGTAATTCTCTACAAATTCATGTGTGTTGCATTCACCAATTTTACTACGAGTTGATTTCTCAAGGTAATTATTCAATTTATATTTGTTATTATTTCCGAAAGTCAATGAAAATAATTTTATAAAATAATAAGTAATTAAGTATTAATTAGTAACAAAATTGACAGTGGGATTCTGATGGAGGTTATAGTGGTGGAAGTTGACTTTTGTTTACAACCAGAAACATAAAAGAATGACTAAAGGAAAAAAGAATGAGACACAAAGGACATTCTATGCAAGTTGGATGTTTTTTCTTGTTTTCCTATAAAAAAGTTATACGGTAGTAATCTAATTAAAATATCCAGAAAATCAACACGATCAGTAACAAATTTTAATTTTTTTTAAGTGACTCGTGGCACTTATGGTGATACTTGAATCATTAAGTATCAAATATTCAATCAACGTGGCTATAAGTTAAATTGTGTTATTTAATTTATTAAAAATGATTAAATTCAATTACACGATAAATAACAAGAATTCTTAAATTCACGATTTTGAGACACAACACGTAATCCCGACATGACACTATGACTGTCCGACGTGATCTACACCACAACTTCAAATTAAAAAACAAATTAAAAATATTAAGTAGAATAACATTACTCCGTTTTTTTTTTCTTTGAGGTGAGGGGTTCCAATATGAAAAGAACTACTTATTTTTTGGGGGGATAATAAATCTGAAAAGAACTTATTCATACCTAATCTTAGCATTAAGCAAATGAATACAAGACACACACATTTACATGTAATTTTAAGCATGATTAAATCATGTATTTTATATGATGAGTTTATATAATTAAATAAACTAGTGAGGGAAAATTTGTATTGTGCACGGGCATAAAATTTATTCACAATTTTTAAAAAATTTAAAATAAATTTTATATGTATGGGTGTGG
>JAABOM020000001.1:25741583-25754013 GCA_011800125.2 Solanum clarkiae | reverse complement strand
TATATGAAAAAGTCAAAAAATATTCAACATTTTTTATAAAAAGTATAAATAATATAATTTTTCATAAAAAAGATTTGAATGAAAATTTTTTAATCCTATCTAACTTTGCCCCTAATTTTTATATATTTCCCTAAAATATAGGATAACGCAAAAATCTTAAGAAAGGATTTTATGTGGTGTTTTATTGTTAATTTTCATCAAAATATATCTTTACTAGTCATTAGCGTAAAAGAAACAATATGCATACGTCCATTTACGGTCATTAAAACATAATGGTAACAGAAGTTAACCACTATAACCGGAGAAATGTTTATACGCATCATTATATGTTAATGTCTGAGTTGATCCAGTTATTAGGGTTAATCAAGTTAAAATTTTGAATCCGCCTTTAAATTTCTAAGTAAATCCTAATGGCAGGAAACTAATAGTACTCCACTATAGAATGAAATAAGTCTAAACCTACACAAGGTTATCAATTACAACAAATTGCAAATCATGAGTAAGCACAAAATATTTATATGTTTCAATTTAAACTTAGAATGTCACTAAGTATTTAATTTTACGCGGATAGTCTATAAAAAATTTGTCCAAATTCACACCAAATAGAAGTAAGATCAACATATATTCTTGCATGCATCCTTCTCAAAAACTACTTATTAAATTATATTGAATATAATATTTATGGAGCGAAGTGTCAAAAATATTCATAAAGTTCTTATTACACATATTTTTGAGGTGTGTTTATCAAACTAATGAATGATAGCTTAAAGTGAAATTCACACTCTCAATAATTTAGATATGATTTTTTTTTTAAAAAAAATAAGTGTCTTTAATTATTCACTCTTGTGAGTATGTAGTAATTATTTAAGTCGATTCTTCAACTAGCCTTTTAATTTGAAAGTGAAGCAATAAATTGAAGTAATAAGAGTCTTACAAGTGAAAGTAGTCAATAATTAATAAAAACAACTAGTGAAATAAAATAAAGTAGAAAGATTATTCCGTGACACGCTGGATAGATGTTCCAACAACTCTTTGGAATAAGGATGTTATGGGATGCATCATCAACTTTACAGAAAATTAAGAAGTCAAAATTAAGGAATGTTGTAATTAATTAAAGTTTCTATAATGCTACCATCCACTAACAACAATATTAGATGACTTACTCCAAACATAATCAATCTACGTTGCAATCACATCTGCTTTAATTTAAAACCCAATAATAAAATTAAAAGAAAAGGAAGATAAAATGACACTTGCTGATAAAATGTCCAAACAAGCCCCAAGACTCATAGTATACATGAAAATAAGAGAATTGAATCAGAAAACTATTGTAACATCTCGTAAAATTATTAAAATGGCCCTAAACTTTATCGTATGCACAACGTGTCTTCCCAAGATCTGATGGAAATCCGAGATTAGATTTGCAATCAGTGTGAAAAATTGAGTCGGAGAATGGTCTCGACTCGGCTTAACGCGAAAAAATGTAATTTTTTTTAAAGAGAGCCTAAAACAGTGATATTTTCGCGACGCAGAACACACTTGTGTTTTTTTTTTGAAAATTTAAGAAAAATTGAGAATTCGCGAAAATTTGAAAAACACCACCAGTGCACGTCGCGCACTAGTATACGAGGGAACAGTTTTTTTTAATTAGGGAAGGGCAATTTCATCCTTCTCGATATAATTTTTACATCTTCAGGTCGGTTTTTAAATGTATAATTCGTATTGGAAGAGTTTTTAAATTCAAAACTATTCTAAGTCTTTTATTTTTATACAAGTTTTAAGAGAGAAGAATGAGAGACAAGGTGAGGATTACAGAGAAGTTTTCCAGTTCTTGAAGAAAATCTCCATTCTCAGGTATATAAAGGCTACCCAAAAACATGAGATTGATCTTCCATGTGTCAATGTAGAGTTAGGAGGAAGAAATCATGTCTAGAAAACTTGAATTTATGTCTTCTTGCAAATTCTTGAATAGTTGCTTTAAGTTCTTGGATAGTATCTTGAATTATTGTTTTCATTCCTTAAACTATATTTTTATATCATAATTTGATGATCATCATTGCTTAGAGTTTTACAGTATATTTTCCTTATTACTTGATTGTTGTCTGTATTATGTGATTGTGACTTAATCCTTAAAATTTTTCTCTGTAAAGACATGAATAATGAACTTAGGGGGAGGTCTAGAGCCTTGAATGTTTGAATGTGATGTCTGATTGAGTCTGAGTCCTGAGGTGAGTGTGTTAATGGTTGTGATAGCTAAAATAATCACTGATAGAGTTGAATGAGTGTACTTTCCCTTAAATTGGGTAGATAGACTTGCTCATGAGGTTGGGTGATGAAACTTCTTTGATAGATTGATAGACTTATCAGCATGTTGAGTCCTGGGAGGAGTATTAGCACCAAAATCGGTAAGAGTGAGTCCCACTCGAATCCATTAACTACGTGGCCAGCATATAAGAGGATAGGACCGTGAAAACGAATGTTTCCTTTGTCCCGAAATGAGACTTGAAAGACTTTTGGATCCACTGACAGACTCGTCCTTTACTCCGGCAAGGTTTTGAATGGATGGAGCAACGATATATCCTCGTTGTATCACTACCGGCTCATAGGTAGTGATAGTCAGTTATAGAAACTCCCAGATAGGTTTCATGAAGATAGACCTCCGATGTGATGTGATTGTTTGATATTTGATGGATTGTGAAGTGTTAGAGTTTGATCCTTTACTCTGAGGTGAGGGTGAGTGATTGATGAGGGATTGTACATTGTTTCCTTTTTTACTTAGCCCGTGTCACATAGAGTACATTCCACGTACTAACACCCCTCTGGCGCTGCATCGTTTTATGATGCAGATTCGATAGACCGAGGACTTTAGCAGCCCGATCGTTGCAATTTCAGAGCTCTCTATTCCAAACAGTGGTGAGTCCTCCCCTGCATTCGAAGGATGTTTATTTTCTATTGATTTTTAGTCTTTTATTTGATGTTGGTAGCTATGGCCTGTCATGGTACGTCTCAGACACTAGTATAGAGGTTTCATAGACGTTGATGTTGATGTTAATGTTGAGGGTTCTCTTCCCTCTTACCTTCTTTCTTTATATTGAGATTTTCGTTACTCATTCTACTTCCCTATGATAGACTGATATGGATAGTATGAGTTACAGATAGAATAACATTTATTATCATTATGTTACTTTCTTCCGCTGATGAATGAATTAAATGATGACAATGAGACTAGGTGATCCGCTTGGAGACTAGCAATAGTGTTCGAATGTCAGTCACGTCTAGGATCCTGTCTTGGGGCGTGACAACCATTACTTTCATCACTACTAATTTAAGCTAGCCTAATTTATAGCAATTAATTATATTCTTTTAATAAGCGGAACAATATTTTTATATTTGTACTGTTGTTTTAAAAGTGGGCTAGAAAATAAGCTACTTATAAGATAATTTCAAAATTGAAACATAACTTCAAATAAAATTTTAATTTTTCAATGACAAATACAGATTTTCAAATAAAGTGAAATTTATTCTACAAAATGTGAATCATAAAGTTTACAGCCAAACGAGTAGTTTAGGAGTGAGAAGAAATGAGAATTGTACAAACAATTTTTTTTATATTTTTGGCGTCAACAAAAAGAATATTCAGTTGCTACAACAATTTTTAAAAAAATTTCTTAATGTGAGTTATTAACATGGTTATTATAATTACATGATAACCTTATACATGGAACAACTTACTTGTACTTTCTGAAATTTAAGTTAACATTTTTTAATGATATATTTATAGTTGAGTTATTTTTTTAAGATAAATTAATTTTACAGCTTTATAAAATAAAATAAAAATTGAATTACTATTTGTGGAATTACTCCAATATATATACACTTTATTAACAATCTACTTTCAGTTATCAAGGAGTAATTAAAAGAGCTTTTTTTTCTTCATTTGGGTGTCACTTCAGCTTAGCATTAAGCTGGTAAAGTGGTCATGATTCAGTTTTGTCTTTTTTTTTTGGTTACAATTTATCCATATATTATCGTTATTGTACCAAAAAAGTGACGTCTTTTGAATTGTTTGGAATTATACTATTAGAATTTCGAATATTTTAGTGTACAATAACAATTATATATTCAATAATATTTTACAAATGAAATCTAGGAAGGATAAAATATACGCAGACTTTATCATTATTTCATAGAGATAGAGATCAGAGACTGTTTTCGAAAAAAATATTTTGGTCTAAAAAAATAAAATTGACCCATAAAATATAATTGATTTATTTATCAACTAACTAATATTAATTAATTTGCTCAAATTTTAATCAATCCATTCATTTCGATATCTCGAATTGAGTCTATAAATACAAAAAAAAAAAAAAAGGAAGCTTACATAGATGTACTATATTAAAAAATATTCTTCATTTACAACAGTAATATTTTTTCACTGAACACTTATAATACATTTATAACACAGTTTCAATAAGATAGTTATTAAAATATATATAATACAAGTTTTATTGATATACATAATTAATTTCTTATCAAACAAGTACAATATATTTTAAAACACTTGTAACATATTTATATTACATGCACAAGTCTCTTTTGATACAAGTACTAAGTATTACTATAAGTGATAATAAAACTATATCTCTAAAATTAATAATTATTTTTTGAAAAGTTTTTTTTTTAAAAAAAAGAAAAAAGTACAGGTACAAATATTTTGTGAAGATCTTTTAGTACTAGATTTTTGAGATGTTGATACTTTTCTTTTTATTTTTTTGTGAAGAACTTTTCTTTTTATTTAATTTTAGTGGACAGGATCTCCATTCTGAAGCACAATTGGAAGTAAGCATGCATTAAGAAGATTCTACAAGAGGATAAAAAGGAGTCCAAAATGTCATTGTTTTTGCTTTCACTTACCTCAAAGTAGCAAAATGGGTTTTAGGGAAGAAAAATCCCATCACTCTAAATTGATTAAATCAGTTCATAAAAATATGATTCGTCTAATTTATTCAAATTTAAGCAAGTTTTTAGTCTATTTATTTATTAGATCAATTCATTTTAATCGAAATAAATCAATTTTTTTAAAATTTATTTTTAAAAAAAAATTTATTTAGATCTCTCAAAGAATGTGCAAAAAGAAAACATGAAAACTAATTAATATAACACGACAGAAAGATCATATTTCCTATGTAAAGATAGAAAATACTCACATTTTAATTGATTTAATATTGAATGTGATAAATCATATATCACAAGAATTAAAATTACAATATATCAATAATTGAGGGACTCAAAATGTTATTTCCCCTAATTACAAGTTCATATAAATTCAATAAATTTGTTTGAACTAAGTGGTTTGAGTTTAGTTGAGAAAGCAAATCAAGTAGTAGTTGTTGTCAAAGAGACTTAAATGTTGAGAAGAGGAAATTAAGGCATAATGTTTATGGCTTTTCTTTACTTTGACTAATCAAAGTAGTTTCAAGGTCAACAATTTGTCGGCATCTATTAAATAATGTACACGTTTTTTTTTATTTTTTTTTATATATATTAAAAAAAATAGGGAGAGGGAAAATGAGAAAAAGAATCACAGGGTGAAAATTTTAATTATTACTAACAAAATGAATATTTTGATAACCAGCCAATTGATCTACTAAAAATTTTCAAATCATGTACGAATTTGCATATAAATTCATGCTTATTTCTTATCGTTATAGATTTCATGTGTCTATATTATATGTTTATATTTACATGTAATTGTTTAATTTAAATTACTGAATTTTCTGGGAGAATTAGTTTTCTACCCTTTTATAATTTTCTTTTAGTTTTATGTTTTTTTTCATCCCTTTTTACATATAAAAAATCTTTCATTTTTATATGTAACCATTTTCTTCCATTCATATTAGAAAATGACAAGTGATCTCGTTTTACCGATTTATTTTTTACGATTCAATTACCTAGTCCATCCGTCCGTTCTATTTTACCCTTTTTCATTTGTCCATTTCTGAAAATCAAAAGAGATTTATCATTTTCTTTCAATATTCCTCCATCATTAAATACGTTTAGACTTCTAAAACATAATTAATAAAATTAATTTAATAACATAAACTTTTAATTAATAATATTATTTTTTTAATCGGAAGAGTCATGGCATTCCGGGCCAAATAAAAGGGAACGAATGAAATATATGATAAACACAGACAACCTAAATTTCTTCTGAAGATTCACTAGATATAATTTTTTTTTTTACAGAAAAGGGCCTAAAATGCCCTTGAACTAATTTTTTACTGAAAAATTTTTGAACTCAAAGATGAATGATGAGAATATTTTAAACATAATAGGTGGACAGGGATATTTTATATCATTTTCCGTTGTTTTTATTTATATACACATGGGGATGAAAATGATAAAGTGAACTCAAAGTTAAAGAAAAAAAAAAAGGAAAAGAATATAATTTACTACTCCACTTTTAACCAAGTGGTGACACGTGGATGAAAATTTTCCATAGCAAAATGCTAGGAAAAAGAGTAAAAACTAGTGAGAATCTATACAAGTCTAGACCAAAAAAAGTAAAAAGAGCACTAAGAAAGTTGCTTCATCCTTGAAGAATGGTGGACTTGTCTTTCTAGGTCTAGTCAGCCACCAACTTAATTGATGTGCAATTTGCTTTTTACACTTTAAAGATATGTATACACTTAATTATATATATACATATTGGGGTTAATTGGACTAAGAATATATATTTGTATCACAAGTTTGCACTAATCTTAGAGCAACTGGAAACAAAACTTTTTCCATTGGTTCTGCTAATTCGAAGGCCGATATTAAATCGATCTATTTTCGATATTATATCCACAGTTAGTCAATTCATTTTAGTTAACAGTTTCAACTCCATATCACACCGTGAATCAATATAAATTTTGTATATAAAATATGATTTTCTTACTCATTTTCCTCTGAATCAGCTCATTAAAAGACATTGATGGAAAACAGATGGAAAACAGAAAAACTTTCTAATTTTCCGTAGGAAACATTATATGTTTTTTGTTAATATTGGCTCAATCAGAATATTTGTAAAGAAAATAGCTATCGAACATCTTTAGTAGAAAAATAGCAACTTTTTAATAATGTACAACTAATTATACTACATTCTAAATTGAAACGTTGTCATGATAAGCACGCTTGAATATATACATGAAAACTTTGGAATAAATTAAATGTACAAATAAAAAATGGACAAAATTTAAATGCAAGGAACAAGATTATATTTATATATGTATCATGTGTTTACAAGGAAACATAATTAAAAGAATGAACTATATACTGTATTTTTACTACACAATGGATACGTATATTTTTTTAAAAAAAATTGGGATGTTTTAATTACAATATGTGCATAGAAATGGATATCCTGGTGAGAAATGAGAAAACAAAAACAGAAAAGGAGGGGAAAAAATGAAAATAGTTTATGAGTCTGCCCCAACCTTATTTATTGGACCAACACTAACTTGTAACCATTGTTTAAGGATTACCAGAGCTAGCATTAATATCATTTAGATCACTTAATTTTGCTAATTTCAACTTACTATTTGTTTCAGCATCATCTTCTACATTGATTTGTGTTGCATTGTCTTGACGAGCGTTGTTGTTTTTGTCAGAGCTGTTATTGTTATTGTTGTTGTTATTATCTGGATTCTTGAAGTTGACATCCTCATTTACTTCGCGAGGTTGCTTGTAATTGTGGTGGTAGATAACATCATCTTTTATTTGCTTTTTTGTCTGGTCATGGTCACTATTTTTACTACTCCATGGATGCAAGTGTATATGTGTGGAGACCTCAAATGGATTAATTATATTATTCCAAGGTTGTTGTCTTATTCTTGACATACCTTGATCATCTGGTGGAATGTTAAGATCCAAAGGATCTTGTTTCTCCAATGTAGATGTTTCATTAATTTGCTCAAGGGGATTGTGAAAATGAAATTTTGGTGTGAAGATAGATGAATCTTGAGAGTTGGAAGTGATCCAGTGGCACCTTTTGTGGCCACCCAAAGCTTGTCCTGTTGAGAAAACTCTATGGCATATGGAACATTCATGGACTTTTGATTTTCTCCTTGAAGCTCCACTTAATGAGGACCCTTGTTCAAATTGGTAATTATAAGATGATGATTTTGAACTTTTAAAACAATTATCTTCATGTGTATCATCTAATTGATCTTGTTTGGCTGCATAACATCCTTTAACCTTCTTGTGACTTGCCCTATGTCCACCTAGGGCTTGGTGGGAATTGAATACTTTCTTGCATGCTTTACATTCAAACAATCCTTTGGGAGCCCCTACTTTTGCCTTGTCCAAACTAGGTAAGATGAAGAACTCACTTTTTTTACGATGTTCAAAATCTTTGTCTCGATTTATAAGGCCAGAAGTACTAAGGTAGGCCATTATCGGGTTCCTCCTCTCCTCCTCCTTACTAGCAGAGGCACATGACTCCTCTGGCTCGATGGTTAATGGGCCCACCCTCACATTGGCTAAATCCATAAGCCAATTTGCAAGAAGAAGATCTTCTTGCTCACTTGAATAAGTATTAGTATTATAAGATGTGACAAAAGTTTCACCTTTAGTCCTCAAGGACCTTTTCCTTTTAGACCAACCATAACCTTTTCTTTCACCAATGTTATATTCCTCACCATCAGAACAAGGTGATGATACCAAGGAGTAATCATCAGCATCATCAGAGCCACAATATTTACCATGTTCAAGAAAAGATTTCCATGACAAGAATTCTTTTCCACAATTCTCACATACCCTAGTGCTCTTTAACCTATTAGGGTTTGCTCTTAATTGGTACATCCTCTTATTATCATGGTTTTCTTCCCAATCACTAGCTTCATCTTCATCATCATCCACATTTACTCTTTCATCTCCAATCCCATGAGCTCTCATATGTCCACCTAGAGCTCTCCCACACATAAAACCCTTCTTGCAAACTCTACAATAATGCTTAAAATTTGGCTTTTGTTCTTCATCAACACAAGCCATAACTATAACAATTTAAAAAGAAAAGTTCAACACTAGTTAATTTAGTCAACTAGGTGTAAGACATTATTAAAGACAATATAAAGAAGAAAAGTGAGAGAGTTATTATGAGGATTATTAATATGAATCAAGAAAACAAGAAAAGTTGCATTGTATGTTTTTCTTGTTAGTAGAAGTTGTTGTGGGCTTGTAGGGTGAAAATAAAGTTAGTCCTATTTTTTAGTTGAAGCCAATGGTTTAATATGTTTGTGTGAGGAGAGGAAAATAGGAGTTCGAGTGGGAGTGAGGGAGTGAAGGTGACAAGTGGAAGGAAGGAAAAAAATGCCAATTTTTTTATTTTTATTTTTATTTTTATTTTTATTTTTAATTTTGAGCTCTAGTGGTGGTGCCACCGGGTAGACGGATAGTGTAATACATGTAGTGTCATGATCCACTACTTACAAGATCGTGAAAGAGTCATGAGTAAGTTGTCGAGTGCTACATGGAAGTCTTAGTCAAAGTCTAAGTCTGTGACAGTATAAAAAATTAGTGCATAATTCGTCTAGAATTTAATGAGTTGAACTCAAAATAATTTAGATTTATTTAATTTCAATTTATTCAAGTCTTAATTTATTTTAGAATGATCTTCAATTAAATCTAAGTTAATTTCTAATTCAACCCATTTTAAGACTCTTTATTTACGTTTATGTTTCCTTATTTAATGTATGAATTACCATCTAATTTGTATTTCCTAGAATTCTTCGATTTAAGAAATGCCTTAAATTATAATTTATTATAACATTGAATTAGGAGATTATAATTATTTTTTTAATTCTTTTAAACGGCCATATACTTTTTTTTTTTTTAAGAAAAAATAACTTTAATATCTTTCCTAGGTAGTTTATTAGAGGCCCATTAGATACTTGGGCAGTTGGACGATAAACCCATTCTATCGTGTAACTAATGGGCCTGATGGACATATATGCCAACCCAAACAAAAAGGAAAAAATTATTATCATTTATAGTAATATATGGTAATACCATGATAAATCTGCATTTGTGTTAAAAGTACATCATGCATTTAATATAAATGTACTATAACTGTTTAGTGACAATAATTTGTTATTGCTATAAATAGTAAATATTTTCTTAATCTAGTATATCTATGTAAGTTTTCCGTCAAAAAATCAGTGGAAAACTAGTATTCAAAGTTTACACGTCATTTGAAATATAATAGAAAAATAGTCTTTTGTTATGCTTTGTGATTATTGTAAGTTTATTAGTCTGATGTTTAATATTTTTTCTTTCATCATGAATGCCACCATGGGTCTATTGTGTTTAGGGCTGTCAAAATGGGTCAGTCCAATCCAATTTTAACGGGTTAGAGAGTCAAATGGGCTAGGATAGGTTGGCCCTCTTAACTAAAGGGTCTAAAATATAACAGCCCAACCCAGCCTTATGCGGGTCACTGGTTGGGACGGGCCGGTCCTTTAACTATAATATGGACAATATTAACCTCTTAGAAAGACTATGAAACATCGATCATTTTTTGTCACGAAAAAGATAAATAAATAACAAAAGGAGAAATAACAAATTGGACATAAAACACAATAGTAAAAGATTATAACTAGTTGGTTTAAAAGTTTTCAACAACACAACTACACAAGTTAGTCCAAAAACTTAACAAAATGCTAATAATGGACTAATACTAGAAATCTAATGGGACAATAAATTGTAAAAGATATCCATAATCTTAATAAATAGAATACTACTTAAAAATAATTAAATATATAATAAATATTTTTAAAATTTGCGGACCACGAGCCAGCCTCTGAGGCTCGCGGGTTGAGTTTATGAGGCCGGCTGGCCAAATTAGGATGGTTTAAAAATCCTCCTTCATAAATGGACTGAAAATATTTAGCGCAGCCTCATTTGATTCAAGGGTTGGGTTGGGTTGGTGTAACACCCCAAAATTTTTTTAAGTTAAGACTGAGTCATTCTTCATAGGATATAGGATTTTAGTTAATGATTCTTAATTGAGTATAAGTGTTAAAGTCAAATTCTTAATGTGGAAATAGAATTGGAGAAATCTAAGGTCACATGAACCCTCTAGTACGAAGCTAAGCTAAAAACTTTCTTAGCATTTGAGTTCTAACGTAAGATTTTATACAAGGTAGATGGATCAGTGACTTTTAGGTTGTATATATATGCTAGGATCAATTCCTAAGTACTTATAGTATATTATATGTGATTTAGAGTCATAAGGGATCTCTTACATCAAGCCAAGTCCAAAAATTTCTAACAACTAAGTTTTCGTATGAGTCGATAGAAAGGTCAACTTCAAATGACCACATTTCCTAAAGTATAATGAGTTAGATGACTCATAACATATCAAATCAAAGATATTCAAATTAGCTTTCCAACGTATCTTATTTTGCATTAATCAGAGTTCGGAGTAGAAAGTTATGACCATTTTAGTGAAGGGGTGCAGAGCTGTCCGAAGGTCCACGCCCGGAGCGCGTCACATACCTGACCGGACCCTCACTGGATGAGTTAATGACGTTCTTTCTTTATAATTTGAGGATATTTTTATCCTAAAATCTTAAGGTCCTAAAAAGCCCAAAATGTCAGTTTTTATAATAAAAAACCTCTCCTTCACTCTTAAACATGAACGCTCAAGAATCATCAAGAAAATCATCAAGTTAGGATTAACTCCCAAGATTCCTTTTCAAGATAAGTTACTCTTCATAAATTTCAATCTACCCAACCCGAATTTCTTCATCTATTCATTAAGCTCTAATAGAATTTTAAATCATAACCTAGGGTTTCAAGAAAACAAATTCAAAAATCCCAAGAAAATGATTTCTTGACTCTTCTTCTTTTTAAAGAATTATGGTTCTTCATTAAGAACTCTGAAGAGTCTAAGTCAAGAAGTCAAGAATTCAAGAATCAAAGATAACTCTTTCAATCAATTTCCTTCCAAGTTCTTTCACTTTAAAAGAACTACGAAGATTGTGGATTTTCTCCAAAAAAGTGAGTATTCTCCAAACTTCAACCAAGGGTTTCTCTCTCAATTTTGATCGTATTAGAGCCATTCAAAAGACTAAATTGTATATTTTTCTGAGGAGAACACCATGGGGACTTCAGAAATTGATTTTTGGTGCATCGATTGACGTAAAATTCGTGATCTTACTGCTGCATTTTTAATATATTTTGAAAATTTTAACATGCGATTTCTTCCTCATATTAGCTCCTTTTTTGAATTGGTTTTCGCCGTTGAATTCATTACCACTTGGGAAATATTTTCATGTAAAAATTTTCAGATTCAGACGGTATTTTTCTGACGATAAAATTTTTGGACCGTTTTACCCTTTTCACCCGAATTAATTGATTTTAGTGTCGTTAGATTTATTATATAATT
>JAABOM020000001.1:25690865-25739479 GCA_011800125.2 Solanum clarkiae | reverse complement strand
AAAGAAATGCAAAGCCGAAGGGAAATGGTTCCGGCAAGTGAAAAAGAATGAGAATTAAAGAGGATGTACTATGATTCGAGGGTCGTGTCGCACGTCGCGACAGATGCATGGACTAGAAGTCCCCCATGGGTCCCGGATTGTGAGACAACGGGTGTGTATCACTAAGACAGACATGCATCATTTTATTTGACATTACATTACACCTCATTATCATTTATAAACATGTGAGTGCTTTTTGTGAAACATGTGGTAGATGCATTTGATCCCTGGTGTTATTGATATATATTAGTTGGTGTGGTTATTGAGCTATATGCTATGTACATTATGAACTATTAGGCTGGGCTGATTTTATGCAGGTTGTAGTTGTGGAGGTTTGGTTGGAGTGTTGGGGGTATCTGTATTCTATATTACTTAATTTTGTATTTAGTAGTTCACTTGCTGAGTACCGTGTGTTTGGTACTGACCCCTTGCTACATTTTGTAGGATGCGAGCCTGATTCCTCTGGTCAGACTTTTCTCATTACAGGATCGATCTTCTGGATTATTCTTAAGGTAGTTGCTTATGTCTTCAGTAGACCTTCAAGGAATCCATTATTATGTTATGTTCTATTTGAGAACTAGACATTTGAGATATGTATTTTATTCGAGAATTCTATATTTAGAGGCTTATACATGTGACACCAGTCCTTGGGATAGTTGTAATTTGGTAATATTAACTGTTGTGCTAGTATATTCATCTTCCACAATTATTGTTACGTTTGGATTAGTAAGTGTTAGGCTAACTCGTCTTGGTTGGTTGGGTGAGTGCCTTCACACCTGAATTTTGGGTCATGACAGTTGGGCTGGCGTCAGGGGCCAAGCCCATTTTGACATATTGGTGGCTAGTTTTCGATAAGCAAGGAGATTATTTTTCCATGTACTAGCATAACATATGATAGGAGAGTATAAGACATGTAATATTTTCAATTAATGGCTAATAACAATGTCTTATTAAGTGGTGATTAAATCTTGTATGAATGCATCAACGTACTTGGAGTATTGACAAAAGGAAAATAATTTTCGCTCATAATCATTTAATTTTTTCATATGATTTTTCATATTTTAAAATATTCAATTATAAAAGCATCTTTCTCAATCGTGATATACACCAAAGACCATAGTAATAATTTTATTAACTGTGATTGCATAAACCTACATGAAGTATTTGCAAAGGATGATAACTTCACTCATCTGATTTCCCCAGCTTATTGTTAAAAATATCTAATAGCCAAACATATGAAGTCTTTTCTTGAACACCATAACAAACTTCATAAAATTATTAAGAGTTTACCTAAATAACGTAGTATAAAGAGTTACTTATTATTTTTTTTCAATTTAAAAAAATCTCTGAAAAAATATGGCAATTCGAATACATTAGTTCAGTAATTTGGTTATGTTAATTCAGTTCCGAATACAAAAATTAGAGTTTTTAAGTATCAGCAGGTGACATTTAAAGCATGATATATTCATTGAATATTGAGATAATTTAAGAACCAAAATTAATGTATCCGAATTATTGAATTAATATATCCAGATGAAAAGAAGGAATTTTTGAAATTTTTGAAAATGGGTGAGAATAATGAAAAATATGATAAACAAAGGAGTGTAATTAGGCAATTATTTCATACGTTAACACTTTGTTTGGATGGTTGTTATGTATTGTTTCATAATGTATTGTATTGTTTCAATGAAATACAATAATTTGGAAAGATTGTATTGTTCTCTATCGTTGTGTAATGTCATATATCCATAATTTGAATAATAAACCTAGTAGAAATTGTAGGATATGTGGTAGATACCATGAAAAGATAGGATAAATGATAAACTAAAATTATTAAATAATAAATAAAGTCAAAAATGAAAAGACGATGTCCACACCAAATTGATCGTTATACAAAATTGATCTTTTCATCGTTACCTAACAATGGATCTAAATGATACAACACAATCAAATATAAGTAACAATCAAAATAAATATTATATTTAAATTAACAATACAATACAATACAGTAGATAACAACCGTCCAAACAAGGGGTAAATTAATTAAAAGACAAACAGATAATTGATATTTAGTACTACTCATGATATGGCAATTCTAAAATTAACCATAACACATGGCGTGGTATTAATATTAAAAATACACAACAGCCATATGTTTTTACTTTTATTCTCCAGTCATCCTAATTATTGACTTTGACAACATAACAAAGTCTACCAAATTGACTTGTACGTAATTGTTAAACATATAAGTTTAACATCAAGCTAGACATTAAAATTGACAACTGATCTATAAGTTTTTCCGGGCTGCCAACCTGCCGGAATAACGGCGTTCGCCACCACAGTCTGGCCGGATTCCCCTGTAAGTCTGAGAGAAAAAGGTGCTACTAGGGAGGATCCCGAATCGAGCTTCCACACAGCACCCCATGACTGTTGCATGGGTTGCCATGAATCCGAATCCAATGCTTGCTTTAAATCAACCCTACTTAGGTCTCCGTCTCCATCTTCATACTCAACTAGAGCCGCGAAATAGTTGGAATTTGAACCTGAGTCTACGTGAAATGTCAATTTTACTCCGGGATAGTTGCACTCCACTCTGTTACATGACATACCATATAGGAGAATACGTTAAAAATAAACTATCAACATTAATTTTGTTAGTTGTCACTCGATTATTATTAAACTGACGTAACCTTTTGTATTGGATCTGAAGAACTCCGGCGTCACGCAATTGATCAGCCTGTCCAGAAATAGCCATAGCTCCAAAAGCAGTGCCACTTAAATCAAAATGTGCTGATTCTGCAAGACACGGTCCTCCAAGACACGAATCTGTTATTACAACCCTCACTGGCTTTCCTGAGCATGCTTTATTTTCCGTGCACTTTACCTGATTTTAAATAAAACAATTAATCAGCATTATTACTCACATATTATCTTATTTTTCGATTTTTGTATTATCTATATATCTTTTTTTTTTTTTACTTCAGTTGTCGTATTATTAGTTGTTGCTACTATTCTCTTCTTCGTTGATCTCAATATGGCTTCTTACCTCGAACTAAAGATCTATCACAAATATTCTCTCTACCTTCACAAGGTAGGAGTAAGCTTGTATACACAGTATAATATAGATCCTCTTCAGACATTATTTTCGAAATTACACTGAATATATTGTTTATTTATATTATTGTACACTTTTTGTGTGTGTATGTGTGTGGAGAAAATGGAATAGGAAAATACAAGTATTTAAGTTCTATGCACTAGTGAGATATGGGGTGGAAAATTTAGAGTTAAATTTTGAGTCACCTGAAAACAAGCACCACAGCCTTTGCCTGATTTGAATAGAGAAGGACCAGCAGCGGATATTAGGGACGAGAATGGTGGTTGGTCCACGTCGTTAGTATACCCACAAGCTCCACCTTTAAACAACAAAAATGAATTTATTTAAGTTATAATACAATTACTGTGTAAAAAATAATTTTATATTGTTAATATATTTTAAACTATTGGCTATTATATACAAACAGTTTTATGTCATTCTAG
This sequence comes from Solanum clarkiae, assembly GCA_011800125.2. Taxonomy (NCBI): domain Eukaryota; kingdom Viridiplantae; phylum Streptophyta; class Magnoliopsida; order Solanales; family Solanaceae; genus Solanum; species Solanum clarkiae. Next base: position 25,735,903 of record JAABOM020000001.1, on the reverse strand, counting down.
AGTACTCTTAACAAGTTGGAGTAAATTAAACACCAATAATAATTTACATAAGTTAAACTCGGCAGAAAATATATAAACACAATTAAAAATAAATGTAAAAATTAATCATATCTCACATTCTCACTAGAGTAAATATTTAGTGAATAAATTATGTTTTAAGATATAAATGAGGTTTTAAATAATTAAAACATCTCTTTATTAATATTTTCTTGAGAGACGTGTAAAAGAGAAACACGACAGATAATTTGAGACGAAAGAAGCAATTAAGTGTGTACCATCACTTCCTGCACCACTTGGGCTTCCATACCAAGTAGCTCCGGCCGGTGACCAGTCGGAATCTGATTGAACTTTTGATACATTGAGAAGTTTTGGGTTGAAACAAGAGCAAGAAATGGTCAAAAGAGAAAAAATGGTAAAATATGTAAAGATTGTCAAAGGGTTCAAAGCCATAAGAGTAGCACTCATTGTTAACAATTGAAAAACAAAGTCTTCTCAATTAAACAACTAATATTAACTCACTACTTGTGTTGGGATGAGTTGAATATTAATGCGCTTAAGGCCTCTATTTATAGATAAAGTTGGAAAGTATGTACTGTTCAATTTTATAATCTTTAGTCGAATATATTTACAGACTTTTAAATTTTGATAAGAAATTTTATTGAGATATTCAAAAATCTTAGATTTGTTCCAATTGATGTTGATGTGCATAATTAAAAAAGTGACCAATTTTATCTTATGACTAGCTACTTAATGGACGCAATTTGAGAATATAAACATTCCGTACAAACTTTTTTCAAAATTTGAGTCAGAAATGTTTAATAGAAACACTTCATCATATATTCATGCGTATACTTAATATAATGTCTAAATGAAATTTACTAACAATTTTAAGGTATAATCGCCTTAGTCTTTTTTATGAGAATATTTTGTTTACTTTATATACATATATATTAGCTCCTCAGCAGAATGTCAAAGAAGATTCTGTTGCCTGTGCCTAAGAAGGATCTAGTTTATATTTGGTATGAATATATGGAAATTAGAGGATTTATGGTATTGTAATTTGTCTATAAAAGATGAATGATCCTTTTTATATACTGGAATCGTAATTTCTTAGCAAAATTATCACTCCTTTAATAACTATAATATGCTAAAATTGTCAATGGTACGGTTGTGTTGTGTGGAATATTATATATGTATAAAGAACTTTTATCACTTAGTTTTTTTTTTCTCTTTAATCACTTAATTACAATTAATTGAGTTAAATAATTATCTAAATACGTAATTTCAAATACCAAAATAAACACTTTATTAACAGTATGTACTACGTAGTAACTACTCCTATATCCTGCAATTTATGATTAAGAAAAAACAACTTCTCGTACAAACTATAAAGCAATCCATTGGTCACCGTAATTATTCATTTATTTATTCAACTACAATTTTCCCAAACATATTCATTTTGTGAACAATTTATAATAGAACTCTTTTGTCAAGGGACAAAATAGGAATAATATAATTTCCATTATGTAATTGATTGAAGGGGAACCTTGAAGTAACCATTAAATTGTTGCTATAGCATCAATAAATCCTTATTGTTATAATAATTTCTTGTGATCAAACTTTTCTCTGAATCCTACACATGGCGGAGCTTTAGTGCACCGAGCTTACCCTTATTTTTTTTAAAAAAAAATTGATCTTTGACAAACACACCCTCTATAGAGAGCATGTATGTTATCTTGTTAGACCAGAAGGGGCAAATTTACAGTGCATACGACACCGTATCCTTTGGTATTAGTGGAAATTGATCTTAATTATTTGGTAGAGGATATAGACATATGCAATTGTAAATAATTAATTGTAACTTGCCTATGAAATGAAATTTGCTACTAGAGACAGAGTAATTAGCAGACAAAACTTCTGATTCTGCCTGATAATTAAGTCCACTTGAGGAAAGAAAACGAAATCTCTAGTATTTGTCATGTGAAATAATACTTCTTTCGTCCCATTGTTGAAGTTATTATAAATATTTATATCGAAGTATATCATTTTACCATAAGTTTATATTTATAAAAGAAAGAAGAAATTAAACGCAAATTAATAATTAAAAATGTACTAACTTTTATTTATAATTACTTAAAAGGTGTCCTATAAAAGGAGTAAACAACAGCACGACAATTAATATGCAGCTGTGAAAGTATGATTTTAACATCTTCAATTGCATCAAATATATAAGTCATGATCACGCTCTATAAATTCTTTATACATATCGATATACTAGCAAAAGCAAAAATTTTTCATTAAAAAATTTAAAATTTAAAAAAGTAAATATATGAACTAGGCAAATAATATTCAATATCTAAGACATATCTATACATAAAAAATAATATAATTTTTCGTTAGAAAAAATTTCCATGAAGCCCTAATTATGAGACGCCTCCGGCCCTGCCGGGCTACTTCATCAAGCATACTAATTACTATTGACCGAGGATTTAGCACGATTAAAGTGCGTTCGGCAGAAATCAACTAACGTAATCATATTATGGTATTCCTAATTTGTCCCTTCTCAAATAATTGTTTCAAGATTTTCCAAAAATAAAAAAAAATGCAGTAAGGAAATTTATTAGAATATAATTTATTGCCAACACGATTAAGGGAAAAAAATTTTGTTCGCATCCAATATTTACACCAAGTCAATAGATACACGACATATTTATTAACAAACTTTTAATAATTAATTAATATGCATTTGTACTTTATTAAATTACTTAACTATAATCAATTTATATGATTTGATATGAATATCAGATGAGAACTTATACAAATAATATTCACCACTTTACTTATACATTTATTTCTTTACTCGAGATGATGAAGTTGAAGTCCACATAACAAGGTATTTTCATCCCAAAATTAGCAACAAATGATGTTGTCTATGGCAAGACTAACGAGGGGCTGAGGTGGTCCGAGTCGGAGTCATGATCGAACATAGCGCTTGCTGTGTGATAAACTTGGTTAAGAAATAACATTGCGTCTTTACTATAAGCTATCACTTTTGACATAATAATAACCATTTGATCCTAACAGATCTCTATTTTCCTATACAAGAAAGTCATACTATATAAATTTAGGTATTTTCCACTTTAGAATTAATTTCCCTTTCAAAAATTCCATGTCATGACTTAGCTTAATCTATGGCACGGCTAGCGCGCTATTTCTTTGAATTCTTTCTGAAAGGATGGGAGGAAACAATTGGAGTTTGAATTTACATCATACTAATAAATGTATACATGACATTGTTTTTATATCGTACAAATATTTCATATATTAATTAATACAAATAAAATATATTTATTTAATTATTATTATATTTTCAAGCGATATAAAATATTATACGTCAATGATATGGGAAAGCTTGCAAATACTGAGATGAAAGAAAATTATCCCCACCATATTCTTATGCTAAGCAAATGAATGTAAGACGTACATTATGTGTATATATATACATGTATCACTTAACCTTGTGTAAGTATATATTATTCTCATTTTAATGAATTATATGATTGAATTATATAATTTTGGCATATAACATCATACGTGAGTAAGTGTTTTTGGAAGCACGTTATATTGTAGACACTAAAATTTTATGAAACTCTACCACACGTATTCAATTCCAGTTAGGTTTGGAGACTACTGTATCCTAAAACCTAGCTTATGCCTATATAAAAGGTATCCCTAACTTATGTCTATCTAAAGAGTATCATATTCCCTAAAAGAGTCATCTCAAATATCTCATTAACTCTAGGGATATTCATAAAAAAGATCAAAATATATAGTTGATCAAGAAAGTCAAAATCTACATGTTTGAGAAATACATCACTAACAGCCCTCGAATCATGGAGAAATCTTAGGATAGATGAATCAAAGGAGAAACATATTTGTATACAATAAAATTATATTTCTTTGTATTTTATTTGTGATTGCGATTCATTTTCTATTATATTAAAATTTATTGTAAACAGATACCTCATGATCGCTGTATTTCTTCGGATTTTATTTATAATTTCAATTTATTTTTTATCACATTAAAATTTATTGTAAACAAATACTTCATGATCACTATATTTCTTCGTATTTTATTTATGATTGCAATATATTTTCTATCACACTAAAATTTATTGTAAACAGACACCTCATGATCACTGGCACGAATGAGTCCTAGAGCAGAGATGGAGCTATGCAAGTGAAAGGATGGTCGGTTAAACAATACTTTTCATCAAAAAATTATAGTGTATAACCTTAAATTAAGTTAAACATTAATATATATTATCATATATATTAAATTTCAAATATCCTAAAAAAAATTGATTTAACCATTTGACCTACAAATTAAAATATTTTAAATTATGAACTAGACCCATATATCAAGGAGATAGGTTTTAACTTAGTTCAAGATTTTCAAAGAGGGAATTGGAAAATTAGGGAAGGTGATAGAGATAACAGAAGGAAAGGGGGCGTTAACTGAGCCGTTAATGGTGGTTACTTTGGCCGTTAGCCGTTGAATCTGACGGTTACACAATTTGGAATTTTTCTTAACTTCCCACATGGCTATCGTATTCAATAAACCGGAATACGTGGGCGAAGATTTGGAGTTATTCAACTTTTGTCCCTACATTTCGTCAAACAATTCAAATTTCGTCCATATTCATTTTTCATGTTGATGCAATCTGATGGATTCCCTATTAATATTTTATAAATTAGTCCACTTATTTTATTCACTGTGATAATATATGTGTTGTCTGATCACTTTATGTGATACCTACATTATGTTACGATAAAAAGTGAACCTCGAAAAATTGATAAATCAACCAATAATAAAAGAGAAATATATTAAAGAAATATAAATATTTAGCATGATAAGTTCACAATCATGTATAACCTTGTGAATTGATTGTCGGGAATATATATGTATCACGTCAACCATTTTCTAATTCCTGTGATAATCGTTTCCGAGGCATTAAGGGGCTTTTGTTTCTGAAACAGACGACAGTATTTTGCTGACGCCTTGAATTAAATTTTTATTGGGATATGCTATGCTTTCTTCCCCATTACTAGCAAGTTGATGGATAGTATACAATATAAAATATAAGATAAAATATTGAGAGAAATAATTTTATGAATTTCATCAACAAAAAAAGAAAAAGAAAAATAATATTTATGTCTTACAAATTCTCTCCCCCTAAACAAGACTCTCGAATTCCATGGTAAATATTGCTAAGTGAGAAGAGAAGAACCTCTAGAAATTCATAATCTTTTCACGTAAATATTAGCAAAATCTTTTAAAAATATATTTTCTTTCTTTTCAGGAAAAGAAAAACACAATTGTGATAAGAAAAATTAGGAGAAACACCTACATACTATTATTGGAGAGTCAAGTGAATTTTATTTGATTATATTTTTTCCAAGTACTTCTTTAACATTTTAAATCGTTAATTATTTGGACTTCTAGTACTTTTATAAAAATTTTAAATGTATATATTTTCTTAGCTAAAAAGAAAAGATTTTATATTTAATTTCACATCGAAAACTTTTGCGTCATACCCCAAACTAAAAGAATTTTTTATTTCATCTCTTATATAACTAAAACTAGTTGTATTTTTATTTTTATTTATCTTTTTTATCTTACAAATTAGTGAATCAAAAGTATATGATTTGAATCCATCAACAAATTAAAAGAAGTCTCATATAACTAATTGTATATATCAATTGTATGAGACATGCATATAATAAAAATTTTCTAAAGCAAAGAATAAAAAAGTTATGTAAAATATATTTGACCTAAAATTTCGGGTTAAATTTCCAAATGGTCGGAACAGAAGGTCATGTTAACATTGAAATATTTGGATAAAATGTCAACTATTATGACAAATTCACCCATAATCCCTGACCAATTTAACTTAACTATATTTATTTTGACCTTTTAAAAACCTAAACAATACTATTATTCTTGTATTGAAGTGTTATAACTTGAATGATGTTAAAAAATGTTAAGTTTAATTATTCTATGAGAGATGGTACCAAAAGATTATATGTATCAATTGAATATATGTACATGTTTCGTGCTATATATGATGAACACGGGAACTTTATTAAATATGTTCAAGATTTAATATATATGTATAAAATATATATTATTTTAAATCTATATACTTTATCGAATAATTTTTTAGGTATACATTATTTTTTAATAAAGAATATTATTGAAATTGACTATCTTTTTACTGTACATGGTTAAGCCATTACAATCTTACTACTTCAATTGTTAGATAAAATAGAATTTCTCATCATCAAACAATGATTAATTTGACGATATTTATGTAATAATCAAAATAAATATTGTGTTTAAGTAAAACCAAATATTTTTGGTATATAATATCAACTTGTATATAATCAATTAGTGTAAGGTTCAATCTTAAGTTTCCTTGTGAACTCCAATTTTAAATGGATGACATACCTATGATCAAATTATGAAGTAAGTTTACCAATTTTTTGGTGCAAAAATTGGTTCTAGAATATGTTAAATCTAATGTTACACAAATTAAGAGAGAAAAAGAAGTGATTAAAGTCTAAGTAAGTAGATTAAGAAGGCAAGAAAGCACGTGGTTGTCACTGTTAGAGGTCAGTTTATCATTAATTGTTGTTAATACAAATTTTCCAAGTGAGACAAAAAGAAAGATTGTGCGCATTAGATTTGGGATCTGAAAACAAAAGAATTTGTCATATGCCAGACAATATGTTGACTAGGTTAAATTTCTGTCTCTTTAATCAACTTTTTCTTCACATTACTCTTTTTTAAGTTATGAATATATAAGTAAATGAGGTGAAATATTTTAAAATTTAAATGATTAATTTAATTAATGTAATGTGTCACTTGAGAATAATGAAGCATAAAAGTTTTTTCAAACTTTCTTATCATGTATTTAGATGTTCAACTGAAACAAGTTCCAGCTCAAGTACCTAAATCTAGTTTAGTAGCAAGTTTAAGCTATAATTAAGAAATGAGACATATTTTATATGATTAACTTATTTATGTAATGGACATTTATAAACTTTTCAAATTATGAATTGAAAGTATTATAAAAATATTTTATCACGTGTTCAAGTATTTAATCGAAATAAGTCATTTGAGTTTCTAAGTAGATTTGCTTACAGATTTAATTGGCTTCGAATATATTTAACCAAAATTAAATAGGGAAAATAGAGGGGAAAACCAAGATTGTTTCCCTTTAAATCAAACTATTTACGAATATATACCCATTTATATTTTGTATCCCGATACTATTAAAATTTTGCCCCATAATATTAAAATTTGAGCGCTGACATCACTGCTTGTCTGATATACCAATAGGATATACATATACCAATAAGGTATCACAAATGATTAAGCTCAATCCTATATAATACCGATATGGTATAAATATATCGACAGAGTATATAACGAATATATTTTCTACTAATTTAGAGTTTAATAATTTTTTTATTTATTTATTTATTTTTAAAAGGCTATATACCAATTGGGTCAATATACCGCCAGTGTCTATGTACCATCAAAGTATATTTCATAATATTTATGTTGACGTCAGCACGCGAAATAAAAAAGGGTAAGTGGATAGAAAGGTAAATAATTTGAATAATGTCCATTAATAGTTAAAAGTTTAGATTGAGTTCATTAAGTATAAATAATTTTAAATTACATTTATTTTGTGTACTTTTTTCAAAATAGAGAGGTTCCTCATCTCTCTGTTCGTGTTCTTTCTAGCCCAAATAGTTGGGCAAGCAACGTTGTGGGCCACAAAAATATCTTAGGGAAATCTATCTGAAAACCCAAAAGTGGTTAGCCCAATGAGGCTGGACATTTTTTGGCAATATTTTCCATAAATTTGGGCTTACTGTATTGTCCACTAAGGCCCTTGAAATATTCACTGAAAACTCTCTTTAGTTTAATTCGTCAAGTTGATGGGTGTTTTTAAGTCTATTAATAATTTAGGAACGAAACTAATAATTTATGTCAAGTTCAAAAGTGTTTTTAGTACTTCTCTAAAAAAAATAGAGCAAGAGTCAATGCTCTGATGAATACTGGATCAAGAAAAGCTTATTTCTACCATAAAATTTTCATTATTTATATATTATGTGATTTTTTTAATATTAAAAAAAAGGTTCCAAATTTACATCAAATTCTGTGTAACTGTTACCTGCATAATTTGTGGTGTAATTTCTGTATTATTTTATATGAGATAGGATTTAGAGTAACAATACATATATTAATAATGCAATAATAATACTAATTTTTCATTTTTGGTATCACCTTGTGTAAATCATATTTATATAATATATCCCTGCATAGTAGTCTCTGAGTGATCTTTTAATCGTTTATGTGTGTTGTGTTTTGTATTCACTTGACACTTGGTGGCTTCACTTAAAAATATCAACAGCATGACCCATCAAACTATACAAAGATATGTCCAAGGAAAGAAATTTAAAAGTTCATCGCACCTTCATCTTCTTTTTTTTTTTTAAACTAAGCGGTTTCTATTGAAAATTGTTCAAGTATCATATTGGTGGGATGGACTTTTTATATAGAGTTGAGCATCCTTTCTTCATCCTAACTTTTTTTTTTATGGATGTTGAGGCAACATATTATATTGTTCGTGCTCCATTAAAGAGGTCTGAGCATGTAGATAGTGTTAAGAAGTAACATATAAAAAGAGAGATGACAATTAATCTTCATATATGGACTTGGCCATTGAAATAACTGCTTTACCTCATGAAGTTAAAATAAAGTCCCCGTACACTCTGCTCTTTTTATATCCCTATTTCATGACAACAAATTGACAAAAGCGAAACATAATAAAATTATTTAGGCACCTCATAACATGATCCAATTCATGAATGTGATTAATTAGCTTAATATATAATGCCAATTCCACATCAAAAGACAAAATCCTTATCAATTTTGAACCTAGTCTTCTTTCCACGAAAGCATAACAACAAATGGAGAAAACATAAGTAGACTTTGAAAATCTCTCTCTCCCATTTTTTTAAATTTCAGAAAAGACAAAATCTTGAAGCTACTTAGACATTTCCTCAAATATTTATATTGTAGAATTCAAGAACACATTATACATGCTAGCTGCCAAAAGTGAACATTATTAATTATCGCAATTAACCTTTAAAAAAAATGTAAGAAGCAATTAGGTGAGAAGAAAAGGTGACAAGCTGAGTTGGTTTAGGAATAAACTAAAAAGAAATTTCAAAGTGTTAATTAATTAAGCTAAGTGTAGATAAGACATGAAATAGTTAGTGGTCTGGAGGTGGATACCATATTGTATTTTGTATAGACAACAATCCCCAAATTAAACTCATTCCAATCATTTGTGAAAATTAAATTAATTTAGTAATACTTAAAACAAAAATTCAGATTATTAGTATATGCTCATAATCTCATTTTATATGTTAATAGGTTTCGAAAATTTGCTGATCAGGTCATTAGTCCTAGTTGCATAGGCAAATGTCCACTTATGTTTGGTGTTTGTTTATAGTAATTCTTATGGATACAAATATATAGGGCGGATATTACATGGTCAAGATTAAATTCAAGTGAAGGCAGATCTTGACATTAACGTGGCAAAGACATGCAATTTGACAGGGCATGATAAAGGTTGGACGACAAAGCTAAGGCAAGATAAGGTTGTGATTGTGGCTAAACAAGTTCGAGGACTAAGTTCTGGACAAGGGCAATGACTTAGAAATTGGACTATAATGAAAAAACTGTGTGGGGCAGGACATGAACACTGTGCAGGCACGTGGATAAGCGCGATAGAGGCAAGATTTGGTACCAAAACTAAAGATTGGCTTCATTGACATTGAGTAGAGATATTTGATGGATGTTTATTTCCAATTCCTTTTTCATTGGAAACTATCAGTGAAAGAGATCTATTAATAAATTGATAGCTTTTTTTTAGTATTCTTCTGCTGTTTTGAGTGTGATGTGATGATGAGACCAAGTGGTTCACTTGGGGATTAGCAATGGTCTTTGAGTGTCGGTCATGTCTAGGGTACCCTCTCGAACATGACATAAGTAGATACGTTAATAGTCACTGCCTTCTTCAAGTAGGTGAAGCCGAGACAACAATCCTAAACTGCTGAAATCAGCGGCTTATTATATAAAAGAGTATAACTTTGAAATATATAAATCCAGTAAGATTGCACTCATTCTAATCCATGAATTTTCGATCTTAATTTTATTTATTCTTATAGTATAACTCGTAGTCCCTTACCGACATATATTAGCCAAAATTGGCTTGGTAATGCACCTTTAGGTGTTATTAATTGACATCAGCATAAATACTATGGCGGCATATATATACCATAGAGGTATCATATAGAATGATCACAGTACTTTTCTGATACTCTAGCGATATATTGATACCCAATTGGTATATAAGATTTTTTTTATGAAACAAATAAAAAAATTATTAAACTCTAAATTAGTAAAAAATATATTCGTTATATACTCTGTCAGTATATTTATACCATATCGGTATCATTTAGGATTGAGCTTAATCATCTGTGATACCGTGTTAGTATATGTATACCCTATTGATATATCATACAAGTAGGTGCCAACGTCAGTATAATGGCAGCGCGTGAATTTTAATATTAGGGAGGACAAAATTATAATATATAAGAGTACAAAATATAAAGAAATATATAAATATAAATAATTTGATTTAAAAAAATACAAACTTAATTTTTCCTAAAAGAGTCTTAATATTTAGCGTCTTCTAGCTCCGCCCCTAGATAAGGCCCAAATTCTTATAGTTTTCACTTGTCAACATATTGTAGGGGTTTGAAAAGGTCATTGTCATTGGAAGATCTTAGATCAATATCTTGATTAATATTTGGTAATATGAGTAAACTACTTGTACTAAAATATCATCCATACAAAACTTATATTACTATTTAAGTAAACTAATCCTACAATGATTTTGTTGATGAAAAGAAAGGTCATGTCTAGTCATTATTCATAGCTTTTATGGATGAGAGTGACAGTGAGATGATATTAGATTTCTTTTCCACACTCTATATCAGTAGGTGCAAAATCAATTACTTTCTCCATTTTATTTTACGTGCCAATATTGCCATAAAATTTAGAAAGAAAATATTATTTAAAAAAAAGTTCAGACAAAGGTAGCCCTTAAAATTTTTGTGGTCTTAAATTTTCCGTAGGCAACATGATATCATGACTACTATTGTATTTTTATTTTTATTCCACTTTAAAATATATTTCATCGTTTTATTTTATATGATATTTTTTGACTTAGCACGGTGTTAAGAAAAAAAATAAAACTTTTAAAACTTATGGATTAAAATCATTTTTAGATATTTGTATAGTTGAGAATCATTTCAGTAAGGGTAAAAAATAAATTTTAATGGTAAATTGTTTCCGATTAGCTAGAGTAAGATGTCATTCTTTTTGGAACAGACCAAAAAGAAAAAGATGTCACATAAAATAAGACGAAGAGAGTATATTTTTATGTTGAGAATATATAACAATAATCTCTTTATCTTCATAAGACAAGGATAAGATAAGCAATAATACTCATAAAATTATACTAATTGTTATTGTTATATGCTCATAAAATTATGTCGTTAAAAGTAAATTAAAAAAATTCAAATATTTGTCATATCATTCTTTTAGGATAGGCAAAAAGACAAGTGATGATCCATAATCCTATTTTGCCTTCTTGCACAACAATAATACAATTGATATGACCTTCTAAACTTTGATGTAAACGATAATATAATAATATTATTAAACGGACATTAATACTGTTGATAATTATTCATGAGGAGCAATTATAATAATGACCAAAGAGGAAAGAAACATTGAATCTTGATTAGGAAATTAAACAAAATCCATTTTGTGATATATAAAATAATATATATTATTGTACTCTTTAATTAGCTGAACCTTTACTAAAACCAGAGCTTTCTATTATACTTAAAATAATTTTAAAAAAGAAACAATTGTATCAATAATATGCATTGGCATAATTCTCATACATTGACTCTAAATATTTGTTTTCTGTTGGCATGACATTATGATTTGTGATCAGATCATCTCCCATAATTAGATGCCCTTATACTTTAGGTCATCTTTTATTTGTATTTTATATTGTAATGTTTCTCAAATGTCCACTTTAATTATATTTATTCCTACACATCAATTATCATCATGGGATTTGATATAAAATTAATTGCAAATCAAAAGGGAAAGAAATTGCAATCATGTCATGCTATTATTATTAGTACTTATTGGGTGATTACTTTACCGTATACTTTTGTAAATTATAGCTGTCTAGAACTAATTATAAGCTCTGTTTGACACAAAAATTAAGAAGTAGTAAATAATAGGAATAATTTTTCCAAATCAATATTTGAATATAACAAATACGATATCTTGAAAAATATAATAGGGGAAAGACTACGATTAATGATAAAGATAAATTAGAATTCAATTATAAAATTGTCTCTTAATTACATAAGGACAATTATTATTGAAAATTTCAAAATAATATAAAAAATAAGTAAAAATGAACGGATGGAGCATTAGCCTTTTGCATACCCTTCTAGAAATACTAATAGTCAGTATTGCTTCTATTTGACTTATCATTGTTTATTAGTTGATTTTTAACACATTAATCTCTTCTCAGTAAATACTCACTAGAGCAATTAATGCTAATGTTAAAATTGAAAAGAAAAAAAAAATTACACGACAAGCACATAGAAATGGTTTTTATTGTGGTGTCATTGCTTTTGTCTTCTGTTCTATCTACTACAGTATAATTTTTCTGGCTACTATAGGCAATTCCATCAATTTCAAATAATTTTGTTAATTTTTCTCTGGCTATAACACAGCTACAATTTGCATAGAAATTGTAAACTGTAAAGTTATGAAGTTGAATTGTACTACTTGAGTTGTACTGACCAAAGAATGATTATCTTTAAAAATGTCAATAGGTGCGTGTCGGATCCTCTAAAAATAATATATTTTTTGATGGATCCGACACGAGCATAGCATCATATTTAGAAAGTTCGAACAACTTAGTTACTATGTATTAACTTAAACTAAACAAAAAATTATACAATCAACTTTAAATAGATTTTCAAATTCAAAACACTATAGCCACTACATTTTCACTGCAGAAAGCAACAACAAAACTTTGTTACATCTGAGAACTTCTACTAAGCTTTTGCTACATAGCAAAATTTGTCAAAACTCCTTTACATAGTATTTACACATTGTAATTGAAAAACTTCCATTTGTGAAATTTTGAGTTACAACAAAACTCCAGTAATTTGGCCACAACAACTTCTCTCTTCTATTTGTTTTGATTTGATTTCTTCAGCACATCTTAAAGTCCTCTCGATTTCATAGCCTCCTCCAATGCTCACTTCCCTTTCCAAATGGCAACAATAACTCTCAAAAACACTCACATTCACATGAAACTTAAACCCCATCATGAACAAAAACTCCATCTCCAATTTGTTCATTTCATTTGTTGTCAATCCTCCCACTCTTGCAAAATATGAATTCCTATAATTCCTGTTGAAAATAATAACACAAAAATATTAGTTATAAAGAAAGAAAACTCTCTTATAATTATTAGTCATTCTTGTTTTTCTTTTTCTTTTCCTTGTTTCCGTATCTAACTTATGAGATTTTTGAAACGATGGTTTTCCGAAAACAGCATTTCTACCCCTACTAGGCAGTGATAAAATCTGCATGTATTTTGACACCTACTTGTGAGATTTCACTTGATGTTGTTAAGAGGACTTTCTTGATTCTAGGATTGAAAATCAAGAAAACAACTATGAAGCAAAAGTCACCAACAAAAGTTGTTTACTTCAATTTGCAACCTTGACTAGTCTATTCTTTTTTAATGTCATTTATATAATATAAAGTCTTGAAATTGAAGCAAAAACCAAAAAGAGACTTACATGTCTTCAACATACTTGGAAGCAACCATAATAGTAGTAATGAGAAGCCTATGTACATTTCTTGGACTAATTCTGAACTCAGGATAAAGTTGACAGAATCTATCAATATATACATAAGCAACCACATAGACTGATGGTCCAGCTCTTGTGTACCTAAATATTCTCTCTAAATAAGATTGTATTGTCATGTCTGGTGTTTCATGACAATCAAATACTTTTGTTCTTACATTCTTGGACAATGCCCATGTACAATTTTTGGCTATTCTTTCATTCCTTGCTAAATTCCTCTCAATTAGAGAAGCAAGAACTGAGATCACTAATGGGATGCTTGAGTCTTGTTGATAGGAGTAAAAATAAAGATCATCTCTTAGTTTTCTTGGAGATATGTTGGCCATTTCTTGATTTTGAGTGTTTAGTCAGGGGAAAAGACAGAGGATTTTGAAAGAGGGGTTTTGGTTTTCTATTCTTTATTTTTTCTTGGGAAATGAATGAATGGTTATGGGGAAGGAAATGGGAATTATTTATATAAAGGGAGGGAAATTTGAGAGTTGGTGGAAATTTTTGGTGTTTCAATTTATTTGACCTATTATGAAGTTAAAAAAGAATAAATATTTTCTTCGTCTCATGATATTTGGTATTTTTTTATTTGATATGGTATTTAAAAAAAAAAATGAAGGCTTTTAAAATTTATAGTTTAAGATTATTTTTATATATTTGTGTGATTGAGAATCATTTCATTAAGGGTAAAAAAAGAATTTTAAAGGTAAATTATTTTCAATTAGAGTAAGATGACATTCTTTTTTGGACGAACAAAAAGAAAATGTGTCACATAAAATAGGACAGGGGGAGTAAGACTTTTGAATCTTATAATCTTGAATTAAAAATATATCAAGCGTATTAAAATATTCTTTAAATTTTGTCATCTTAAAGATTCTATTTTGGAATTAAAGAGTTACTGAAAAAGAGAATAAGAAATTCTAAATGAAACTAGTACTCCCTCTATCCTATTTTATATAGTATCGATTAACTTGTCATAATATTAAAGAAAAAAATATAAAAAATTTAACTTTATAATTTAAAATAATTTTTAAATATTTATGTGATTATAAATTATTTTATTAAAAATATTATAAAAAATTATATTAAGATAACATTATTTTTCGAACGAACTAATAAGATAAAATGAAAAAGAGGCATTATAAGTTAAAGAAACTGCGGGGAGAATTTTATATCAAGTAAAAGAAAGTTTTGGAGGCATTTGGAAGGTGAGTAGGAAAGGAGGGGGAATATCAAATTACAAGATATTTTGCCTCCTCATTGTAAAGGCAAAGTCCAGACACACCAGCTAGTTTTATGCTTTAATTTATTGCTACATCAACTATTATATTGTCATCTGCATATTTCTTATATTATATGATCCTTCTATTTTGCCTTGTAGTCTAGCTACAACTATCACTGCAAGCTGTATGTTCTTGAATCTCCCAATTCCTACTAAGTCAAACTGTTATTCCACACATTAATATTATAGTTATAAGTACCTTTTAAACTTTTACTGTGGTAGAAAAGTTTATTGACCTTCTGAAGTGAATTTATGTCTTGAATGTCAAATCTATATTTAGGATCTATGAATTTGTTACACCCTAAATAAATTTCATATTAGCAAAATACGAGATAGGTAATTTTTTTCATTATCTAAGTGTTAGCTGTCAAAGTTATCTAATATCAAACATAAGTTATTGAAACACTACTATCATTTAATATACTGTTAGTTTATTTTTGAACAAGTGATATGAAATCATCATTTCTATATGTGATCTAGGATCGTAATTTGAAATCTTTCAAATCCCCTACCCCTCCAAAAAAAAAACATGATTGGAATTAGAAACGTGATTTTAGATCTTTCTATATGTAAATTAAGTTGACCGAAATATTTAAATTTTGAAAAAAAATCATAAGTTTAAATTTTATTGACTAGTGATGAATGGATCTTTATAAAATTAAGTGTATTTGAAAATTTATAATTTGAAATGTTTACTTATAAAAAGAATATGAAGATATTAAATATGTGTCTTATTAATCTGATTTCAAATTATGATTTCATATTTAATATCCAAATGAGTCATTAAAAATTGATTAAAATTTACTTAGATTTCATAACATATACCCAAACAGACTCTTTAAGTGCCTATAATAATTATAAAGCTGAAAATTAAAATATGTAAGTGATTTTTATGGATATAATTGTAAGAGTCCACAGAGAAACTAAGCCAAAAATAAAGGTTTATTTACCCAAAAGAGGGTGAATCCGTCACCGACAGTAGGGGAAAGGAAGCATTCAAATCTGTTAGGTCTTTAAAGGTCCACACATTTAAGAAGGAGCTCTTTCTTTCGTTGAGATTTGTGTCCCACAGCTAAGCTAACAACTTAATTTCATCATTTTTTTTAAAAAAAGAAGTGATACTCCTTTTAATACAAATTATATTAATTGAAAATTAATACATATTCCCTCTAGATGAATTTTTGAGATTTTTTTTAAGGTTCAAAATAGTTGAATTTTTCAAAATTCAATATAAATGTTTGCAACCTTTACATATTTGTCCTTTCATTTATTGAAGTTTTATATTTTCTAAGAGATAAATTACGCTAAGTATTTATGACTTCACAAAGAATAATAGTGGAAAGTATAGTTTAAATTTTGTCTTTGAATATTTTTTTTAATATATGTATATTGTCTCAAAAATTTAATTAAAATGAGACTGAGGGAATATTTTGCAGTGTAGTTTATTAAATTTTTAAAACTTGAATATGATTAAAAAGCGTATTAATTTTGAACTTATACTTTCAAGGCAATACCTATTTTTAGATAATTTTTTATAATGTGGAAACAAACTAGTGAAATTTTGTGACCAAGACTGGTACAGGTCACACGTGCAGTAGCTTCAGACATTAACTTGAAAAATCTTCCTGGTTTTTGCAAGTTGCTCTTCTTTTTTAAGAAAATATAAAATAAAATAAAATAAGCAAATACGTACGAAGAGATTTGTTGGAAGCTTTCTTGTTAGTTTCTTCATCATCACTTATTACGGTTGGTTAGATTCTGCATAGTGACAAAATGCTTCTGTTCCCACTTTGCGTTTACTCTCGGCTATGTGATTTAGAGGGGAGGAAAGAGGCGAGCGAAATTGAGAGAGGGAGGAGAGAGACAAATTATATTTGTATATTTAACAAACTGTATGTATATATCTGTCAGATAATTGTATATGTTTAATTAATATATATATGTATTTGTATATCTGGCAAGCGAAATTGAGAGAAGGAGGAGAGATGAGAGTGAAATCGAGAGAGGGAGGAGAAAGGCTAATTATATATGTATATTTGTCGAATTGACTATACATATTTGTCAAAATAATTGTATATATGCAACTAATATACATATGTAATTGTATATCTGGCAAAAAAATTTAGAGAGAGGAGAGAGGTGAGAGAGAGAAAGAGAGGAGGGAGAAAATGACAACAAAACTCTAACTATAGCTACAAGATCCTAACTGTAGCTATAAATAGTAATTTTTTCAAACAAAGTGGTATAATATAGATACATATTATGTGTTTATCCATTTACCTAATTTTTTCTATATAATATAATATGATATAATATATAACATTTTATTATATGAAAGAATATGATAAAATTTAATACTCACCAATTAATTAAGTTATTAAAATTTCCTTTCGATCTTTTATCCCCCACTTCAAATTCACAAACAATAAAAATCCTAACGTGCTTTTGTAAAATTAATTTACCACATTGAATAAAAGTGATGACATGAGAATAGTAGAAACCAAAGGAGATCTACTTGATAGATCATACACACATAAAAACAAAAAATAAAAAATAAAAACTATAGAATAAGATTTTATGATCAAATCAAAAAGATTGAAAAGTACGATTTTGTACAATATCATGAGTACCAAAACGTTGAAGGTTAAAGGGGTTTGGACCCACTACTATTTTTTTGCCCATACAGGCTGTGTATGGCCTATACTATAATTAATTACTTTGGCCCTAACCTTAATTTTCCAAACTGACCTTTGATCCCTATCTTCAGTCAAAAAGGTTTCTTCAATTGAAATTATGAAATCATGTTACTTCCTCTGTCTCATATTAATTGAATTTATAAAGTAATATACATATATTAAGAAAAATATTCAAAAATAAACTTTACACTATACTTTACACTATTGTCTTTTGTAAAATCATAAATATATAGTGTAATTTATTTCCTAGAAAATGTAAAAGTTCAATAAATGAAAGGACAAATGTGTAAAAAGTGTTAAACATTCATCTTGAACTTTGAAAAATTCAACTATTTTGAACCTTAAAAAAAGTCTTAAAAATTCAATTAATTTGAGATGGAGGGAGTACCAAATTATCAATTTAGTAGCCCTTTGATGTAAGGGATTTATGAAAATAATTTTGAGATAAAATTTTATCCCCCTTTAAATGTCTGTTAGAAGGGATAACTTATCCCGGGACTAATAAATAGTCGCAGGATAAGTTATCCCTTCTAAGGGATGGTATAATAATTCCATGACAAATTATCATGAGATAAATTTATAAAATGACAAATGTATCCTTTCATTTGTCACTTTTTATACCTTATTTTGTATATATATTTATATTATTTTTAATACAATATATAATAATATTCAAAACCTTCACTCGTTATTTTTATAATACTTCTTCGTATTTTTCTATTAAAAAATTACAAGTATAATTTTTATTGACTAATTATTATGTTTTTTATATTTTGATTTTTCATAAATCTTTTTTTACTTTAATAAACTTAAAAATGCAAGTTCTATTTGTAAATTAATTTTTTTTAAAAGTTTTATTTTAAATGCATACGATATTATTATGGAAATGCACACCTAAAAATATTTAAGCTAAATAAGATGAGAGATTTATTTTAAAAACGAATATTGAATAACTAAAGTTAGCAAAGAAAATATATTAACAACTAATAAAGTGAAGGATATTTTTGTAAACAAGCATAATATTCTTAAAATTTGTCTCAAACACCAAACACTGAATAAGAAATAACCTCAACATAACTTATCCCATCATTACTAATCCGAACATAATTTATCTCATCATAACTTATCCTATCATAACTTATATTCAAACCAAACAACTCCTTATTGGTCAAGTGCTCATGAATGAAATATTTGTACGATTTCCTTTTTTTTTTCCCATTAATTTCTATTTGATCTGAAATTTTTAACTTGTATCTCATTATTGTGTCCCTTTGACCATTCATAGTGTCGTTCGGACATGCAATTTTAATATTTATATTATGATGTAATTATATAAACAGACCTTGTTCATATCGTGGAAAATTATTTTCAAACAAATAATTTCCAATTCATGTCCAAAATGCTTGCCAAATGTTTTACTTTCAAGTGAGTTAAAAAAAGAAAATAAAAGGACAGTGTAATCGAATTTATGATATTATATATATGATGACTAGACTTGACATTTCGACTATTGGTCATCACTACTTGTCCATGTGTGGATGGGTTAATTTTAATATCTGCAAATAATTACTGTTTTTTTTTTTTCGTTTTGTTTGGTCGTTTTCAATATTGGACAAATCCATTTCCACATTATATGTTTTCTTGTGAAGCACTAGTATTTTAAAAAATCATTCATACCTCATTCATCGACATTTTCCTTTCTTTTAATTGTTATTATATATTTATTATTATTTTTTTTTACTTGGGACGAATATATTTGAGTCGAGAATTTTTCAAAAATAATTACTCTATTTCCATGAAATAGTGGTACAAACAGCTTATATTATACCTTTTTCACACCTTACTTTGTAAGATTTATCTGGGTATATTTTCGTTGTATTCCTAATTTCATACCTTCATCCCCACCCCCAATCCTCCCTAATTAAGTTTTCTTCTATTAGTAAAAAAAAAAAAAAAACTTAAAACTTTCTAACCCTAGATAAACGCTGCGTATATTATTATTTTTATTATTATTTTAGTAACTAACTACTATTATTATACCTAATATTTGCACTAATCGCATCAACTTATATAGATTAAATGACTTAACGAGATAAAAATATATATTAATTATTTTGGTATATAAATATAGAGCAGGAACGAACTTTTACCTTTTCTTCTATCAATGCGTGCTAATCATGCATATTAAAAATGCTTATAAAACAAGGAAGTTGGAATATATAAAGATACCTTTGTAAATAGAAATTTGTGTATATCAACGTGTGAATATATATATATATATTTTTTATATATGCTCAATTATCTTGGACACATGAAACATAGGATTTAAGAGAGCTTTTCACATGCTCTAATGTTAAAAGAATCGAATAAATCCAGCACAATCAGGTCCTATAAATGATGTTGTATTGTTATATTACTTAAACGTGGAATAAGATTATCTCAAAGCAATACATAAGATTACTAAGATTTATTTATGTAATAATTTAGCAATGATGATGCCATTATTAAGAAATATTATTTGATTTGATCTGGCCATTTAATTAGACTGATTTTTGTCACAAATCTTGATAATTAATTTGGAAAATTGGAACTTACTATTACTCATAAACAAATGGTGACTTTGAATTAAATGGTGAGAAGGCATTGATAGTATATTAAAAGCATATTGAAATTTTAGAGTAATACAGTTTAGATTGGAAATCATCTCTTGCGTAATATATCAAATATGTGTATAACCACATTTTAGAAACTTGTACTTATATATTCATAGGTTAAGTTGAAAAGAATTATTCTTATTTTTTTTTCATTCGGTATTTGATAGTATAGTGGGCATGATTTTTTTCCATTACTATGGTCTCTTACCAAAGATCGATGATTAATAAAGAAGGAATCCTAACCATCTCAACCATGAACCATGTTGGTGGAATCAATTGATTCGAGCTTGGTGTTGTTTCCTCTTGAGTTAAGGATTGAATATACATCTAAATTATTTTAATTTTTTGAATTTTTATATCTGAATTTAATTGAGAGTGTGAATGTTCTATTAGAATACTCACCCAATATAGGTACAAAAACACAATCAACTAATTTTTTATGATGTGTGTGCACTCTTTTTTATTTAAAAATTCTACATGACACTCCATATGAACCACGACAAATATTAATAATAATTGATATTCGTTTAAAAGTTAAGGTTGAAGGTTAAACTATCTCTATATAAAATTAATTTAATCTAATCATGACATCTATTATATTCTTTCCACCTTCTTAGCCGTAGTCTCGCCTCTGCCACGACGTCTATATTTCTGACTTGAAAGAGAAGAGTTTAGGATTTTAAAAAAATCAATTAAAAGTATATTAAGAAATTAAAGTATCACCAAATAGAGTTGTTATATATGCCAAGTGGATCATGAAGATTTTATTAACAAAATGCTCCTACAAGCATTTTAAGACAAATATTTAATCTAGTCACTAATTCAAATAAAAAATTCAAACTCTTAATAATTTAGATATAATACTAATAAAAAAAATAGTTTAAATTTGTTTTTTTTACCTTTAATTGTTCACTTTTCACTTTTCATTGTACCTATTCCAGAATGAACCTAAAATAGACACAAATTTTAAAGACTCTTTCCACGTGAACACTTGCTTTTGAGAAAGCTAATTAACTAGATTGCCCGGGAATACAATATTCCTCCTAGTATACATGTAACATCAATTGCCAAAAGAAAACAAGAATAACACTTATTTTTTTTTAAAAAAAAAAAAACAGTCAGTGAACACACCTTACAACTTTGTTTGGGGAACATAATCAGACCACATTATTTTTGTTAAAAGTGGGGGATGGCACTATCATGGGAAAATCCATTTTATTTTTACAAGAATGCACCCAATCATTCATT
Organism: Solanum clarkiae; assembly: GCA_011800125.2. Classification (NCBI taxonomy): domain Eukaryota; kingdom Viridiplantae; phylum Streptophyta; class Magnoliopsida; order Solanales; family Solanaceae; genus Solanum; species Solanum clarkiae. Next base: position 25,713,905 of record JAABOM020000001.1, on the reverse strand, counting down.
TTGCCAGTTATGGTATTAATCCAATAATAAGCAAGGATCCATTGCTTTAACAATTTGCAGATTTTGACATATCCTATACATCTGCAAGACTGCAACCATGTGAAAGGATCTTTCATGCTTTTTAGTTCTTATTTTTTGGTGACTTCGTTTGCATGCCTAATAATTTCTTCTTCGAACTATGTTTCACATGCCCACCACCAAGATTGATGTATATGGAGATTTGTGTCCATGATTTATAGCCACATAAACCAACATGCTTTTTCGTGCATGCGCCTTCAAACTACAGAGTAAAGATAGTTATAAACGAGCGCACCAGGTCACTAACAACAGGGCACTGCTTAAGAAAAAATTGGGTTTCACATACTCACCAAGGGATAGAACTAGGAAACAACATTTCATAATGTTATCAAACAAAACCAATTCTAACAAATATTATGCTCAATTCCTAGCTTAAAAGGCTCCAGCCCATATATTGGCAAAATCAAACCCAACTCGCCCAACATGTTTAAGTATTAACCCGTCTATTTATTAGCTCAATTCATCTCGATCTAATTTATTTCAATCTACACAGTATAAATTGACTCGAGAGACGAACTTCCTTTTTAAAATTTGATATATTATATATTGTTATAATAAAGAAAAATATAATTTTTTAAGTACAAAAATTAATGTAAAAGAACAAAAAAATAAGTAAAAAGTTGGGTTGGGTTGAATCTTACTTCGTTCTATAATTCATTACTCAACCCGTTTTGATTCAACTCATTTTGATTCCAAGCAAATTCAGATTGGATTGAATCTTGACCCATTATGACCTATCTAAATTTGATCTGACCTGCCCAATCGTGACTCCTATGTTACACAATATAATGTCTTCCTGTATTAGGGAGACTTTGAGCTACATACATACAATATGAATTGTGATAATGGGAAATAGGAGGACAAGATATATGTATATACATGTAGGGAGATTTAATACACTCTCACCTAACATGTAGCACAAAATTAGTAATTTTTTGCATTAAAAGACATTTGCAACAATGGATAGATTGGCAAAACTTATGCTTGATCAACAGAGCAATTCTATATAAAAAACATGTTCGTTTATTACAATTTCAAGAACATTTGGAAACAGTGGAAATTCACTCTGCAAACAAAAGCTGTGATGAGGCCAAGTTTGATAGATAACCTCAAAAAACAACAACGAAATCACACAGAGACTAAGCGTCTAAAAACTTATCAATCCATCATAGTACATCATTTGTCAAAGCTCAAGTCGTAGACGAGTCGAGTGACAATGACGACAGCACGGGGATTCCCTCTACTTGACCCTTTAAGAGCTAAAGAAAATGTTTCCTAATATAAGAAGAAAACTTTTCCCCTATTCTATCAACGAGGGAAAAATGACTATTCATTTTTTCTTTACTTGGTCTCCTACATTTCTCAATTCACACCTTACTTAAATCTAACAAGTACATCTTAAAATTGTGCAAGCCTAGGTCCAGAACAAATAATATCAGCAAGTGCTAGCGGACCATGTCATTAAAACTGTAAACCCTTGTGGACATATGCAATTAATCGTCTATGTGCACACTTTAGCAGCTAAAAGTTTTCAGTAGCAACTAACAGTCATGCTAACAAGAATTGTATCCATTTGTGTAAAATTGAACAATTAAACACATATTCTACACGGCAATTCATATCTTATGTGGTGTGTTATATGTATATGTCACGTAGAATATGTGCGTCTATTTATTTAATTTAATGGATTAAGCTTTAGTGGACACAGAGAGGATAACTGTCGAGACCATCTCTAACATTTGCATATATGTGCAAAGTTGATTTTGGTTAAACATTAAAGGTCTTATAATTTTAGTTATATCTTAAATAGTCGTCCTCCCAATAGCTATATTTGCATTTGCCTCGATTAATGAAATAAAACTTACAACTAACTATTCAACAATAACGATGCGATCACACAAAATCAATGGTTACATAAAATGAATTTTTTCATCATTATCTAACGATGAATTTAAATGATACTCCTCCTGTCTCAAACTAACTTAATTTTTGAGGTTTTTCTCAATATTCAAAATAACTGAATTGTCCAACATTCAAGATGAATGTTTGAAACTTTTTTCATATTTTCCTTCTATTTATTAAAGTTTTATATTTTCTATGAGATAAAGTGCAATACATAGTTATGACTTCATTAAAGGTAATAGTGGAAAGTATGGTTTAAATTTTTATTTTTATATATTTTGCTTAATATGTATGTATTGTCTCACAAATTAAGTTAAAATGGGATGGAAGAAGTAGGATAAAATAAAATTTAAAATAATAATAAAAAATAAATATTATATTTAAACTAATAATATGATACAATACAATGGATAACAACCATCCAAACAAGGTGTAAAATATAATCACTATCATCTAAAATTTTAGAGCGACTTTTTAATTACTGAATATACTTATTAAACTTGCTATTTCAGCATCATTGCTACTCATTAATAGTACCTGGCCCAAAAACTAAACCAGGCCCACTGATTTCATAGTCGGGTCGAATGACAATTCTTATGTAAGATTCGAACGGAGCGACTTATTTTGGTAGGTGAGATGAGATAGACAAAAATAATACGGTGTTAATATTTTATGAAATTTAGTTATTCATTAAGCTATGCAGAAAATACTTATTTATTTCGTTTTAAAATAAATAATTTAATTTGATTTGGAATGAACTTTAAGATTTTTTTTAAAAAAATTTATAGTTCTAAATATAAATTATATCAAATATACAGAAATGTCATTTGATCTTTTGGACTTATATATGAATTAAAATATTGAAACAGACTAAAAAAATAAAAGGAATTATTGTTTTTAAAAAGAGAAAAGTATATTACTATAAAATGGTTTCCGAGACTTATTAATATGCATAACCAAACACAGCAAAATGGTTTCGCAAGATATCTAAAATAGTATTAAATAATACATGTATTTATATTTGCCGCTTTTGATGACGTGTGAATAAATGAATGCAACTTGACATCCATAAATATAGTTATATATAAATGTGTTAGTTAAGGACCAGAATAAGGATAGTAAGAACCAGATAAAGACTTTTGTCCAGCTTGTACTTGCATTATTATTATTCCCCGTGATAAAACGATTAAGATTTGATATAAATTTTTAAGAAAAAAGTTAATGAAAAATATTCTTTAATTAATATATTTTTTATAAATAATTAAGTTTTTATTTATATATGTACCTCTTAATATTACATAATTAAATCTCCTCTACATGTCAATATAACAAACCTTTTAAGTGCAAAATGCAAGCTTTATTAGTATTATTAAGGAATTTAGTTTAAAGTTCGGCTTTTATGGCAAAAGTTTAAACACACACTTCCTAAAACAATTGTAAACACAAACTTTCGCAGGTGCAAAACTTCATAATTATCTTTAGATTGATTAAGATAATCTTGATTATCCAAATGATTAGCATGATCATTACACTTTTTTAGTTCATGGGACTCAATGTACTTTTTCTCTTCTTTAACTGAATTAATTTGCTAATAATAGGAAAGTAAAGGGGTCCCTCAGCAAAAAGATTCCAAAATAAATTTCGTATATTATTTTATAAAAGCAATCAATGTCCATGTGTTGCGCATAGAGAACAACAATTTGTGCTCTTTCAAATTAAACCAAGCCACGGCCTCGTAAGCGCAGCTATCTCTACACGTGGCGCTATCTCATTGGTTAAACCACCTCGTTTCGAAAAAAACAAAAAAATTATACACACAGAAAGATTGTGCGCCCCACAAATCTCATCTGCTGAGAACTGTATTCCTTTCTTCAACTTCTACAACAAACTTCTGCGGAACTATACATACAGCTTTGTATATATAGAATTCCCGAGTTCAACAACCCTAAAAATGGTGAAGTTGTAGAGAGAGAAAGTGAGCTATAGCTTGGCGATGTTGGAGACTTGGTGCGGAAATCGAGGTAAAGATTCTCGTCTGTGTGACTCTAACCCGGACCCGGTTTGTAATATTGACTCTGCAAGAAATGCCAACGTCACCTGAAGAAAACCCTAACCCTAAGGTTAAATCTTCGGCGCCGGCGAAGAAACGGCGGTCGAGCTTGTCGGACATATGGAATAACAAGGATACTCAGGCGTTGAAGCAATTGGTGCTTCAAATGCGAGCTCAATCGGTTTCTAATTCCACTACTCCACCTTCTGAGTCCGAATCTGATATCCAATCGCTAACCCTAGAAGACCCGGAACCGACCCGTTTCAGTTCGGCACCGGATTATACTGCTGTACTTTCGGATAAGTTGCTGTTGAGTGTGCTTTCGAAGCTTCCGGAACAGCAACACATTTCTAATTCATTGGTTTGTAAGCGTTGGTGTAAGCTTAGTGGAAAGTTGGTTAGGTCTATTAAGCTGTTAGATTGGGAATTTTTGGAATCTGGGAGGCTTAGTTATAGGTTTCCGTGTTTAATTGATATTGACCTAGTTCGAGCATGTGTGAAATCCCGGAGGAATTCGGGAATTGTGATGAGTCATAGGCTCGTTTCGGTGCATTTGGATTCGGGCTCTATCCGTGGAGGGTTTGTAGAGAAAGAGGGTTTTTTGGGAAAAGAGGTAGTTGATGGAGGGGTTAAGGTTTTAGTTGAGGGTTGTGCTAATTTAAGAAGAGTACTATTGATGAATGCGACAGTAGAGGGGCTGAGCTATTTGGGTGAAAAGTGTGAAACTTTGCAGGAATTGGAATTGTATTTCTCTGATGACTTTGCATTGAAGGGGTTGTTTGGTTGTAGGAATTTGCAGATACTGAAATTGGTTGGTTGTATTGATGGATTATATAATTCCATGGTTTCGGATATAGGGTTGACCATTTTGGCTCAAGGGTGTCCGCGTTTACTGAAGCTTGAGCTGGTCGGATGTGAGGGAAGTTATGATGGGATCAAAGCAATTGGACAGTGTTGTCAGATGCTAGAGGAATTGATACTTAGTGATCATAGGATGGATGGTGGGTGGTTGTCAGCTTTATCATATTGCAGCAACTTGAAAACTTTGAAGCTTCAGTGTTGTAAGGTTATAGATTCAAGTCCTGGTCCTGATGAACACTTGGGTTGTTGTTCTACTCTCGAGGAGCTACATTTACAGCAGTGTCAGTTACGGGATAAGCAAGGTGTTAGAGCATTGTTTCTGGTTTGTGGGACTGTTCGAGAGCTTGTCTTAAGGGACTGTTGGGGATTAGACAACACTATATTTGCTGCTGCAAGTGTTTGTAGGTATGAACACATTTTTATTCTGTTTATGTATTGTATATGCCAGTACTACCTTTCTAACTTTAACAGATGGGTCACCTGATGAATTTAAAATTGATGTATTATATTGTTAATGAGTGCATATAGAAATGGAAAATTTACTGAATGGATAAGGAAAATTTCATCTTTAACAATTGAATGAGCAGAGTTTCTCTGTTTGCAAACATAGAAGATACGTGCATATTCTGTAAAAGGATTTGTATCCAAGCTGCAGAAGAGACTGCTGTAGTCCGTTCTTTATTAAAATTCTGTGTTATTAATCTCAGAGAAATGTGTTATTAATCTCAGAGAAAAGGAGATCACCAGTCAATGTTGAGATGAGATAAATTACAACAACAACAAATCAAATGTAATACTACAAATGGGATCACGGGAGGGTAGAATGTGCGCAGACCTTACCCCTACCTTGAGAATGTAGAGAGGCTACTTCAGATAGACCCTTGGTGGTGTCTGGGGAGGGTAGATAAATTATCATGATTAAATGCACGAAGTGTTATATAATCAGTTTGACACCACATTTCTTTCTATAGGATCTTTATTAATATTTTGGCTGCTTTCCTTTAAAGAAAAAGCCAAGTACAGTCAATTTCGGCTTTTATGGCTAATTTGATGCAGAACATTTCTTTTTAAACAGAAGATTGCATCTAGATCGTCCATAAACTCTATAAGTAGAACGATAGGATAATAAATGTGCTGACACTTCCAAGATTAATGGAAACTTCTGCCTTTTCTAGGAGCTTGAGATTCCTCGCTTTGGAAGGATGCTCGTTGCTCACGACGGAAGGATTAGATTCGGTTGTTCAGTCATGGAAAGAGCTTGAAAGGCTTAAGGTAGTCTCATGTAACAACATAAAGGATAGCGAAATAACACCAGAACTAGCAACTTTATTTTCTGTTCTCAAAGAGCTAAAGTGGAGGCCAGATTCTCGGTCTTTTCTATCATCAGGTCTTGAAGGGACTTGTATTGGACAGAAAGGCGGTAGATCGTTGCGGAGGAAGTAGGATTGGACAAACTCATGCCAAGAAGTTGTTCCTTTGTACACTCTGGGAGGTTTAGCCATGCAAATATTGTGAAAATGCAAGTAATAACATATACGTTTTGGCAGGTGCATTTCATCAGAACTCTGAAGATGCTTTGGTAGGATCTTTTGTTGGTTTGTACCAATCAACAAATTCTCTTTAGGTTTAGAATACTAAAATTTTCTCAGTTTTGTACATGGGTTAGCCTTTTTGTACCAAATACAGTGTTAGCTCTAGCTATGTGTTTTGGATATTCAGTTACTTCTTGAACAACTGGAGAATAATGTGTACGAGATTTTTAAATTTGATAAATGTACTGATTTCTTGGAAAAAGGAAGGGAGTCATACACATTCTTTTTACACTGTTCTGCTTCATGTTTCATGTGGCATTGTTACTTTTTGAACTTCTGCTGCACTTTATTTTCCTGCTCTCGTTGAAGGAGGTTGGAGTCTTTCCATCTAGGTGCTGGCCGGAGTACACACACTGATTTATTATCTCTACGTGCAGGTGCTGGTTTGTATAGCTCCCCTTTAATTAAGTTACCTTTGCATTCTACCCTTTGCATCGGACATGAATGATCTCACTATGAATCCTTGTATTTGTCAACCTTCTTTTGAAGACATATGGTATTACTCATGTAATTTGCTAATATCATGTGGAACTACTGAGAAAATTTTGAAAATGGACCTTTGCAAGTTCTCTTATTTCTTCTGAATATTTCCCAGTGTATGAGATACACTAATGAAATTGGGCCTTCTCAAAGTTCGATTATGGTGCAAAAGGAGGATGTTCAGAATGTTTCTGCATCGTACTTGGCTCCGAATGTCATATTGTGGTGCTCTGAACCTCGTGATGAAGTTAAAGGAGGATGTGCAGAATGTTTCTACAGCGTACTTGGCTCCGAATTTCATATTGTGGTGCTCTGAACCTCGTGATGAAGCTGTGAAGGTAGACATGATGAGTGGTATCACTTTGAGCAGGTATGTTAAGGGCTATGCCTATGTATGATCTTCTTGCAAATGCCACAAGTTGCCATTGTTTTTTTCTTGCCATCCGTCTAGTATTTTTGCTCTCCCCGCTCTCCCCAACTCTGATGATTCCCCACACTATGATTTTATGAATAACAGAGAGAAAATTAGCTACAAAATAATGTATCAAGAAATACAACTGCAGTGAGAGTTCCATATAAGGAGGCAGCTACAGTATTGCAAGTGTATCTGAAGGCACTTTGTGTATTTAATATTTAAATTATCTCTCTCAATAATGCCTTAAATCCTCAACATAAGTTCATTTGACCGAATTTTCTGCTTTTATGTGGGATGGCTTCATGCCTTCTAATAGTGGTTGTCCATTGAGGAACTGTTTGTCTTACCACTATGCTGTAACAACTCGGCTGCAAGTCTACAATCTCTTATAGCAAGCATGAATTTGCAATATCAGATGCAATGAACAATGATTTTTCGTAGTCTTGCCAGGACTCTTGTTTTCCTCCTTTGCCATATCCTTTTCTATAATCAAGCATAAAATTTCTGTTGTCACCTAAGAGGATCTCCCTGATGAATAAGAATCGGTATATTTTATGCCTCAACCCTGTAATTAGCTGTTACCTCGACTAACTGAAGAGCAATTCTTTTTGTTTTTTGTGGTTTGCTTCCTTCTTCTTTCCCTAGATTTGTATGACTTCATGAAGGGTCTTAGAAATTTATCTCTTTGTCCATGAAGGATTCTCTCTGCATTTAAGTGGTATGATGGTTCCAATTATAAATGAGTGAACGGTGACGTGTGAAACTTGAGCAAATGTATGATTTTTTGTCTTAAATAAGAATTAGCTAACATGTACCATTTGAAAACACTGGGTCAGTGATAGTGTGTATGATACTTTAGCAAATATGTGATCATTGACTCAAATAGTGTGCTACTTCTATTAACCTTTTAGAAGGGGAGCCATGGAGTAACTGGTAAAGTTGCTGCCATGTGACCAGGAAGTCACGCATTCAAACCTTGGAAACAACCTTTGGTAAAAATGCAAGGTAAGACTGCGTACTATAGATCCTTGTGGTCGAGCCCTTCCCGAGACCCTACGCATGGTGGGCTTGCCCTTTTCTATTAACCTTTTTAATACTCTTGTAGGAGAAGCATTAAGTACAGGTAGAATGACTATGTCAATTTTTAATATGTTGACAGTGTATGTTAAGAACTGTTGCTAGATATCAATAAACCCTTTCTATGGTGTTGTGCACATGTAGCTCAAGTGATTGTAAGATGTGTCGTAAAGCTGTATGCAGTACAACTTTGCCCGAGTCCCAGCTATATCTTGTGCCTTTCTTCTTGCAGGACATGAAAGCTAATAAGTTATCCAGCTTTAACTGAGAGTGGTTTGCTGTTTCTTCTTCTATAGGTCACTGTTTGAGATGAGCTTGCTGGTAGTTGGAGTTCCTTGCTTTGAGTACCCTGAAGTCCAACCAAGCTGTTTCTCTGCCTATTGAAGCTAATTGAACGTTTGTTCTTTTTAAATAAATGGTGATAACATATAATTTGTCTTTTAAGGTAAGAAGAAAAGCATTGATTAGGCACTCCGATGTTTTTTACATCGTAGAACGGTATGTTTAATCATCGGATGTATTTTGTATATCGCGTGTATATCATTATCTGTTCGTTGATATATTGAATGAACAATTAGTATACACTTGACATATAAAATGCGTACAACTTTATTACTATTATTCTTCCGCGTCATGTTTTAATTTGAAATTTCAGTCAAAACTAACTATAATCTTCACCAAACTAGCTTAAAATAAACATAAACTCAAAAAGATAGTTTGAGTCATTTGCAACAGCATCAATTCAAGCAAATAACAATTTTTGTGGAATTCAAAACGCTTTAATAGCTATTGATGGCGTTTACAGCATTGGGTATATTTGGTGTGAGAGAGAGTGAAAAATGGAAAGCTTAAGAGTCTAAGATGAGAAAAATTGTACAATCCTTGCTTTTTCTGATTTATTTTATTGTACTGTTGAGTGTTGCTTCTCGAGTTTGCTCTTCAGTTAGAATTTACTTATGTTTAATTTAGAATTTTGTTTAGAAGTTGGAATTATTTCAACAAAATTAATTATATCGTACAAGTATAACCATAAAAAAGATGTTTGATCAGCCTGGACCAACCCGTTTAGCCCAAGCCCAATCGAGCTGACCATGCCCGACCCGGGGGGTCTAGATTCAGTGTATGATTGCGTGATTGGCTGGCTATGAATAACGTGGGTATTCCCACCTTGTGGCGTGTCTGCATTCATTAACACGTGTCCTTATCTCACCTCATCTTCTTCCCACATGCACCACATTACAAATATCTTCTCCTCCCACTAGATATCACTAAGCACCAAAAATACATCATATTTTTATCGCTTTCTTTGTCTCATTTTATAGATGATATTTTTTTTATTTAATATGGGATTTAAGAAGAGAGAAGGCGTTTTAAAATTTATACTATAAAAAAATTCTTAAATATTTATATAGCTGAAAATCATTTCATTACGAATAATTTTTTTTTAAAGTTAAATTATTTTCAATTATATCAAAGTGATATTCTTTCTGGATGGAGCAAAAAGAAAATTATGTGGAGTATATCTTAAATAAATAACAATCTCATTTTAAGAATCAATTTAACTAATTTTTTAACGTTAAAATAATGTCCATTAACTTAATTATATTTATATCTTCAAAAATATATAATAAATACTACAAATGTTAAAATTTTCTCATAACAATACCCATAACAATCTAACATGATTTTGTGTAACACGAAAACATATAAGTACAACCTTTTGTTTCCTGAGATTTATGTGTCTATAAAAACTCGTCAAAAATTTAAGCGGTGTGCATTTTTACTATCAAATATATATATATATATAAGATTCTTTGATTTTTAAAAGTCAAAAAAGTTTGTGGTATTTGGATTAAGTCAATATATACTTCTAATTTCAGGATTGGTTTATGGTTTTGAAATATTAAATTGCATTTTCATTTTGGTTCAGGTTATATTCTTAAAATGTTCTTTATTTCTGTTCTGATTGACTTCGAAAAATAGATTTAGCATCAAATCATTTAATTGATTCTTTCCTTGAACTTTTTCACTCTACCAAAATGTTAATTAACAAAACTTTATTGTAATAGTGACATAGGCAGATCAAAAAGAATTTGAGTGATGGATTTGATGCTTAAGGTTCTTATCATTGAACTTACTACTAAAGTCATCCATTCAAACTTGATAAGTATTTACTAAAAATTTGATAATCTGATACTATTATCATAATCATAATGTAATCCAGAAATTAAAGGCATGAATAATGGTAAGTCTTTGTTTATATGATTCCAACGTAAGGGGTACGTGTGTATATTATTGGCCTTATATTATGTGAAGGATACCATATGCCAAAAACTTACTTTTTATAGTAGACGATTCTCCTATTACTTTCAGAATATATATCGAGAGAGATTTCCAACATAGTATGATGATCAGATATTATATGTTTATGTGATAAATTTGTATAATCAATATTGCAAAGTATCTGTAGGTAGTTTTTAAGTCCGCTGATAAATTAAAACTCGAACTCAAGACCCTTAATTAAGGAACTACAACACATCTTTTGATGGTACCATTTGTAAAAGTTAGAAGATCAAATATCCCAGATTTTCATGCTCTTTTTTATTTTCTCTCTGATAATGTATAAATATTCTATATCATTAGTGTAAATTGACATGTTGTAAGTATCCACTTATAGCATGTATTTTTAAAATCTTAAAAAATGGAATAAAATAATCCGTAAACATTCGAGGGCTTAATTTGGCGATGAATGAGTGAGTAGGAAATTATAAGCTTTAGATTTGATTTTCACGGAATATAGATAAAAAATTATTTTAGATGATTCTTATCTATTTATTCTCGTCTCAACAAATAAAGCTATTTGATGATCCAAACACCACAATATTAAAAAAAAATTAATATAGAAGTACTTTCTTTGTGTGTCACTCTATTCTTTTTAGTTTATCGTAAAAAAATAAAATTTAAATCATAATTTTTAAAAAACTTACTTATTAAATTTTATGTTAAGTCAAAAATAATATTTGTTGGAGAGAGTATAATTTTTACATAGATGGTATACTTAGGTACCCGCACTTGTATAGAAGAGTGTATTTATGAGAAAAACACACAAGATAAAGTTGATGATAATTAGTTAAGGCATCTAATGATTGTGCAATGTAATATAACCTTTTTTATGTGTGGTACTTTTAACTTTTATCTAACCAAAAATACCCTCTGCCCACAAATATGACTTTAAAAGATCCTCTTCTATACATATCTTCCAATCAAAAACTCTCTTTCCCTGTCTCATCCATGGACCTCTTTCTTTTTCAAAATTCACTATCTTCTTATCTCTATTTTTAAAAAATGCATTAAATTATATATACCAACTCTCTCTTTGTTCTTGTTCTTCATGTCTTAAAAGTCTCCTCCCTTCTCACCCACATAAAAATATGGCTTAAAGCTATAGCCAGTTGTCAAACCCATTTAATTTTCTTATATCTACCCTCATTCCATCCATTATCTTCCCTCCAAGATCAAAATTATAAGTCAAGCTCTTCAACACTTTGAAAAATAATTTTATTTCGTTTATTCATCAGAAGAACACCTTCCTTTTATCGACTCTCAATTTCATTATGAATCAGTGTGTACCAAGTTGGGACCTCGATGACTCTATCGTGCCTCGAAAAAATCATCTACAAACTCAATCCAACTCATTAGCGGTCGATGTACCTTCGTACGTTGTTACTTTTTCATAAAAGAAAAATACGTTGATTTATGAGCAATACAATGTTTTATATTTACTGACTTAAAATTCTGACTTCGCAGATTGGATTATGAAGTGGCGGAGCTAACGTGGGAAAATGGGCAGTTATCAATGCATGGATTAGGGCCTCCACGGGCCCCTAATAAGCCCATATCAAGCTACGGTGGCACCCTTGAATCCTTAGTTAACCAAGCCACCCGTTGCATCGACGTACCCCCTCATCTGAAATCCGCCGTGGACGGGAACAAACACGGTGGAGATGAGGTTGTTCCGTGGTTTAACAACCACGACGCGGTTGCCTACGCTCCTCCGGCAACCGGGTTAGTCACCATGACCAAGGATGCGCTGGTCCCGTGTTCGGGGAACACCTCGAATTCGGACAACCACCGATCCGTGCAGGTGCCGGGTTTTGACGGCTCCACACATGTGGGTTCGTGCAGTGGCGCCACTAATAGTCGAGACTGGATAGTTTCCCGCATGAAAGTACGGCCCACACGACACGAGTGGAGCAGCCGTGCGGATATAAGTGTAAGTGGAAGTGCAACGTGCGGGGGAGATAGCCGCCAATTAACAGTTGACACGTTTGATAGAGAATTCGGTACGACGATGTTTACGTCTACCTCAACGGGGTCACCGGAAAACACCAGCTCCGACAAGCAGTGCACCAATAGGACCGGCGACGACCACGATTCCGTTTGCCACAGCAGAGATCAGGTTATAAGCTTCTCTTTAATCTGTGCATATTTTCATTCTGGTTTGCACGCTATTTTTATTGTATGAAACTCTTTGACTTGAAATTCAAGAAAAAAGAATAATTTTGAAAATTATAATTTAAAATTATTATTAAATATTTATGTGATTGAAAATCATTTCGTTAATGATAATATAAAAAATTTAAAATTAAATTATTTTTAATTAATATGACATTCTTTTTAAGATAGATCAAAAAGAGTTGGATAAGATGATATCTACAAAATTATACATATAATATTACGTTTTTTTTCCAAAAGACATCTACAAATAAGCCTATTTATAAGATTCATAATTTTGAATATATTACCTGTTATGTTACTCTACTAGAAAAAATTGTTCGATATCTCATATTATATATGTTTTATCATTAAGAGTATTTAGAAATTATTTTTAGACACTATAGTAGTTAGCCGTCATTTGATTGACAACATATTATTTTAGGATAATTAATTACGGTATCTAAGTTAGCCTCTAAAAAGTTATTTCACCATATGTATGAAATAACTTATTTCATCACTAAGGCAAAATGATGGAATAAATAGTCAAAAAATTTTATACCTCTAACTAAATATAAAATAAAATAATTTTATATTGTATCATGATATTATTATAACTTATACATCACCTCATGCGTGTTTTTCAGTTGAGACGTGACAAAATTCTTTTTTTTTTTAAGAGTTAATGTAATAATATTAATATTTGTGATTATTTATTAACCGACAGAGGGAGGCAGGTGATGATGAGGATGATAATAACAAAAAAGGGTCTAAAAACTCCTCATCTTCCACAAAGAGGAAGAGAGCAGCTGCCATTCACAACCAGTCTGAACGAGTAAGCCCGTTTGGACATGAATATATATTTTTTTTTCACAAAAATATTTTTAAAATATAGTTTTTTTGTTATTTGGACTGATGGAAATTTGGGAAAGTAATTCTTTTTCCCACTATTCAAAAGACTTAAAATTCTTTTTCAATTGAAATAAAATATTACATGCCGAAACTCAATTTTAAGTTTCTATATCATTTTTTACTTTAACTATTTCTTTTTCCTCCTACGTATCACCCAATTCATGTCCAAACGCCTGTTAATAATCTCTCTCAGATGTCCTTTTTGCTAAAATTTAAAATAAAATGTGATATTATAAATTTAATTGTTTTTTTATATCTAGAAAAGAAGAGACAAGATTAATCAGAGGATGAAGACACTTCAGAAGTTGGTTCCAAATTCGAGTAAGGTAATGGGAATTTAGAGATATTAGTCTTTTCACGTGTGTTATTACTTCTTTTTGCGTAAATAGAATATCCTAGTATAGGTAGCTAGATACTAAAAATTTATTTTCATCTAATTTCATCGAGTTTAAGTATTTAGTTGGCAAAGTCGTAAGTAAAAGAGTCCAATTTGCAATTCAAATCAAGTACAAGGGACTATTAAATCATTCCACCTTAATAGATATTTGTCTATTATGTTAAAATTATTTTTCACTTTTCCATGTTATTTTAATATATTAGGCAAAAATTTTTAAAAAAACTCATATTTTCCTATCAATATTAATTATTTATTTCATAAATTATTTTTCAAGACCTAAAAATAAATATCAATTAATATAAATTAAATATTATAACAAAGTACTTATATTAATCATTATTTCTTAAAGACAGTACTAAAAAATAGAGGGTTTTTTTTTTCATGAATCAATCAGATTTTTGTATTATAAAACATGATTTTTCCAACTATATTTATCAAACAAGCTTACTAGGAAAACCCAAAGTAAGAAACTATTATTAGTCACATGAAAATATTATTTTTTTCACCGATTTAATCAGCGTATCTATAAAAACATTCCCTAGACAATTTTCAGCGAAATTTATGAATGAACAATAAGTAATTTGGAACTATAAAATTTGAGGATATTTATTCTCGATTGCCTCAAGTTATTTGCATGGCAAAAAACATAAAAAGGGAAACTCTATCCTCTCAATCCAGTACTATTTAAAATCATTTTTATACATAGGATATCTCTATTTTATAAACAAGAAATTGGAAAAATAAATATTTATTTTATGAAATCTCAATTCCTACGTATCAATGGTACGCACCGTTAAAAATAACTTACTTTTATTACCCCTTAGGGGAAAAGGGAGAATTCAAAGTAAGCCACCAAATAAATCAAAAATTTTGATGGAAGTGTCAGTGAAGATTGGCTATAAGAGGGCAGCTTTAAGAAAGAAAACAAAAAGGTAAAACAGTAGAGGTCTACAAATAATAGGAGTTGGAGACAATTTAGTGGGAAGTGGTCCAAAACTTTTTGGAAGGGCATTAATGTGAAAGTGTATCTGGGAATTCTAATGATCTAAGTCCACATAAATATTGTGGGAGGGAGACAAATCGACAAAAGTTTGTTGGTTGAGAAGACAATCTTTTTTAACCACATAAATCTAACGTAGAGGGCCTTCAACCCCCTTTGTGGTTATTTTTTGCTTTGGCTGGTTCACATTTTTATCACATAAACCTCATTAAAACGAGAAAATGCTTTCACTCAACACTTTTTCATTTGCTTTTGGAATCACGTGTTGTTGAGACACAAAGTCCCACATTGGTGGTTAATGAAATGGGTGGTTTCCTTA
This sequence comes from Solanum clarkiae, assembly GCA_011800125.2. Classification (NCBI taxonomy): domain Eukaryota; kingdom Viridiplantae; phylum Streptophyta; class Magnoliopsida; order Solanales; family Solanaceae; genus Solanum; species Solanum clarkiae. The sequence continues at coordinate 25,698,328 of JAABOM020000001.1, read as the reverse complement.
TAAGGCTTAGGCAATCCTCCTCCCTTTGAGCTAGCTTTTGGGGTGTGAGTTAGGCCTAATATCTATTCAATATGTGTGTATGCCCATGGCTCTGAAATCCTTCATATGTACATAGGCCTTTACACTTAAATTATTTGGGGTGGATATAGGTATTAATTGAATCATGACAATGACTATTTCTCTATCTATTATGGTTTTGTAAATATATAGTAATCATTTTCATACTATTCAGAATGTAATTTACGTCCTTTTTATATGTCACTACTTCCATCAAGAAAAAAATAATTTTACTATTTTGCCTTTATTTAATGTACATTAATTATTTTTTTAGTTCTTCTAATTTCAAAGCTCATTAACTATCAAGGGTGAGATAGGAAGAACAATGTCATTTATGTATTAATTTTATGAAATGACATATATTAAAGAACATCTAAGGACGACATATTAAAGGGACCGGAGGGAGTATATATAATTTAGTGAATATTTAGGTCCATGTAACAAATTAATAAAGTTGAAAAAAATCTTTGAATGTGCAGACAGATAAAGCATCCATGCTAGATGAGGTGATAGAATATTTGAAGCAACTTCAAGCTCAAGTTCATATGATGAGTAGGATGAACATGTCACCAGCCATGATGTTACCATTGGCCATGCAACAACAATTACAAATGTCTATGATGGGCATGGGTATGGGTATGGGCATGGGCATGGGAGTTGCCGGAGTTTTTGATATCAACAACCTTAGTCGCACCGGACTTCCCTCCTTTCTCCACCCTTCTGCCGCCTTCATGCAGCCTATCTCCTCCTGGGAGAACTCCAACGCCGCCCCTCCGCCACCTACTTTGTCTGATCCTTTAGCTGCTTTACTCGCTTGCCAATCACAGGTAAAATACTAATTTATGTGGCACACTTCATTTTTCGAGAGTGAAACAGTCTAACTTTGACTGAGAAGTTGTGCGTAAAATCTTCAAATTTTCTAAAATAAAATTTTTATATTTTTGAACTATTAAAAAGTACTATAAGTTACAACAATTGATAACTCGAAATATTTAAAAATATATGAAAATTTTAATAGTCAAAGATAAATGGATTTGAATCTCGAAATTCGAAAGATAGACACATTGAGATGAAGGAAATAGATAATTAAACTGATTTTCTAAACCATCTGCTTGTAGAAAACAATTTTTGGGAAATAAAGTGGTGATTTATTATTTCTACTTTATTTAAAAAGTGTTTTCCTTATCAAAGAATGTATGAATTTGAATTTTTTTTTTTGTAATATAAATTTGCAGCCAATTAGCATGGATGCGTATAGTAGGATGGCTGCATTGTACCAGCAATTCCAACAGCCACCAATAGGCTCTGGCCCTAAAAATTGATAGTATATATTACCATATGCTAGTTATCATTTTTGTAAAGATCTCCTAGTTGTTGTTTTTTACGGCAGAATGACTTGGAAGACTCAGGTTGTTATTTCTGTATCTATACTCTTGACTTTGCCAATTAAACGCTTCAGCTTATTTAAACTTTGTACTTTAAACTTTTCTCCAAAGAAGATTATATTTCTGCTGAATTTGCCTACAAGTTTAAAGGACGATAGGACTCTTTTGAAATATCAGCTTAAGAGTTGAATTCATTGTTGCTTTCGTGAACTTGAGAAGTATATATGTAAATATTGTGTTCTTTTTCTTCATTGTTTTTTAGCTGTTTTAATTTATTTGACATATTTTCTTTTTTAACTCGTTAGTTTTAGATGTAAATATTTGTTTGACAGCTTGTTAGATCTGTCTTTTCCATGCTCGGATACTGAATTACATTATTTTTTTCTTAGACTAACTAGATCGATGCCTCCAAAATGACCAAGTGCTTCCCTTCTTTTTAGCTTAGCTTTGATTAACGTACCTAGCTTTATGAGAGCATTAATTTCAAAGAATGGGAAAAAAATTAACACGACAAAATAAATTACCTTTTATGTTCATTTTTACTTGTCACTATTTTATTTATTGAGGTCAAACTATACGAATTTTGACCAACATTTTAAGATGTAATTTTTTATCATATTAATATGAAAAAAAATTGCAACGTATAACATTTTTCGTATAATTTTCAACCATCTAAATTTTAGATTTTAAATACTATAAAAGAAGTAATTTGAAACTAACTTATAGCAAAAAAAGTCATGTTTTATTTATATAAAAAAAACAGTCAAAATTCATAGAAAATATGGATTTATCATACAACGAACTTGTCAAAAATGATAGAAAGTATACACCGACTATACAATATAAATTACTTATGTATAAACTATACACTAAATATACATTATAGTACTCTAAAAAACTGAATATAACTTGATTATATATGCATACACAACGAGTGATTATTTCTTCTATTATAATACTTTGATCGAATGCATTTTTTTTGGTAATTATATTTTCCCTTGGCTTGAGAACAATATAGCAATCATGGATCCACTCATTATTGTGCTGAAAACAAAGGAAGTCAGTGTATTAGCTGGAGTACAAAAATAGACCAGCTAAGTTATTACTCCTTTCTGTTCACTTTTATTTGTCATTATTTCATCTATTGAGATTAAACTATATGAATTTTGACTAATATTTTAATATGTATTTTTTAATTATATTAATATAAGAAAGATTGTAACTTATAATATTTTTCCATATAGTTTTCAACCATATAAATTTTAGATTTTAAATATTAAATTTAGCTACTTGAATTTAACTTTAAAGTTTAATTAAGTTAATTTCGAAAAATAAAATAATGATAAGTAAAAATAAATGAAAGGAGTATAAAACTGAGAATTGATCCATTATTGTCTTACCAACTATTCTTTTCTAGACTTTCATGAAAGATTTTCAATCAAGTAAAGGACCCGCACATTTTGTCTAAAGGATTATTGTTTCTAAAATTTAGACGCGTTGAATCTTTTTCTTCCACAAAGTTGACAAAAATGATATCTAAGATTACAATTATTATTCGAATTTAGCAATTCAAATGGTGACGTCTTGGTTACTGAATTTTTTATTCAGGAAAATATTTTTGTGTACGTATTTAGAGAGCACATATAATCAAACATGCTTTTATTTTATATTTTAATACGAATGTCTGTGCTCAGCATAATTAATATATTATTTTTTATGTATTTTTTTTATAAATAAAATTAATATAATTAGACTAAGTTCAGTCAAAGATCTTCATTCTAACACAACAGAATATAATAACTAGACTAAACTTAGTCAAGTCTCCATATATACTAACACAACAGAATATGTTATCTTTGTATACAACTTCTGAGATAGGACGCAACACTTATGTACATCGTTATTTATATATTATAGGATTCTTTCATCTGTAATATGTACATTAGCACATTTGAATTCATCATTTCTTATAAGCAAGAGTTGTAATCATCAGCTTAGCAGAAATTTTTGTAATCATTCTATAAACAATCTTATGAAGAAATTTAGGATGAATATCTGTAAAATGGAAGTAAATAATAATTAATTGAAATATCGAAATGAATACCAAATTATTCTAAAAGTATCGTAAGCCACAAGACAATATTATTTTTTCAATGTAACAATGAAGAAGGAGGAGGACTAACAATGCTTTACTAATTGAAAAATACACTGCTAAAGAATACGATATACAAAACCAATTAGAATTTCAAATGTTTATTCAAATTATCAATCAAAAACTATAATTCAATTGTAGAAATTGAGGTATAAAAGCCTATCACCTTACAAAAATTTCAACCATTGAAAACTCAAAAAATGTTCAAATCTTGCGCTATAATTGTTTTAGTTTCTGTGCAATCCAGAAATCTAAAAGAAAATATAAATGAAGTTGTGTGTAAGTGTTTTTTCTTAGAGTAGAAATTTGGAGTGAGAAAATCAATAGATATTCTAAATGGCTATTAATTATTTGTCCTTAAATGATGAGTATAAAATTGTAAATAATAAAAGAATACAATTGATATTTCTAGAATTGAGTTGTGTGTAAGTGTCTAGTATTTTTTTTTTTTTTAGAATAAAAATTTAAATTGTTTGATATGGATATTTATTATTTATCCTTATATGATAAGTATGATTATATATTTGTAATGATATTTCTAGAATTAAGTTGTGCATAAGTATTTTTTTAGAATAGAAATTTGGAGTGAAAAAATCAATAGATATTTTAAATTGCTATTAATCATTTGACCTTAAATTGTAAGTATAATTACAAATATGACATTAGTTGTCCATGAATTGGCTTTTCTATATAATAAAAATGTCCAAATCAACTAGTCGCCATGTTTAACTCACAACTTATTTCGGCATTTTTTTAATTTGACGTGTATTAATGAAAAATGTTAACTATAGGCAGGGGCGGAGATGAAATATTTATTAAATATTATCTAAATTACTAATTTAAAAATTTGAACACAATAAGAGAAATTAGAATTTCGAATCTATAAAATTATAAATCTTGACTTCACTGTTTAAGTCTTAAGAGTCCTCTATGATGTTAAAATGATTTGGGATGTTACACTTTGATTCAATTTATTTTTTTTTTAGCAAGAATATCTTGAGTGTGCTTTAGAGTTTTACAATACTAGAGTATATATCACTTGTTTTGTTAGTGTTTTTATTTTTTAAAATAAATTATGTAACAAAGTAAATATATGATATATATTTATATTATATTATTATAGTTTGAAAAAATTATAATTTATAGCAATAGTTATGGTATTATTGCTATATAAATAGTTACGGTATTATTGCTATAGCTAGGGTTTTGTTGTTATTTTTTCTCTCCTCTCTTCCTCTCTCTCGCTTTTCTCCTCTCCCGCTTTGCAATTTTTTGCCAAATATACAATTACATATATATACGAGCCGCATATATACAATTATTTTGAAAGATATACATACAGTCAATTCGACGGATATACATATACAATTCACTTCTCTCCATTCTATGCCCTCTCTCGCTCGCTTCTCTCCTCCCTTTTTCAATATCACTCGCCTCCTCCTCCATCTCTCATTCTCTCTTGTTAGATATATAATTGGTTACAAATATACAATTATTTGATTGATATGCATATCTCCTCTCTTTTTCAACCTCGCTCATCTCTTTCCTCCCCTCCAGGTCACATAGTTGAGGTTATGTCATGTAATTATGCAAAAAATATTTATTTAACTATATTAAATTTTAAGCCTAGACAATTTATAAAAATTCTCCCCCTTTTTTCCCCGAATAAAAATAAGGATTTGAGTAGGATAAGCCTGAGCAGTCCTACTTACTGTATTCCCATATATAATAAGCCGCTTATTTGAGCAGCTTAGGGTCGTCGTGCCTGCTTCAACTGCTTTAAGTAAGCAATTAAAACAGACAACTATTGGTTGGCTTGACGGTTCAAGTCTGACATCTTAAATCCAACGTTTTGAGATTGAACCTCAACAACAACAATATTTTTACGTCATTTCTATTAAGTATTATTTGATTATTTCATCATCAACTTCAACTATGAAATTACAATAACGGGTCTACTTAATTATGTGATGGTTATTAAAGTGTCTACTTAAATTTACTATGTCATTTCTATTAATTATTATTTAAATTATTGTTTATAACTGAGCATTTCAGCTGCCTGTTGCAGCTGCTTGAAGCAGGCAGGTGACTATAACGTGTCTGCTTACTGTTATGGTGGCTATTAAAGTGGTTACTTAATTTTACCGTGTCATTTTTATTAATTATTATTTAGTGATTTTTTCATGTACTTCAACTATGAAATTACAATAATATGTCTACTTAATTTTATAATAACTATTAAAATATCTATTAGACCGGCGCAATGCACTATTTAAAAAAACTAGTTTGACATAAAGGTTTTAGATTTTCATAATATAGCAGGAGACACTTAAAACATGCAATGTTGGCTAAAAGTAATACATCGAAATGATTGGATTTTTGATACGTGGATTGTCCCGTCAAACTTATGTTAACTGCTCACCACAAGTTAAAGGGAAGCTGATCAATAGATATATATTTTTTTAAAAAAATAAGTTTGGTACGCTAAAATTTCTGCTATGAAGGGTTCAATTATAATGATCTATTATCCATAACGTTATTTTATATTTTTGTTAGAATTTATTTTCAAGACTTAAAACTCATAATCTCCTGATCACATGACAACAATCCTGTTGATAATCTTATATTTATATTGAAGTATGATTATTTGGAATTCGCGTGAAATAAAATTTTATTGTAATATTTCTTATTAAAAAGATTTTCTTATACAAATTTCGAACTCGAAATATTTAATTAAAAAAAAATCTCATTTACTATATCAATGATAACGATCATTATATGTCTTCATTCTTTGATGAATAACATCTCGTCACAAAAAATAAAGGAAAAAGTTTAAAAATAAAAGAAGATCAAATTATATTAAGAATTTTAAACCCGAGATACAAAACTAATTTCATTGTAATCTTTATAAATAAATATAATTTGTTTCTCCTTTTCTGTTCATATTTGATTTGCTACACTTTTTGAGGATGAATAAATAAAATAAAAATTTTACTATATCATCACCCCTGTAAATTATAAAATATTTAATGCTTCTTCCGTCTCATTTTAGTTGTCAGCTATATTAAAAAATAGTAATTCCAAATTAATTGTTAATTTAAATAATTAATAAATAATTAATCACTTTTTTTAACTTTATTCTTAGTAATTAAGTCATCATTACATATGAAAAATTCTACTATTATAATTTTCAAAAACTATTAATCGTCTTAATAAGGTTATATTAGTCAAACTACATCTCTTATTAATATTTTTTTAAAAATTATGTCAATTATTATTCTGACAACTGAAATAGAACAAAAAATATTATTAATAAAAAAAGACATAAATTATTAGTTATTTCTTAATTTTTAAAATTCTATAAGTAAAAAGTAAATAAAATTTTAAATATAGTGAATATATATGGAAAATGGGAGGAGGGATTATACAACAAAGATAAAATTGGGAATACGTCCAAAGATATTTGTTCTCCAAGTTTGATGACTACTTTGGAACCACAAATTTCTGGGAAGAATCTTATTTGACTTGTCCCTTTCTACAATTCATATCATCGCTGCTTTCTGCTTTACTTTTATTCCAATTTTAATTATTTGCCTCTTATTTTATGTGATATTTTTTAATTTAATATAATATTTAAAAAAATTAAAATTTATGATTTTTACTAATTTTTAAATATTTATATAGTTAAAAATTATTATATTAAAGATAAAAAATTCTTTTAAAAAAATTATTTATTTTCGATAATATTTTTTTGGGATGAACAAAAAAAAGGTGTCATATAAAAAAAATAATTACTTTTTTCAATCTTTTTTATAAAATATTTTAACACATTTTTTATTTATTACCTAGATATTTCATTGAAAAATATT
>JAABOM020000001.1:25650134-25690765 GCA_011800125.2 Solanum clarkiae | reverse complement strand
AAGTGTGGTCATGCAAGGGGCCCAAATCTTGGATATATTTTTATACCAACTATATTCATTTAGATGATTTTTTTTATTTTATTATAGAGATCATTCACAATATTAATTTGTTAACATTTAATAACCAAAGTTCCAAAGACACATTTAAACTTTTACTTGGTCCTGTTACCCCCGTAAACTTATTTTTTTCGTAGTTTAATGCCCCTTCTTTGACTACATGGCATGTGGGGTCCGTGCATGTATTACACAAAATATAATTTAGCTGGTTAGGTGTGTTAAGTAGACAAATAAGGGGTATTTAATCACGAAAAAAATAAGTTCAGAAGGGTAATAGGACCAAGTTAAAGTTTAATTGTATCTTTGGGATTTTGATTATAGTTTGGGGGGTACTTGTGCATTTTCCCGTCTATATTTAAAATAACTTGATTTTAAACTTTTTTTTTAAATCTTGATGAAATAATTTATAATAAAATAAATGATCAATTGACCATGCATTTAAAAGTCTTTTTTTTGTAATTTTGTATCAAGTCAAATATTGCGACACAAATTGAGACAAAAAGTATTAGTTATTTCTTCTTCCATCTTATATAAAATCATATTTTCATTTACTCGTAATTTATACTTTCTCCTATTTTATATGACATTCTTTGACTTGATACGGTATTTAAGAAAAAAATGAAGACTTTTAAAACTTGTGATCCAAAATCATTATTTGATATTTGCGTGGCTGAGAATCATTTTATTAAGGATAAAAAGAGAATTTTTAAAGGTAATTGTTTCCAATTAAAATAATGTGACATTTTTTTTGAGATAAACTAAAAAGAAAAAGATACCACATAAAATGGGACAGAGGGAGTATATGTATTTATCTATGTAAAAAGAAATATTTGAGCTAAACATTGTATTAGTAGCAATGTTATATATGTGTGTGTGAAGAGAAAAAACTAATTAAATATTGTATAATTTATCCCAGATTCAATGTAAAAATATAACTAAACAAGAGATCGAGTAACGTCAATTTTTAATACATAAATTATTGTGTGACCAACAAACGACCCTAGGAAAGCAAGAGCACTAATTAATTATACTAGTCGATATTTTTGTCTCTTAAATTCATAATAAAAGATCATTTCGTTGACCTTTAAAAATTATTTTCACTCCCTACAAATAATTATATATAATCCTCTTACACGTGTGAGATATTATTCTCTTTATAACCAAAAAAAAAAAACTTTATTATTTATTCCCTAAAAAACGAGTCACAAGATATATACGAATATTCTTCTCTTTTTTATACATAAAAATTGTTTGTTCATATTCGATGAGAGCACAAATGGGTCCCCAAAACTTTTGTATGTTTTATACTGTCCCTCAATCAGGTCCAGGAATAGTCCTTTAAAAAAAAAAAAGAAAAACTTAAATATATCATTTTGAATTTTAAGAAAAGATCTTTTTATATTATTGATCATCTATATCATTGTTGTTTGAGAAACAATTCTTATGTCATTATCTTTTACCTCTAATTTTACAAAATCATCCAAATAATAGTAATAATTTTCAATTGGAATTTTGAAACAAATGTACCTTTGGCTTCTTTAAGAACACATTAAAAAAAAGGCTAAAAATTCAAAATTTTTAACTTCTTCAATTCTTCACGAAATCACTTCACATTTCAATAGTAGTATTCTTCAGAGCTAAATACCAAAGCTCAATATCTCTTGTTCTCAAATTTAATTTAACTCAACAAAAAATATTTAAACTTTCTTCAAAGTCTCAAAACTTTAACCTCCTTTACTGATAGCATTTTCTCCATAATTTCAAATCACTTGAAAATTTGAATATACCATCAAAATATATTAGGTTATCCATTTCAGCTTCTTCTAATTATCTATATTTTAAGTTGAATAATGCTTGGACACACTTTTGAAACCATTAACCATTTTACAAGTCCTGCTTTCAAGCTTATTCTCTAAGGGGTGTGAAGTTCAAGCCTCACATCAAGTAAGGATTTGAAGTTTCAGCCATATGATATTTAAGTTTGAAGTCAATTCACAATCTTCCAAAATAATCTTCAAAAAAAAAAAAAAAATCAAATGATAACCAATATTTTTACAGATTCAGATCAAAATAGGGCCAGATGATAACCTTATGATCTTTGGCCCAAGCATGATAAACGGAGGAACTTGACTGCATATCTTAACGGGGTAAAAGCAAGACATCTTTTTTTCATAAATATTACTCCCTCCCTCCGTCCCATTTTAGCTCTCAGTATAAGGCTTGACACATCTCTTAAAGAAAAATTATGTGGCGCAATTTAACTAATATAACCTTATTAAAATGGCTGATGTTTTTTCAAAGTTTCACATTTAGTAGGTAGAGTTGCAAAAAGTGACTAATTGTTTCTTGATTGTTTAAATTGAAAACTATTTTTAACAAACGTGGGACGAAGAGAATGCATAACTCCGCAAAATATCAACCAGTAATCTCTCTTGGACACCAAAAGAAACTTACCCCGTCTTGGAAGGATTCAATTAGTGAAACTTCTTTGGTGTTCAATCCTATTGTTCGTCCTTCCTGCCAAAGTAATGAGTGTGTTACTTTGGCTTTATATCATCTGGGGTCAACTTTCCAAGAGCAGCAGGAGGCTTTCAACCTTAACATCTGTAAGGGAACTGCAATCACTAAAATCTGCTGAGATACACCAAGAAGCCCTCTTTGTACGGTAAGAAGAAAAAGGTATTGGAGCAAGGGAACGCGTCCCTCTGATCCAGGCTCCTAACCAACATAGTAAATAAGAGTGTTATCAAACATGTTTATCTACAGAGAAACTACCCTAAAGTGGGACTAGAGGAACCTGATTTTTTCAGATATATTCATAGACCAAAAGCTATCTTCCTCACATGGCTACAAGTTCAGATTGGACTCGCAGGTGGTTACAAATAACTCAAGTGGGAAATGCTGGCTGGTATCACTTGTAACCAGTGTCAAACAGGTGCATGACACCAGAGATCATCTATTTCTTTGTCAAGTGTTTCTGGGGGCAAAAGATGCAATGTATGAAGATTCCTCAGGATGCGGAATGCAGAATTTGTCTTTGGTATTTGGAAAGAAAGAAACTCGAGGATCTTGAAGGCCACACAAGGAGAACATGTAGCACAGGACATTGCCTGCATCTGTGCCATGTTTCGATCTTGCAACAGAATCTCAAATATTGCATGTAACACCGATCTCTTTATAGTTCAATTGGGGTGTTCCCTCTTGAGCAGCAAGATTGTATAATAACCACGCTTGTTTTGGAATTATGACTTGGTAACACAGCTATAATCCGCCAGTTACCACTAAAGAGAAATATCAACCCGTAAAACCTTCTGACAAGAACAGAGCTTAAATGAAAAGGCAGAAATTTATGCCGATACTGTAAACAGGTCAGTAAAAAGAGATTCAGCAAATTACAGATGTAATAGTAGTACACTACTAGGCAACAAAATTTATCTAATGGATATCAGGTATTCCACCTGACACCACATTTTCATCCACAGGTTTAGGGCCACCACATGATCTTGAGACAGATTCAAACAGCTTCTCGATCTCTGGGGCACATCTTGTAAATGGTCGACTCCAAAAATTGTACCTTGGATTCTGTTGAACAAGAAGAAATACGGTGTTGAGAAGCCACTAAATGGAATGAAGATTGCATATGTAAACAAGATACCTTTATTAGCTCAATGAATGTAATCAGAAGACCCCATGGATGAGGTCGATTTACAATCAGGCGTTCTAATAGGACTCTGGTTATCTGTTCTTGGATCATCTCCTGCCCATTTACAGTAAACTAGTAAGTTACAACAATCCAAAATATAACATATCAGTGAAATCCCACAAGTGGAGTCGGAGGATGGTAAACCGTACTCAGACCTTAACACTACCTCATAGATATAGAGTGGCAGTTTTCGGAAGACCCTTGACTGAAATACAGCAGCCTCAAATGTAGAAAAATACAAGATATAGAATAACAACTAAAATAATTGATAAGCAGTAACAACACTATATATAATTGGCGACTAATCCTACTAACCTACTACATCACAAGGTAAGACAACACTCTACCCCTACTAGCCAACTAACCTTCTACACCCGCTCCGCATGATGATTTTTTCATTTTGCATGTTGATACATCTATAACTGTGTAGTTTTAAGTATCATACTTGTTCTTGTACAATGGAACCATTATACTCTTTCATTCATCAGACATCTTAGCGGTCATCAAAATAGCATTAAACATCCTAGTCAACACAATATGATGGTTACTCCATACCATCATTGATATTATTCTTCCAAAATTCCATCAAAATCGCATTGAGTCAGATTGCTCTCCCTTTGTTTTTCTTACTAATAGCACGTCTAACCTCTTCAATCCTAAAACGCTTGCGGTAATCATAATTATGAAAACTATTAGAGTCCGCCAAATCATCCAGCTCAATACCTCTGTCCCCTTTTTCATTTAAGAGTTTGTGGAAGTAAAATTGCCACCTTTGCTTAATGGAAATCTCGTCCACCACCACCTCACCATTTGTCCAACTCACGAGCTTTCTCTATCTCTTTCACAAGCCTATACAATCTCTTGTTCCCGTCTTTTTCCCCTAGCTCAACATACGAACATTCAAACGTTACTGTCTTAGCTCTCATGACTGTCGACTTCACTTCTATCTTCACCATCTTATAGATATCCTTAAGCCTTTGTGCTTCATCCTCATCTATACACTCTAACCACTTTGTATAGACAACCTTCTTAGCTTTCACTTTGCCTTAAACTTCTTCGTTCCACCACCAATCACCTTGACGTCCACCAATGGTCCCTCTCGATACCCCTAGTACCTCGGTGTCTACTTTTCTAATGTAACCAGCAGTCGTGTCCACACATATTGTTCACACCCCCAAACTACTCAACTTCTCCCCCACCAACGACCTTCCTTCTCTTATCCCTCTTAATCTCTAAATCCATTATCAAAAGCCTATTTTGGGTGGAAATATTTTCACTCGGAATAACTTTGCAATCTTTACAAAGGCCTCTATCATCCTTTCAGAAGAGTAAGTAATCAATCTAAGTTTTAGCTACCGTACTATGAAAGACAACCAAGTGATTTTCCCTCTTCAGAAAACCTAAGCTAGCAATAACTAGCTCAAAGGCTTTAGTAAAACAAGAGAGACGCCCCACCTCCGTTCCTCTCCCCAAAATCATAGCCTCATTGAACATTACAACTAGAAGTTGCACCGATATGTCCATTAAAATCTCCCCCAATGTAACCTTTTCGGTGTCCGATATACGTCTCACAATGTCTGAGCGGTCTTCACATGACTCGGTTACGTAAAAATAAGGATAAGATCCACAGATAGGAAATGCAACCAAATGCATGCTAATTAGTTGCGCCGGGACGCATTCTGTTGGAATGTAATAATGCATGCTAATGAATAAGGTGAAACAAGAGGAGAGGGGAAGGGGGAGAGAGAGTGTGTGTGTACATGAATAAACACTTAAACCCACTTAATCCAAACCTTGCCATATAAAATGGGAGGAAGCGAGTGTATTTGACATAGGTGCATGAATACATGTAGAGGACCACCCAATCAAGATGAGCATCATCATTGAAACAATTGAAAGGAAAACTAAAATTTTTAAAAAACAACAAGTGACAACCACAAATATAAATTGGAAAACTAAATGAAAGCACTTGCACACCTGGTTTGATTCTGCAAACAGGTAGAGCAGAATAAAGGAGAAGTAATGTGTGTGGTTATTCGGGTATCGCAATTGGTTAGCGACTGCATTTAAAAACAAGTAACGTCCCTCGGTGTCCAAGTCCATTATCAAAGTCTGGAAAACATCCAGAGCGGCACCAACCAAGAACACTGCAAAGGGAACACTGCTGGGCATTGACTGTGCATGAGGAGTTTTCGCCTGCAGCTGCTGGATAGCCTACAGCACCCACCAACTCCAATAAATACAGGGTAATCAAAATGAACCAAAGAAAAACATGCAACACAATTACAGAAGAGGAACAGCTCAACAAAAAGTGGATAAGAAAATAACACCAACCTGGAATAAATTTATGGAGTGCCAAGAGTAAGGACAAGGGAAGAAAGCAGTTGAATTAAGACTTTACCTGCATTCCAACATACAGTACAAGGGAGTTGATCAGGGGTACATTGTAGCGCGTCCCAGCCTTGGCGGCCTCACTTGGAGACAGCAGCAACTTCTGCTTCAATTCACTCAAAAATGGAGAACCCTGTTGCCTTGTCTGTGATCATTCAGGACAGTACAAAACAAAATGAGCCGACAGGAAAAGCCATATTATAGTGTGATTCATTCTCCCAGTCCTCACCACAAACCAATACACATGCTGTGTACAGCAGAAACAAGATTTTGATTATGTTAGGATTACCTTCAGGTATTCATCTACATCAACCTTCATTTGCTTTGATTTAAGAGCAGCATCAACTTCAGAAAGAATGCGAGGCGATTGACTAATTTCTGCGAGTAGATCAATCTATAGACACCAAAAATGAGTTCATTGTCAAACTTGATAATGGTAAAGAAAAATGTGAATTAGATCACAAAAACTAATTACCTTTAAGTTGGGAGTTGATGGATCAGGCAGCCTCATGTTGCGAGGAAACGCACTTAAAATTATATTTCGCATCTGTATGCAGCTTGGAGGGATAACATCACAGAAGCTGAAATGGTAGTCACAGAGGAACTCTGGAAAATCATGGAGGAGAACCAACAAAACCCTGAGAGTCCCTTTATACAGAAACTGGACCTAGAAGGTGAGAAGAAAGAACATAAATTGATATCCAGGTTATAAGAAACAACAGACGACAGGAAAGAACAAAAAAACACAATTTTTTTCAAGACCAACCGGTTCTCCTAGCTCAGCATTCCTCAGAAAGGGCTCCATAAACTGGAAGAGATCAACTAATAGTCGTTGAAAATAAGGCCACCCCTTCTGAGCATTCCCAGCAAGTAGCTTTGGCATAAAACTTCGGTGACTTACAAGTTCAAGCCATGCAAAGCTGAAAGCAACTCATTAAGTTAGTCACTCAGACAAGCACACAATGTACCTTAGTGTAGATTACACATCAAAGAAAAAGCCTAATAGCTAATCATATTACAACACACTGTACTTTCCTTAGTATGATAATTTAAAGTCCAAACTAAATTAGATATCTATCATATCTGGAGAGAATAATCAATACAGAATATACAATATCTGTCTTGAAAATGCAGTAATATTTAACTGATCCGTACACACAAACATTGTACCTGAATCCTGGAACTTTGAGGGGCTGAAGAGCATGGAAAGCATTGGCTAAAGCTGTTAAAACCTGAAAGACTCAAGTGGAGATCAGTTTTGTAACTGAAGATCAAGTCATGGACATATCCAAAGAAGAATAGGAATTTACCTGAAAATTTGCACCATCAAAAACAGGGTCCAAGGAACTGAGATCCACCAACCAATTAATGAAAAGCCTAAAATATGGTCTAGGATTAAAGGCCATCTTCTTTTCATCAGCATCCCTCAGGATGAATCTTACAGTGACAGCGAGAACCTGTCGAAGAAAGAGAAGTGCAATTAGTCTAGAGACCAGAGACAAGAAGCACTACCCTATGAAAATATTATAGATCATTCGCATACCTTTGGCAGCAGCAACAATTTGCTAGATCCTTGATCCACAGGATAAAACTAGAAAGAAGACAGATAGCAATCAGGCAAAAACTCCTATTCTAGCGTAAGGGAGGACAATAGAAAGTTCCTCAGAGAAATATACCAACCTTCAAAATTGAGAACACTAATTTGGCATAGATATCGATTGCAAGGAATGATAGTGGTTGTGCCTGGTGAGATTGAGGGTTGGAACTCATAACCTCAGACGAAAGACAATGCGAAACAGAAAGTTCCTGAATTATCAAGAAATTAGCTTGCAATAAAAGCTTAAACACTTTATCAAATAGAGTTTGACTAACGGAATAGGTAAAAATCACCATGAGTCTGCGGAAAAAACGTTCTGAAGTTTCATCGCCTTTTAATAGGCCACTCTGGTTTAGTTGTAAGATATAATGGGCATGAGTTGCATCATTCGCTCCAGGAATTTCACAAATACGGTACCACTCGGCAAACAATATAGAAACCTACATATGTCAATGATCCCACAGCTTAAGACAGAGACTGAGAGGACAAGATGAAAACTACCTCTTTTTAATTAATCCGGGGATAACTTGTTCCCCAACCAAACGAGATTAGTCCTAAGATTATCTATAAAATTACTTTACCTTCTAAAAGTGAACATTTTCTTCATTCCAATTTTTAACTAATACTGCAGTCTTGACCAATTAGGCAAAAGCAGCAAAACACATTAAACAAAAGGAAATACCTGCTCACGGAAACTGGCAGAATCTGGTTCAACACATTCAGAAACACCATAATCTTCTCTTGTACCAGTAGCAGTCACGACAATCTGTTCAAATATTGACATGAATCAAAACATACGTAAAGCAGAGGTGGCCATGCCTGTTTTACTTTTAAATCATAGGGTACAGATCATCAGTCTAATGGTGAGTCAAAAGTTTGGCTGCACCATTTGCTACAATCCTTTAACTGACCTCACTCAACAGTTTAACAATGGTAACCGCTACTATTGATTACCCTAAAAATTCTCCATTTTTGACAAATATCCCAGTTATATTTCTTACAAAATACACTTACCACTGACAATATGATTCCCAATCAGATAGAAAATTAAAAGAGATACAAAAATTACATGAATAGTTGGATGCAGAATCATACAAAAGCTTCTCGAGGTGGAAGGAAAAAAGGGCCTTACATACCACCTTATGAATGTGTTCTAAAAAAATATTGTTTTATTGCTGGGGTTGTTTAAAGTTCTCTTCTGGAGAGCTTTTTTACCTTAGCAGATAAAAGTTTGCCAAGATCTAAAACTAAAAAGACAAGCAAATTTTTACATATTAAAGAAATAGTGAAGTAAATAAAGTGTTCTTATATAATAATTTAATATTTTCAATGAAACAGCACATGCTTCATTGAGTTGGTGTCTAACTACTATTCATCATGATATTTTTGATAACTGAAAATTCCTCGAGGGCCAGCAGGCACACTTAGATCATTTGTTTGAAGACAAACAAATAAAAGGATTTCATTTTCTAACAAGTACAAAAGCTGGCAATTTTCTAACCAATTTAATTTTCTATGATAAGTCAGCGGGTACACAACTCAATATTGCACGAAGAATACTGTCAAAGGGGGAATTTAAAAACCTTTTTGTCTCTAGATTGCTTGTTGCTATCTTCCTTCCCAAAAGTAACACTAGACAGCGCAGCAGCATTAGCAGCAGGGTTCTTAGCAATCTCCACAAGTTGTTGTAGAGACTCGGGAGAACCAGGTCTGGCTGCAATCTGCACAATGATAAAATATATGTAATGACCCACCTCTATATCAGAGCAGAATAAAGAAAAAGATGGGAGTAACAAAGGTAAGACAAAAAGAGAAGATAAAGGATGTGTACCTTAGCAAGTGCATCAACAAGGTTTTGTAGCTCTGATATAACTTTAGAATCACTTACCACCAGCGTTTGAATAAGAGATACGGCAAATTCAGTAGCAGACTCTGCATGTCCAGGTAAAAAAGAATTAATGTTTTTCTACACTCAATTGAACATCTATTGCAAGACAAGTTACATACTGTTTCTGCCAGCATCAAGTAATTTAGCCATGTGCACATTATACTCGGCAAGGTTTAGCAGTTCACTGCGAATCAAACCAACTGTAATGTCTTTGTTGAACTTCCTCTCCTCATCAGAGTAAATGACCTGCCAAAAATAGTAATCAAATGTAGTGATGAAAGAAGTCCAGCTTCCAAACAATCAATTTTATCTGCATATTCATTTAACGGAAGGGTCAGCCAATATTAAACTATAGCTTAACAAACAACAACTATGTGTCAGTATCAAACAAGTTGGGTTGGCTATATGATCCCCACTTCTTCATTTAAGCTCGTTTCATCATTACCACATTAAAAATGAAAGTATATTATTAATAACAATATAACAAGTCCAAAAACATATCCTTGATTAGTCGTATCACCTATATGGATCTTCTCCTTCTGTTGTGCCACAACTCTGCTAAGTCTTCAGCGATATCAAGCATAAAACTATGATATGACAAGTTGAGGAAAATGATTCATAGTTGCTCTTTCCACTATGGAACATGATATTGTAGTAAGTATTGATCTCATAATTTTATACACCCTCCGTTTGAAAAAGAATGACCTAATTTGACTTGGCACGGGGTTTAAGAAAAGAAAGAAAATGGGTCGATTCTTTTTTTAACGGAGGGAGTATCTCATTTTAAAGAGAAGTTCACACAAATAATGCATTAATGAAATTCACTTTTCAAGAGCTACATCCAACATTTGACATACTTCAGAGACCTTATACTTAACCTGTGTACCTTATTGCCATCACTATCTGTCGTACTCCTACTTCGAACAATTTTTGATATGCACTTTCAAAAATTGATATGTCAGCCAGACCTTCATACTTTGTTGGAATGCACTTTCAAACATATAATATAACTTAATAAATTTAAAGGCCCCAACTTCTACTCCCACAACCTACGGCAACAGTTAGAAGCCACCAAAAGAGAAAACAATTAGAGTTGAAACATCCTACTCTTGATGTTAAAGGGGAAAAAAACTTATGGATCACTATCCAGAGGCAGAATTCATTCAAATATACTTTTCTTTTCCTGGCGAACCATTCAACAATACAATGCTACAACTTCTAAATGGAGATGATGCTTCCAGAAGAAACAAAGCAGTCATTCAAATGCTTGAGTTTCCAAACTACTAGGAGTTGCTTGCAGAAAGGACTCAAAATAATAGAGAACATATTCTAAATCTTCATTTTTAAACTACCATTAGATTCCAACAATCAAAACTAGATGACACTGTTAACCAACTAAACACAGCACAGCAGACGAAGAAATTGAACAGTAAATAGAGTGCTGAAGAAATAGGATAATAATTAGAGTGCAAGCATTCAAACTGTTCATACAAAGAGGTGAAAGTACCCTCTTAACTTAATTATCAGACCAAGCATACCGAGGAGACTAGAATAAATAAATAACTACCAAAAATAAAAAGAAGCCTGGGGTCAGTTCCATACCCAACTAGTTAGCTCCTTAACAAAAAGCTTGCTAACATCACGGATTGAAGACAGAATAGCAAGATGAGCACCAACATGTGCATTATTTGTAGCATTCTCATACAATCCCTTGAAAGCCTGCAGAAAAGAACACTTTTAACTTTAGAAATGAAATCATGATGATCTAGAGATTATTTCCAAACAATTCGGAAGAAGATTAACCTTCTGGGCCACTGCCAAGGCAGCCTCATCTCTACTAATGCATTTGACGATGATTGCCGGAACTTCAGCAATAAGTGCCTGCAAACAAACATGTGAAGATGTGGGAGTCTTAATTCTTTTTGGGAATGATCACAAAATTACATATGTAGCACAAAGGCTGTGTCAGGCCATCTTTACAGTATTTGCAACTACAGGGCTTCTCTTTATACAGAGATCTGTCTGGAGCCAACCCTAGGACAAACTGCAGCCTTTGAAACTCAGGTGATGGGCACACCCCTCTAACATTCTCCACTTAGATACTAGTCGTAGTTCACTTGGCATAAACCTCGAACCAGACTAAAATATGAAAAATCACCCCCCCCCCCAAAACCCAAATAGTTCTATAAAAACAACTAAAGCAACAAGGATTTTTGCCAAGAATACTTGCAACGTACGGAACACGGGAAGATAAGTGCAAAATCACTCAATGTAACAGCTATCAAGGTTTCTTCACAAAACAATGTCTGAGGAGGATACCTGAATTTCTGCCTCTTCAGCTTCTTCACTCACCAGGCTTTCAAGCTGTACAAGTACCAAACGAGATATATTAGCTACAGTACATTAGCATGACACAAAAATGAGAACATATATGCAGGAAACAATCATATGGAATTATATCAAGAACTGAATAGTTTTCAAGAATTTTTAGAGAAAGAAACACACCTCAGCCATTAATACAGTGCGTTTGATTTCTAGAAACATGAAACAGATGATCAAGAACAGAAAAATGGGTCTCAAACCTTTTCAGAGATAATCTGGTACTTGTCCAACGCATCACCAGTAGTCAGCAATGGCTCGGAGATACTATTTCCAACGCGTTCAGAGGTAGCTGTTGCATTCGATGTCTGTAAGGAAGCCCCTGACTCCTGTAAGAAATAATTTTTAAAATGTCGATCATAGAGGTGGTTCAATTGCCAAAATGCATATACACAACTAGAACCACTAATCCCAATCTACTGTCAGGCTGAATCCTCAATATCCATTCCTCTCAACTAGGGGCTTTTCATTCCAACATACAGGAAAAGAAAATAGGCCTACAGCATAAAAGGTGAAAAACGATAACCAACCTTTGCAAGACTGGATGGTTCCACTGGATGCAATTCAGGAGTTGAGGCCGAGGTGAATGGTTCAACAATAGCCTCCGTTTCAAAACTGCTAGAAGTGACACTATCACCCATCCCAAGATGGGGAGAAGAAGCACTGAGATAACCGACAGGCGGATAGGAACAAGAAATCCAAAATCACCATGTCAGTTGTGAAAGAGTATCTAAGAGACAAGTAAATGAAAAGGCCATCAACAAGAAAAGGGAAAAGACCTATTAAGTTGAGACGAAGTATCTATCTCTTCTGATATTTCCAATGGCTGGGGAACAGCACTTATTCCTGCATTCATAAGGCCAGATGAGTAAAGGTTGGGGTTTATTTGTCCAGTTCCTGACATATACGGCGCCCTGGAGACACCACCACTGCTGGAAGAAGTTGAAGGAGCAGCAGGCACAGCATTTGAGGTTTGGCTTGATTGATTTTGCCAAGGTAAGCGGACGAAATCCTGTGAGTCAATTCAGAGGTGAGTTTTTGTGTCTACGTTAATCAGCCAACCCTCTTACAGAAGAAGCAACAGAAAACATGCACCTCATAAACGCGTTGCTGAGAAGGGGATAAGCGACCAGGCTTAGGGCGAAGAGCTTCTGGTAACCCCCCCATATGTCCTTGTGTATAAAGGCTTGCATCAAAGAATGAGGCACCAACACCCTCCCTATGTTTCCTCCTTATGGCAAGCTGTTGTGCTATTTCTCCATCAATAGTCTGTATAGCCTGCAAATGCATTACCCAGATGGAAGCAAGACACGGAAAATTGTTCAGAGAGGATAAGTGAACTTAAACCAGCAGAAGCACACTCGGATTTTCACACCCAAGGAAATTGCACTGTAAATACATGGACAATACAGATTATACTGGCTCACTGCATTTAAAAGAATGAAAAAGAAGCCATCTTTTTTGTAAGGTGTGACCATGCTCATCGAAAAAAAGGTATCGTAGAGATTAGAGGTCAACCGATACACCATCTGATAACCATCCGATAATTACTAATCCGCTACCAAACCAACTGGCATATTATAGGTTTGCTAGCGGATTTGTAAATTTAAAAATCGATACCCGATAAGCCAAACCGTTAAGTGAAATTATCCGCCCGATAAGCAGCCCTATTCAAACATGGGCACTAACAAAAGACTAATATTTTAGTGGAGAAAGGTAGTTAATAATTTTGATCGCATGTTTTCTAAATGGAGCCATCAACAACTAATATCACCTACCATCCGAAACTATAAGACATTGGATCTGAAAAAGAAGAGCAACTGAAAGTCAAATGACATGAAACAAGCAATCATTGAACAAGGTTCTGAACTGTTGGATCTTAGAAATGACGCAACAAAGATTGCCTAACAAGACACAGAACGCAGAGTCCTGAATGGCAATTTGTCATCAAAAGACATAACACAGGAACATACCTTCTCTGTTGCTGCTTGTTCAATCATGGCACAGCCAAGATCGAGATTGTCATTAGTAACAAGCTGAATAGATTGTTCAAGGATGTCAGCAGTAACGGCCAATCCCTGAAGTAAATTATGAAGCTGGCCCGATATCGAAGCACGCAAAGGTTCCTGAAACAAAAGAATTCACAATTGCACCCAATAAAAAAGAAGAAAAATCAGGAAATTTGGCAGCATCAAAATATCATCAGAAAGATCTGATGTCTAAAGCAGACAATGAAAATGGTAAAAATGCATTCCTCCACCTTGCATGTCACATGAGCAAGGCTTCCAGACAGGCTAGCAACCATCAAATGTGCAGCATTACGTATGCGGGTCTCATCCGATTCCATGGCATAGTCCTGTCATGTGTCATCATAATCAGGTAACAAAAGAATTAATCTTTTCTGTTTTTTGTTTTCCTTTCTTTCTCTGAAGGGAGTGCACCAAAATTATGTAAGGGGTGTCTCAGAAGAAAAAACCTTCAAAACAAGTTCCTTTGTAGTCTGAGTTGCTATAGAAACACTACGCTGCACAATGCTGGACACTATCTCCTTGATAGCTCTATCCATAGCAATAGGTAGAACACTGAAGAAGGGAATCAAACATGGTAGAGGATTACAATACAATGGGTAAGTAATGAACCAACCCCCAAGAGGACAACAATTGCTATTACAGTTTCGAACCTCTGAAAATGCAACTGCAGGCCCAGAGCGTGAAGCCTAGGATTGACAACAATCTGCTGCTCTATATTAGATGCAGTTGCAGGAAGCTATAAGAGAACAATTGTAAGTTAGAACCATTTCCAAACAAATTGTCAAATAAGTAAAACACTAACACTGCCAACAAACCTGACTAACAGAGAAAGGTGTTTGCCCTTGTAAAAGACCTTGAGCAGAAGGAAGCTGATCAGACAGCCCAAGCGCTGCAAGCTTCTCATCCTCCGTCATTGGAGCAGATGGAAGATGAAGCGGGGCAGCATACTGAATGCACCACATAATCAGTTCAGGAAACTTGATTATCATAAAAGCCATTGAGACACGACAACCCAAATAAAGCCCAAACCTGAGTTAAAATTCGTGAAGGGCCACTAGGATGAGGACTGGCAACCTCAAGTGGTAGTTCAACCTGGTTTAGTGAAGATATAATGCCAGATTTGGCATCAGCCACCATCTGTGGTTGGGAAGATCCACCAGCATCCTTGTTTGAGAAGTCAGGATTTCCTTCCACTTCTCTCACTCTGTCTTTAAGAAGAGAAGTTGGAACTACTGCTTTTAGATCCACACCAAGATTTTTGAACAGGACCTGGAAAGTGAATAAATAGGTAATACTTCTTCAATTACTGAACAGATGAAGGGTCACAAACTACAAGTAAAACACAAACCTCAATGTCAAACTTAAGGTTCATTTTAAGATTTGGCATTGCATAAATCTCAGCGAGTAATTCAAGAATGCCCATGGTCCATGGGTTAGGAGGTTGGTATGCTAGACTGCTTTGGCATGGTTCCAGAATCTGCAGCTCACAGCGCAAACTCCATCTTGTCAAAAAATCAAAGTCGTCATTAAGAAGAGGGGGAAGGGGTTACAAAAAGATAAGTAAAACCAACCTTCGAAGTGAAAGGAATAACTGCAATCATCAAACCTTTTACATATGCCTGCATAAGAGAGAGAATATATAAATATCCAAGAGATTAAGATGCACCAATTCCACAACCTGAACAACTGAGAGAACGACATTCATTAACAAGCAAAGAACCTCTATAATCAAAGACTTCGGATCGATCTCCCGTGCCCTCAAGACTTGATTCTTTCCAATTGTTATTTTGCCTAGCCAGCTTCCAAGGTTTTTCAACAAAGAACGCTCTTCTGAACTTGATTTTATCAACTCTGACCCTAAAAGAACCTGAAAGAAAACCGAAACCAAATATGAAGAAAATGAATCTCACTTTCAGGCTTCAGCAGCACCGACTCAAGGCATGAGCTGTAACTACAAGACCTTGCAATTCTCGTAGGTTGCTTGGACAATCTCCTTGAACAGAGATTTTGAATTTGCTTTATCTAAGAACTTCAGGTACAAGTCATGAAAATTTGGCTCAATGCTTGCTCTGTCAATGAATAAGCAATGGCATGAAGGAGAATCAAAGTTAGGAGTAAGGGAAAGAAAGTGCAAATTCAAGTAACAAAATCCCCTATAATGATCTTTCTTCATCGTAAAAGAAATATATTAAACACAAGAAACATAATGTAAACTAACCTTTTCATCACCATATACTGAGCAAACCACGGGTAGTACTGCTCTTTCAAAATTTCAGTAAACTCTTTTGCTTTAGCCTCGATATTTGCCGCAGATAAGTTATTGATAATAAATGAAATCTTATCCTGTATTTCTGATGCAGGAGCCTGTGAAAATAATGATACTTCACTTAAAAATTGACAGACAATATTACAAGGACCTAGCTGAGTCTCTTCAGCTTAACCATGAGACTCGCCTATACATCTAGACACAACTACCAAGCCTCAGAACGTATTGCGAGGAAAAGGTCATTATTCCCATTTGAAGACATCAGGATGTCGGGTGTGTCTTGAGCAAAATAGAAAAGAAAAATTAGTATATCCTCGAACCAATTAACAGGGATATGCTCACAATAGAGCAACGTATATTTTAATGCAATAACATGGGCATCAACTCATTTAAAAAATGATAGTGCAGGAAACTGACACTAGAAAACATGCAGTCTCACCAAATGGATAATAAACAAGAATACCTCTATGGGTGTCTCTCTTCTCTCTGCAGCTGCAACAAGTGTTTCAATATTCAATGCAGAACCAAACCCTATAACAAATCAGTGTCACATCCATCAGCGCCTGTCTACAACAGCAGCCAGGAGGAAAAAAAATGAGTCTATGATAGGCCAAGTATTACTTCCTGAGGTAACGGCTCTAGATGGGCGAAGAAAGCCAGGAGAAGATGTCAGTACTGCTGAAGTACTGCTTGGACCTTGTGGCTACAATAAAACAAGAAAAGAGTCGCACTTCATAACCTGCAACAGACTAATCATAATACGGCCAAAGGTGGAATGCAAGCTCATTGTATACCTTCTGAATACCAGCATTATCACTTGAAGGAACTGTGGCAGGTTGCACTGCAGGTGATAAAGCTGGTTTCAAGTAGCTAGAGAGAGCAGCAGAGGGTTTCCTGTCCTCCACAGAGCTTTGTTGCCTCTGAGCAAGCTGGCTTGAAGAGGGTCCTTGCATACTTTGCTGCAAACCACCCTGTCCACCCACTGGAAATGTTGGACCCTGGGAAAGGAAAAAATTGAAAGGCCAGCAATTATTTGATAAGCCCAGGATAGTCATAGAATTACACTCTTACAATACAAAGCACTGAATCTTACCCATTTGGCAAGATGTTTTTCTCTAAAATCTTTTTTAAAATGAATGATAATCAGATAATCAGACCAGGTTAATAACTTACCTCGGTATTCATTGGGGTAGATGGGATAGGACCATGGAATTGATCAACAGCAGGACTGTGGCCCACCTCTGATTCAGAATGTGCCAGTGATATCCTAGCAAGTGCCCGTTCAATGAATGCAACAAGATCTGGATGAGTTGCTCGGAGATGAGATATTTGCAAGATATGGTTGCAGTATTGAGGCCATTCAATCAGACGATCAACAAACTGTTCAAGCGCCATAATCCCAAACACAAACATCTGCATGCAGAGAAGTTATCAACAATATGAACCAGAAATAATATTTACGATGCGTAATCACTGAAAATAAACCTTTGAATCAGCAGGCTTGCGCAATGCATCCAGGACAGCTCGCAAGGCAATACCAAGTGCAAGATGAGTTACCAGCTGATTCTTAATAAGTGACCCTGAAAAAGTAAATACACACCACAACAAGAATTATAACAGAACTAGGAAGATAATTCTCCAACCATCACTTGTGTGACTACACTGAATAAACAGGCGGGGGGATGGGGTAAGGAATTTAAAAATCTAGAACGAGTGCCTTATGATGAAGTGGCTGTGAAGATTTGCCTCCAGTGAGCAAGCACTGTGGAAAGATGTAATACAGGCCAAATATGAAGCGGAGGATAACTGGATAACTAAAATAGACACTAGCACTTATGGATCAAGCCTTTGGAGAGCCATCAGAAACAATTGGCCAAAATTCAGAGGAAGTTGCAGTATTAAATTGAGAACTGGTAGGAAGAGGAGGTTTACAACATATTTGGCCTGCAGTATATAAAGTTAAAATGACCTCTTATTGCTGGTATTAGCTGCAACAGAGCCCATTAGACTACAAAAGCCTAACAACTTCATCAGACAATACCTGAAAACTGAAGAATAAGTATACTGGGTGCAAACTAGAAAACAAAGATAACCCCTCAAAAGGGCATATGGGCACAACTAACAACTTCAAGAAGTTACTAGGGGAATGTAGCTTAAATAGAGCCGTCGATATGGGCTAGGCCTGTTAGGCCGGCCTGGCTTAACCCGTGATTTAGCAGGACTGAGCTACGATTTTTGGAGCCCATTTAAAAATGAGTTTTTTAGTCTGAACTGAATAAGCGTGCTGATTTGTGGGGCTTTTGCAATATGGGTTGGGCCGGCCCATGGGCCGAATAAAAAATAATTAAAGATAAAAATAAAAAGAGTATTAAAATAATAAGAGTCCAAATTCAAATTAATTTAAAATTTTTTAAATATTAAAACTTAGATACAAATTATGTTTTTATAATATGTATTCCCTCTGTCCATCTTTACTTGTCACTTATTGATTTGGCACAGGGATTAAGAAACAGTAAATAATATGGACAATTTTACTACGTCATCTTTTGAATTAACAATTACAATATCTTGAAAAATGTAACAGGAAAATAACTACTATAATTATTGATAAGGATAAACTAAAAATTAAGTTTGAAATTATATTTTGATTTCATAAAGTGGACAAGTATTGTTGGATACATCTCAAAAGAGTATAGTGGACAAGTAAAGATAGACAGAGGGAGTAATAGTAACACTAATACTATGTAATATTGTTCTGCTGCAATTTATTTTAATATGTTTAAATTATAATTTAATTTAAAATTTTATTAAAAAATATAAGAATAAAAATGTGGGGGGCCGATAAGGCCCGCGGCCCACGTATAAATGGGCTGGGCTAGCTATTTTCTAGCCCATAAAAAACAGGGGTTAGCCCGGGGCCTGGCCTGTCAAATTCCAAAAACTGTAAGGGCTAGCCCAAATAGGATGGGCCGACCCGTATTGACAGCTCTAAGCTTAAACAACAGAAACATATTTATAATTTTTTTAAAAAAAAGTGCATGGTGTATAGGTAACAAAGCACACTTGAAAACTCAAGGAAAACACCTCAAGTCGAGCAGAATATATTGCAATCAAACTGAAAATTGGAGAAATTGAAAGATTAATTCTGAGAAACTAACCAAACAGAATAGCTGCAATTTTGAGCTGCCTTTCTGGATACTTGGAGAGATATTGGTATTCATCAAACAGATTACCAATCATGCACTCGAAAATTGCTTGCTCCCTGCAAATTTTAACTCACACTTCAGTATCTCTTAAAAGTGGAAAGTATTAATGCATCATGCCGGTAGACAAGAACAACTCAGTGGAATAACTTGAGCCATTTCATCAAAATTTCCAATGCCAACTTGAAAAAACTAAATTGATATAATCAAATGCTACTTCTTTTCTGCAAAAATCAAGATAATAAGATAAGAACTGAGTTTAGAATGGGATCTCCCAATATTTCGGGCATTCCAAATTAAATTATAGAGAAAACGAGCGAAATATATGAATTTTCATTTCACCCAACAATGATCACATGACACCTTTCATAACACATGGAAGAATGAAAAGTAAGTATTAAGTAATGGCCACATGGCCTTTTTAGAGCATAAAGAGAACAATCCCAACGGAAGATCAATTGCAACTCGGTCAGCACTAAAGAAGCAGAGAAGCGACAAGCAAATGCATGTCCCACTTACCCAGTGCAGGCAATTTAAAAAAATATACGTGGATTTTTGCAAAATTAACCTCTTTTCAGTGGATTCTTTGAAACGAGCAAGCATTTGAACAGTTGCATCATTACTCAGCTGACCAGAGAACATTTGATGGAAGTATATGTTTGCTTCCGCTTCAATATCATCAGAACCACCACCATCAGAAATGGATGAATCAGCACCAGCAACACTTTTAAGCCTTGAATTAGCATCCATGTATGTTATGTGCAACTTGTCCAGCTCCTCAGATAAGTGGCGGGAAGAAACTAAGCCAGAATGAGACTTAAGGACCTGCCCAACAAAGATTCAAAGATGAGCAATGAAATTCTACATGTTGTCTGAAACTAATCAATCTCAAAAGTGGACCTTTAGAAAGGTAGAAGAAGTTTCTGAATAAATAGTCAAAAGAGCATTGGGGGGATCAAAATGGTTGGGAGCATCATCTAGAGCAGCGAGATGTATTTCCTTCAAGAACTTTAGGCATGCCTGCAAATACATATAGAGTTCAGCACAACACTTAAGACACGGAAGAGTAAAACTTTCTCCAAAATTGTGAACAGTGACAATGCTGACTTGAACAGCAACAATGTAGAACAGTAGAACCTTCGAAATTTAAAATTTGTGGATAAAACAAACCTCATAGAAGATATCTTTATATGTGTTTAAGTTATTGCTCAACCATTTCTCTAAATCCAAGAGTTCTTTGCGAGAAGCAAGGGCAGCAAGCCTAATGCCGAAAGCAAAAGGAATCCTATCCAGTACGGATGATAGAATCTGCAATACACAAAAAAACATGAGTTCACATGCTGGAAGGATGACCAAAGGGTACGATATGCAAAACAGAGGAAGATGTACATGAAGAGATCAATATATATTTCAATCAACCACTCGGTACAGTACAAGAAATTCCTCGAATAAGCAAAGGATCACGGAAGGTCTTAATGCCACCCATTCCTCAAATAAATGATGTATAATAACAAAACTAGAAGAATTAACTATGAAACAAAACATACTTGTATTTCCTTGACAACAAACATACAAATATTATTCAGCCATTTTGCCTGGCAAACTGAACTTTTTTTGGGGGGGTTAAGGACCTGGCTTACTAGAATCAACCAGAATATATTTAAACTGCAACTAGGGTTTCTTAGAAAGTGCAAAAAGCAATAAGATCCACAGGCTAAAGTGGTAACTGAGAAATGAAGCCCATACGTAGAAATGAAGCAAGATAACACTTACATATATGGATTCATTACATATAAATTAATAATCAAAGCGCACTAAAATAACAAATTTAGTGTCCAATATACAGTAATGACAATATTAACCCAGCTCCCTAAAGTAAACACCAATATAATTTCAACAAGACCATCAAATGGAAACTTCAATCACAAAACATTTTTCCATTTTTGACTAATCAACCAGAAAAAGAACTATCTGCAACACTCGATTTCATATTTGATCATTTTAGCAAATGTACCAAAAAAGAACAAGAAAAGAAGATCAGGAATAAATAAGAGGGCTTGGATAAATTAAAAAAGAGAGCCATTTCTTTGAAAGAGGAAAAAAAGAATATATCAAAGTAATTAAGAAATCCAGATGGTTCTAGAATAGGCATTAAGAAATTGAGAAGACGGAGAAGATAAGGACAACAAAGAGAACGTTGAAGCATCTGTGCAGACAAAATTTAATATTCAGATAGCCCAATGTTATTTTCCCTTCTTTTCTCTTTTACTTTTTTCATCTTCTACATTGATAATCAAAGAAATCAATCACTTCTCATCTCTTTATCTCTTACTGACTGCAACAGATAACTACGCAAAAAGACATTCTATACCATATTAAAAATGATGCATGTAACTGCCGAAAACTATCATACTAGAAGTCTTCATATTCACAACTATTACTGGTTAAGTAATTCCAAATTAATTTTAGGGAAGAGAGATCCATACAAAGTAATCATGTGCCAGGAACCGAACTCTAGTGAAAATGTTCACAACTGAACATAAACAACGGATCATTTCAAATAACATGCTAATGGTATCAATCTTCTGCATCACTGTTAAATACTTAAATTTGGGTAATAGTCCAACCTTAAGCTCTTGACAGGCATCCAAAACTGTGTGCATGTTGTCCAGATCACTGTTCAATGCTTCTACAAGACCCCAACATACTACGCTAGTATTAATATGCCACAAACGAAGAATCATACCCCTAGCAGCAGCATTTTTTAGCATAATAGGAAAAGCAGTGGCGGCAACTTCATGCTGGAGGAGATTATAAGCAGTCTACAAAATATTCAAAGGCATTTTAATTAATATAAAGATAAGAAACTAGGAAAAAGGAAGATTCATAATCAGTGTCCATGGATGGTACATTAATGTGGGCCATCCCAAGAAGCAAGACTTCTGGACAGTGCTTCAGAGGGTATTCCAGGATGGATCGCACAGAGTTTGCATAACCTCTCTCAGCCAGCTGGCAAAGAACTTCGAGAAGGTCAAGACACAACCATGCATAATTTGCATGTCCATTTTGGATTTTCTGGTCATTCACCGCATCAACATACTCCTGCTCCAACACCGCATCTTTTCAGACCAATCATGAAAGATATGAGGTTGTATATAAGCTACATGTTAAAAGCATCATACCAGTTGCCTCCCAGAATGCGCGAAGGTAAATACTTCCGGAGGCACTGACACAGCATACTTGAGTAAGGAAAGCTGACCCTCAGCATTCTTCCAGATAGAACCACAAATAGTTCCAAGAGGAAAAGGATCCTACAGACCAGCATGATATACAACAAAAATATGTCAAGGAGGAAATTTTTATTTTTTGTTGATCATGGTACAATGTAAGTGGTCCATTGAAAGACCATACTTTAACAAGACCAAGAGGGAAAGAAATAAACACATCAAATAGCACAAACAGAACCGTAAGTTCCGAAATATCTAGCAGAAAAAATTATCCTACTTAGATACGGGGAAATGAATAAGTAACTGAATTACATTGCAAGTTCCATTATCATACCAAGTGTGTGCAAATCCTCCTGTTTCGAGTCTAGAAATGTTTCCTACAATTTTTTTCCTTCTTCCATGTATCCCTTTTTTAAAAGATACTAAAAAAGCTGAAAAGTGGACAACCTCGTAGATGCATGCATTGTATAGAGGGAAGAACGAAGGTACCTGACAGGCATGTTTGTAAATGGACATCAAAAAGGAGAAGGCTGCCCCATCGGAAATATAGAACCCGTCATGATCTAAGTTATCGAAAACCGTTACCCAGTTAAGTCCAGGAGCCTGCACACAAAGAGGTGGAAAGTTGGTACATGTGTTCCTTGTCATCAAGCTATAACTGCAATCAATACTAAGTGGTACATATTTAAGGTGATGGAACTCACAAGTTGCTTAATTGCATCAATAAGGATATCAGCATTCCAGGAACTTAATGGTAATGGATCAGCTGCAGGGATGCTACCAAGAGCAGTACGGAACGTTGAGAACATGTTCAGGTTATCCTCTATGCCTGAACGGGTTTGTACAACCATACCAAGTATCCTAGCAACAGTCACTTCAGTCAGCGGCAAAAATAAGGATAACATTTCTTTGCATTGCAAGATAGTAGCAGTGCATCCATAACCCAGTTCCTTCATTATGTCCGCTATGTTCATTTCTTTCTCCATTTCTGCCAAAAGAACATCAAAATCATCTTCACCGTCATCATTTAAGAAATCTAAGTTCCTGCCACAAAAAAGACAAGGTCACGTCATGCTTACATTAAGCACAAGTTTCTAGATATAAGAGATAAAGAACCACAACTAAATTTAATAATAATACCTCAAAACATTAGCTTCGTGAAGCTCGTCAGATAGCAATGGATTTAAAATGAACTGGGCTTCTTTTGACTGGACAAGAGATAGCAAATGCATAAACAAGTCTACATGCTTAGAGAGGCCTTCAGATTGATCCAGAAACAAAAGAACATTCTGAATTTGCTTGACATCATCTAAAGAAGCTTTGGTGGAACATAACTCCGCAATCTGACCCATGCAATAGTTGGTTCCTGCAAAATACAAGTAACAAAAACACATCCGGATAAAGGTAGTACAGAAACTTAACACACATAAAAACGTCCTTTCTTCCACCACATAAAAACTTAAATCAGAACCCAAGTATAGCATTTGTAAGAAAAAGATGCTTACCACATTTCTTGACATCAACATTTTCCGAGTCTGACAACGCAAGGCCAACTCCAATTTTTTCAGATATTGCTAAGTGGAAAGCATTTGATAGATTCACTAAAAACTCCTCACTGATTGCAGTGTCCTTGAGGGATTCAGAAAAAACAGTGCTGAAATTTGGCTTGTCCAAGATGGATCTGAAAATGGAAGCAAACACAGGATCCAGCTGTGTGTTCTTCGAGTCTATCCCATAAACATTCAGATGACCAATGCATGTCCGAAGCAGCAATATGCTCCCTTCAACTCCATATGCCAGATACTGCAAGGAGAAAAATGTCAAAAAATATAAAATGGGAGGATAGAGGTGATATTTTAATATTTTCACCTGGGACTGACAAATATTGACCATCTAGTTGTAACACAAAAAAGAGTGTCTCTGATTGCAACAATATCACTGACTTATATCCTAAAGATAATGTTTTTCATTCAACTCAAATATAGCTAAGGATTGCAATTCCTACAATGTCACAAATTTTAGCACAGAGCGTTAAAACTGTGCAGAATCAACGTAACAATTGGGCAGAGCCAAAAAGATCCCGCCCCCCCAAAAAAAAAAGTTAAAGCTAATAACATCCCTAAATTGTGAAGTTATAACTTCTAAAATACCACCATATGGTCAATTACGGGATAAAATAAACTGAAAATTCCAGAAGATCAACTTAAGCCATTTATAAAAATAAGTAACAGTAAAAATTCACTCCTACAAATGCAAAACAGAAGTGGTAGAAATTCAATTTAAGCCAGTCAAAATTCATCATGCTTTAGATGCAGTCACAAAAAATAAGATACCAGTTAGATGTCAACAACATATTTCCCAACAAAGACAGAGGAAAATGGAGAGAAAAACAAAACCACTTCCACTATAATCAATAGTAGAATACCAAAACAAATGCTCCAAAGCAAGCAAAAAACTGAGACAACAGAACTTCGGCATTCATATTTGAACATCATTTAGAGGTTAGATCTAGACGCTCAGTGTAATGATGGTTGGGGTAAATAAAAATAGAAGATCAGATATACTTGAGAATTCTCTCTTAAGAAAATCTACTTCTCCTGCCCTACCCTCTGTGCTCTAGAGTAACAGATGGAACTTGACTACCCAGTAGATCTTAGTAGCATGCCATAGAAGGTGAAGATAAACCAAGATGCAATCTCAATTGCTAGCTTAATACCTTCACCAGACTTTATCTGCTAATTGATTACAGAAGCGTCAAGAAGAGAGGAAAAACTTCCGATAAAAGCATTAATTGAAGAATGTAAGGGATGAATTCACATCTTATAAAATTGGGAATGAAAAATTAATGACACGGCCCAGTTCCTTAATCGATAATGTCAAAAATTCGCACAATCTTCCACCCTATTAAAAAAAGGGGGAAAAGGGCGTCAAGTGACAACGTCAAAGCAGACCATTTCAAAAACAACTCTGTAGCAGTAACGGAGATTTCAACAGTAAAGGCTTATTTTAACAGGAATTTCAACACTAAAGGGTTATTATTATCTTTTAAGGAGAAAGAACAAAAAGGTAAACCAATCAATATAACTGTATTGAGGAGAGAATGAAACAATTTCATACTGAAATATCGACAGCGTAGTTTCAAGACCACTTGCATTTTCCCAATAAAGCAATTGGAAAATCAATTGCACCTCTGCATGTGGGAATTCTGGTGTAATTCCCAATTTGGAAGTTAATCTAATACAGATAACATGTACGAGAGTTGGCAAATTGCTATTACCTTAGGATGAATGGGTCTGTCAATTGCCAGTTACATATTTGAAGCAGCTCAAACTATTTGGCTTACATCTCACTCAATTCACTATTATGTTGCACGCAGTGTTATTAACACCTATCAATTCTTTGCATTACACTTTAGAGAAGTGTGTACTACAAACAATGACGCCCGAAGTGATTCCACTGAGAAGTTGTAGTTCTTTGATCTCAACTTTGAGGAATTGAATGAATATAGGCATTATCATATGTTGGATGTTGATTAGTTATTTAAAAAGCATTTTTGATTATTATAGTATTAATACATGCTTGCTATTTAAATTTTTAATATATTGATCGTTCCAGTCATGCTTTCCACTTCAACATCTATGAACCTTACATTTCTTGCAGTTTTCGCTTTTAAAGAGAACACTGATGCTACTATTGATGCAACCTAATCCAGAAAAACAAAAGCAATCATGCGTTCACTTAATAGGCATCCTAGAAAGAATGCAATATACAGTTCTCATAAGAGTCATTTGAACCACTTCAAGAAAATGATTTTAAAACATACTTTGGAGAAAAATGTTTGAGCAAAACGTCTGTGTTTGGATAAATGTTTTTTTAACGGAAGAAGATTTTACTGAAACTTTTTTGAAAAAAGACCATCTTTGACATTATAAACTTTTTGGGAGAAACTTTTTGGAAGGAAAAAGAAATTTGAGTCGCATTTTGGAAAAACTTCTAGTAAGATCTACGAAAAAAGTATACCGCCAAAAGCCAACTTCATATGAATAGTGTTGACTCAGATTTTGAAATGCAGTGCATCAGGCAAATATTCATTCGAGGTGGATATTATGATGTATGTATTTTCCAAATACAACTACATACCGAGTGAAATTATGATGCATCTTCCAAATAACCTCACTAATTTATATACTACTTATGTATGCTTTATAAACCATATATAGAAGTATCATCTTAAAACTTATCAAGCTATCAAGAAAGAAGAATGCTCAGTTTTGCTCATGGAGCTCTTTCTTCTTTCTCACACATAAAACACCTTCACCAAATATGTATACCTCTTCTCTGTCGTTGGTGGGTTAGACAGGCTGATCACCAGCCAAATGAAGTATAATACTTCGAGAGAGATTTTTTTTTAAAATTTGCACCGGATGTCCGAGTCTCTTAGAACCCCGACTAATCCCGGGGGTGCACAGGCCCTCGGCAATGAGTTTCCCGCAAGTGCACCATGGTTAACTCAGATTTTACCCAGTCCGATGGCCCTCAGAAATTGTTTGCACCCCAGTGGGTTTCGAACTAGAGACCTTGAAAGGGAGCAAACCCCAAGGCTCAAGTCTATTACCTTCCAAATCAGTTTGCAAGGCCAGATAATTGTCATGTGCAACTGTAATTCAGTCTCCAGTAGCATGATTTTACAGTAAAAGACCTTTTGTGGTGCAACTTCCAGACTGGCAAATCCGGAAGTGCATCAACAACTTGGAAAACAATCAGGACCTGCAGCAGGTCAGCCTCTCTGTTTATCTCCCAGACATTTAAGGCTCTCCTAAAAATCAAGTTCGACCCTTGAGGACTCCATACTTGTGCCACTTTGTCCATCTGTTGTAAGCTCAAAATGTACGTATCTAGGAAGATAGTCTTCAGATTTTCTTCCCCAATCCACAATTCGTTCCAGGAGCTAGTATTTCCCCCATTTCCAATTGTGTACTTCAGATTATTACTG
The DNA here is from genome assembly GCA_011800125.2 of Solanum clarkiae. Lineage (NCBI taxonomy): Eukaryota > Viridiplantae > Streptophyta > Magnoliopsida > Solanales > Solanaceae > Solanum > Solanum clarkiae. The sequence goes on along the minus strand of JAABOM020000001.1, from coordinate 25,663,031 downwards.
AAAGAGAGACACAATACATCCAAATGTACCAGTCACCTCATCAGTAATCCAGCTATTCAGGAGCCCATATTTTAGTGAAATGAATCTCCACCGACCACCATAGTGTCATATCTTCACAACAAAATCTCCACAACCATTTCTTTCAGTAAACTTTTGTTGTGTGCACATAACATCTTTATGACTAGACCACCCTGCTCTTTGCTAAGGGTGACCATATCCCATTTGACTAGATTGTACCCCTTCTTCTCTTTGTTGCCCTGACATAGGAATACTCTTCTTGCCGTGTTAATTTCTTCTCTATGCTGCGTGGCAGAGGGAATAGACTTATCATAAAGGTAGGTTGTCCATTGACTGATTTTGTAAGTGTTAATCTACTGCCCAAAGACAAATATTGACTTTCCCATCTTGCTAGTTTCCTCTCACTTCTCTCCAGAATCTCATTCCACACATCCAACTCCTTATTCTATGCTCCGAGAGGAATATCTAGTTATTTAGTAGGTAGGGACGCCACTTGACACCCTAGGTTCTCAGCTAGGATCTTCATATTAGGCACTTGGTTCACCAGGTAGAGACAACTTTTCTGCCAGATAACACAGAGCCCTAAAACGCCTTCAAAAATGGTTAGGATAGCTCTCAAATGCCTTATCTGTGAAACTTCAGATCCAAAAAAAAACTAGGGAGTCGTCTGCATAAAGGAGAGGAGATATCTCCATAGCATTGCCTCTATTTCAGTTAGCAGGAAAACCTCTAATCCATCCATTCTCCCTTGCCACCCTGATCATGAAGTTGAGGCCCTCCATTGCAAGGATGAACAGAAAAGGTGACATGGGGTCACCCTGTATCAGGCCTCTCTGTGATTGGAAAAAGCCTTCTAAACTGCCACTGATTATGAGTGGAAATTTCACAATGGAAACACATAATTTGATCCAATTAATCTATTTGTTGCCAAACCCCATATCTCTCACAATTTAAGTGGTCATAAGCCTCCTCAATGTCAAGTTTGCACTGCACTCCTTGCACATTCCCTTCACCCTCGAGTCTACCTACTCATTTGCCAGAAGGGTTGCAACCATGAACTGTCTGCCCTTCAGGAAGGCCATTTGGTGTTCATCAACCAGGGTCCCCATAATTGTCGTCATTCTCTCAGTAATGAGCTTGGCTACAACTTTGTAGACTTCACAAATTAGACTTCTTGGTCTTGAAGTCTTACAACTCTTCTCTTCCCTGCTTCTTAGGAATAAGAGCTATAACTTAGCATTGAAAGACTTCTCAAAAAACTCATTCCGGTGAAAATTTTGTTTTGTCCTCATCGGATCCTCTTTCAAGGTCCCCAACATTCCTAGAAGAAACACATTGAAAAGCCACCTAGACTCAGCTTTGTCACCATCACATTATTTGATAGTACCTTGTACTGCAGCTTCAGTGAATGGCCTTTCAGCCCTCTTGATCCTCCTGGGAGATTCTAGGACAATTAGCCATCTCAAAAGCTGGCCTCCAGCCTTCTGATTTAGAATACAGATTCTCGTGGAACTCAATCATGCTCACCTTGATTTGGTCTGGGTCTTTTGATTTACTCCTCTCAGATTACCAGTTTGTCAATAGTATTATATCTCTAGTGTGCCATTATCATTTTTGAAAAATTGTGTTGTCATCACCCTATTTTAGCCATAGAACTCTAGATTTTTGTCTCCATCTAGCTTCTTCATTTTTTGTCAATTTTTTCTAACTCAACCAAGACAGTTGCTCTGACCCATCATTTTGTCTTCATTTAGAGCCCTGGTCCCCTGAGCCAAACCGATATCAACCAATTTGGCTGGAAAGTTCCTCTTCTTAGTGACCGATTCACCACAAACTGATTTTCTCCGGTCTACGATTTTTTTCTTCAGCAACCTTAACTTTAGGTTAAAAACACAGTCAGGGCATCCTATCACTTCAAATTCATCCCACCATTTAAGCACTAGTTCCCAAAAACCATCTATCTCAAACCACCATTTTTCTAACTTGAAGTAAGTACTCTGTTTTTCGCAGTCACCACATTGCAACAAAAAATGACAATTGTTCAAAGTCGCTATAGGCATAACCCTTGCCAGACTAGACATAGATCTGCATAGTGTACCGGAGACTGCCATCATCTATTGTGACCCGTCTAGGTACATTAGAGCCATCTTCTTCAACCTTGATTCTCGTCCATTTAAGATGATTCCCTAACTGCATTTCTTCCATTGTTTCGGTCCAACCTCCAAAATCCTCGATGGCTTTGAAAGTACTTTGGGATCAAAACTGAAGAGGCACACCCACGATCCTGATCCATGTTGCTCTAGCTCATTATGTCACCGATGATGTACATATCACTGGGTTCCACCATTGAAATAGCACTAGTTAATTTCTCCAACTCCAGTCGCATTCTACTACTTGTTCCGTTGTAATTATAGAGAACTCGAATAGCAAATAGTCATTTTCCATCTCGTAAATGTTCGTACTGGATCCATTTCCAAAGTACATTCGCCCACCTTTTGATGTCTACTAGGGTTGGAAATTCACCCTTTATGATCACAAGTTTTCCACTACACTTTTCTTCAAAACTTAAACTGTATGAGCTTGCATCGTCATTAATGTAGATTTTATCTCTCCTCTTGAATGCTCCCTCTACCCTAGGTCTGTTACCCCCCTCATTAGCCCATTTAATGCTCCTTAGCACTTTTGTATATGGGATTTTTTTAATCCACCAACCTATGTGCTCCTATGTTCCCACATACTTATGGTTGCTAATAGATCTCCTAATTTTTCTGTAATTCCTGACAATATTGAGTTGAGCGTCAATTCAGAAATGATAATCACTGGCCTTCTTCTGCCTTTTGTGTTTGTCAAGTTGATATACCTTTTGTATTTGTTGCAGTTATGAGCATAATAAATTTCTAAGAAAGCATCCATCTATGCACCACGTTCCCCCCTTCTTTTTTGAAGCCTCCCATAGCATTCTTTTTTGAAGCCTCCCATAGCATTTGAGAGATAAATTCCATAGCTTCGGCATTAAAGATTGTTCATGTGATGGGAGTTTCTGCTGCCATCCGTCCAATCATACCAGTCGCTTGCACTTCTTAATGTCCTTGTGACGTCAAAGAATTTAAATCCAACCACATAGAAAATAGAGTTATCCATCTAATGGTAGTTCTGGAGTAGTGGAGAAAGTGAGAAAGAAAAAAGAAGGTAGATTCTAGTGATCAAAAAATAAATCCCGAAAGAAATTTGTTGTGACAATAAGCAAACCAATGTTCTGCTCATAGAGTTATATTCTTCATCAAATAGTATAACTAGAGTGATTGCCAAAATCTAGGTATGTTTTGGAGAATAATAAGAAGAGACGGTTGTAGCTTTTAGAGTCTATCCTCTACATTGTAGCTACGTGGATGCCAGCTACTTAAAGACGAGCCCAATGGCGGTACCAACTACAACTAGAAAGTGGTCACTCCAGTCAATAAATACCATTCATAGTTATTTATGTTACTAACGTAGCCATTACGACTTTGCTTTATTGCTTCGTTGGTGATAGCTTTTGTTTATTTGCTTAATTATAAGCTTGCATAGTGCTATATCTATTTGTTTGTTTTCTCGGCTTTCTTCTGCCAAATCGAACGAAGACAATTTCTCGTACCTCTGTACCTATTGCACTGATATTATCTTCTCTTTCACCCTCTTTCTTCATTCAAAAAAGGTGAAGATTGAATCGGAAAACCAGCGCAAAACGAAGATAATGTATAGGTAAGAATGTCAAATCATAGAGAAGCCATATCTCATCTAAGTTTTGAAAATTACACCACCTTTACATTCCAAAAGCACAGTTACGTAAGAGTAATCTGTAGCAGGTTCCATATCATGCATATAGTTAAAAAGATAAAGAGTGACAACTAACCAAGTGTTGTTGAAGGGAAAAGGCTCAAAAGATGCTAAGATCCGCTAGAAATTTAAGCACAAGATACAATTAAAACAAACACTTCATTGGGAAAAAGGCACAAAGATAATGCAAACCCACCCCGCCCCTCTCCCAAAAGAAATAGAAAAAACAAAGAGTAGCAGTCGTAGGTTTCTTCTTGTCAAAAAAATTAAAATCAGACCAATCAAATTCAAATCCATTTAAAATTTTGATTCAGATGCGAAGATCTAGTTTTGATTGGTAGTCAAAACCTCCAAATTTTCCCAGTCAACATCCTCTCTACCTCTACGAGGCAGTGGTAAGGTCTGCGTACATTCTATCCTTCCCAGACCCCACTTGTGCGATTCCATTGGGTATGTTGTTGTTGTTGTTGTTTAAAACCTTCAAATTCAGATACTAATTTTCTTATATTGTGTACATAATTTCCTATTTTTTACAAACTTACATATAATTTCCTATTGATAATCATTGGCGTACTTTTAACACATCAATCTGAACATTTCAAATTGACTGTTAATACTTCTCTTTGCCAGCAATACGGCCTTTTCTGGCCACCCTCTTCAAGACACTCAACGAGCATGAGGCACATGCTTTAGTAGCTTCGTGTCAGCAAGATAGCACCGCTTAACAAGACTAAGTCACCCGTCTGAAATATAAGAACTTCAGGGCCCAATTGTGCACCTCAATATCTTGATCCTTATTTAAAGCACTGAGGAAACATTTAGCTTATATTTGCATCCAACTTTTGAGCATAAGCACCTCAAGCTGCTTGTGACAACATAGAACGGCTCTAATTATTTAGAGCAACAATGATAGCACGACATGACGTATCGTATATGGTCAGTGAATCAACGGAACCTCATCCAAGAAAGACAAAAAAGTTGATTGAAACATCCCAAAAAAGACAAGTTTACAGTTTTTCCACCAAGGCATCTCCTGGTTAAAGTTATATTCTCTTTATTGCATATTGTATGATTATATTAAAAGCATTCTCAGACAAATGTCTAGATTAAGTAGTTAGCTTATACTTGATTTCCCCCTCTTCTTTTCCTAAAAGTAAGAAGCATGCACTGACACACCATACATAAAATTGAATCTTCATATTTATATTTTATACAAATACAAACTACAGAGATCCTCATGAATAATATCACTTAATAAAGGAAAAGGAATCCAACATTCATCTATCTAGAAGAAATTTAAATCTTCTTTTCTGGATAGGCAAGAACATTCTGAATCCTTATTTTATTTTTTTTATAATATAAATCCTCATTCTAATTACCCAAACCAAAAGGAAGTGATGTATACTACCCATACTATCCCCATCAGTTCGAGGTTTAGCAGCAAAAGAATCCTTCATGGTGGTCAAGGTTACCAAAAATTTAGAAATCCTTCAACCCAATAAACAAATTTCATGTTTTTTAATCACCAACAGTTCTCTCGCACGCAATTTACAAAAATGGTCAAATTGCTATGCTACATGTATTCAAATTATGTAAATTTTAATAACAATTTTCACAATTGAAATCCAAATATAGATATTAAAAGCAAACCACATTTACTCAAGCAGATAGTGTATACTATGGTTTTCCCTCATATGATGCATAAAATAGACAAAGTCCAATTAAGTAAATTTTCTTGCAGTAATTTTTTTTAAACTGGTAACTTTTTGTATTCCAAGGGTTTGGTTAAATCAAATCCTAGTCATATGCCGAGGATTTGGCCTTGGAAGAATATCTGGAAAGCTAAGATACCTCTCAATATTGCTTGTTTTGTGTGGTTGTTGGCTAGAGAAGCACTTCTTACACAAAATCTAATGAAGAGGGGATTTCGGCTACGCCCCAGGTGCTTTTTTTTGTGGTGAAACTGGTGAGACTGTCGACCATCTCTTCCTGCACTGCAAGGTTACAAATCAGCTCTGGAGACTATTCCTGAGTCTCAAGAAACATCTCATAGACTATGCCTGTGAGAGTCACAGAAGCTCTCTTGAGCTGGGAAGAAGCAGCTACACAGGCAACGGATAGGTTTAGATGGAAAACTGTCCCAGCTTGCATTTGGCGGACAATATGGAAAGGAAGGAACCTTAGATGCGACGAAAATATAGTAAATAGTATGGAGAAAGTCAAACTGAATTGTATTTTGACTCGATGTTTTTGGTGTAACCAGTTGTATCCCAATGATACTGCCTTTATCATTGATGTTTTAGATTCTCTTTAGTCACAGGACAATAGATCATAGAATACTTCTTGTAAATACGGCTTCGATGCAACCTATGCACTGTTTTGGTTCATAATAGATACAGGAACTGTTACCTTTGGTTTTTTAAAAAAAAAAAACAAACTTTTTGTATTCCTCAGTATAAATTTACTTGCAGTATTTGCAAATGAAAATTTCAACTTTGGATATTTGAAGCAAAACCTGCTACTCAAGAAGGGCAATTTAAGCAGCTATATAACCTTGACAATTATTGTTCTAGTAACTACTTATTCATTCACTAACCCGGGACAAACATATCTATTACAATGCAACACAAAATTACAAAGAAGAAACAACCATTAGAGAATCTGGTAAATGCATGCATACTCACAAACACGGATTACTATATATGGACTATGCACATCGTCGGCTTAAGTAAAATTATTATTAGTATTTGAAGTGTTTAAACTTTTTTTTAATACATTCAGCCACATGTGCAAGTGCAAGTATGAATGGATTTTATAAACTAAACCATTCTTCTATGGAATGTTGATTCTATCAATCATTCCTTATCTTAATCACAAGTCTCTGACCCCCATAAATAAAGCCCCGTAACAAGCCAACTGATGGTCTTACCCAACCTAACCAAACCAGCCAGGGATTGACAGCATTTGAAGGATAAATCCACATTTGGTTATAACGCACCAACCTATGCAACCATTAACTACAATTTCTGAAATTTTGATAAATTATATTCATAAAAGAAGGCTGCATGAAGCTCCAGTGGATATTCGAAACAGAAACCATTGTAAAGAAGGCCAATTCAGTGTAACTAAATCACCCAATCACCATGAAGATTGTGCCTTCTAATTAACAAACAATCACCCACTACACTACTACAAACATAATAATACCAATAAGTTACGGTGTAATAATAGAAGTTACAAAGAGGAAACAAAATCCAACCAGTAAAACAATCAACTAAAGAGTCTGACTGTAAATGAGTGTACAACATCAAGATTGGTTCCAATCTGGTGGATTATATGTGAAATCCAATTAAATAACTTTAACTAATAATAGTGACGAATTAATAAAAAATTTTGTGCAATTAATAACAACTACATAATCTTGAAAATCGTTCATTCCAAGATTATTCCAACCTGTGCAAGAAACAACCACAGTAGAAACTACAAATTCAAGGTCTTCCGTCTAATCCAAAAAAGAATTGGGTTTAGGAGGTTTACTGTACCTGGCGGAGCTCATGGAAAACAGCGTCGGAATTGGAGCCGTTCAAGCTCTGGAACAGAAACCGAATCTGAGCAGCAGCAGCGGAGCCGAATGGAATCATCGCGAAGAGAACAGAAGTTAAGGCTAGGGTTTTTCAACGAGCAGAAAAAGCAAGAGAGCCGGGGGAGTCTGGGAGAGCGAGAGATTTGCTGAACGATCGAAAAGTGAGAGAATATAAGAAGGGTGAGACCAAATGGACTACTAGAGAAGGGCTTTTATATGTGGGGTAAAAACTGATACAGTGTGCCCGGATAGAAGTTATCTGCACAGGTTTGACACCTATAAAAAAAAATTGAGTTACCCAAATTGGCCTTTTCTTGGTTAAACACATAAACAGACCCTGAAGTTTATCATAATTTCATTTACACGCCTTATCACTTTTTAACATAATAAAGATCCATGCTTGTTATGAAATAGGATCTGAATTAATTAAGATGAATATTAAAGATGGAAGAATTAAAAGGGGAATAATTTATGATAATTTATTGTTATATATTAAATTTGATTAATATGGAGAGAAAGAATTAAAAATTTGTTTGTGAATGTAATATTCTTTTTTTATTTTCGTATGTCAATTTCCCTTAACATCATGGCTTTATATAGCCATTGTTACACATACAAGATATGTGGTGGGTCCCACCATTTAATTCAATAATTCACTCCACTATATTATTATATAATTTGTGGGAACAATTATTGTTTCCAACACTCCCCCTTAATTGTTCAAGAAAAATGAAGGTTCTATGTGACCTTAATATGCATCAGTTGCTGCTTCGTTAAAAATCAGCATTGTCTTCATATATATTGTTGGAACATTTCTTCTCAAAGAAAGACCACATGTTTCTTAAATGTGTTGAATTATTGACCTTAACCAAACGCATTCTCGACTTGCTTTGTGAATGGCTATTATTTCTGCATGATTTGAAGATGTGGCGACCAAAGTTTGTTTCGTTGAACATCATGATATTGCTATACCGCCACTTGTAAATAAATAGCCTGTTTGCGATCGACCTTTATGAGGATTAGATAAATATCCTATATTTGCATAGCCAATCAACTGTGACTTTGATTCATTTGAGTAAAATAGTCCCATATCAATGGTACCTCGAAGGTATCTCAATATATGCTTAATTCCATTCGAGTGCCTTCGAGTTGGAGAAGAACTAAATCTTGCCAACAAGTTTACAACGAAGGCTATATCTGGTCTATAATTATTAGCAAGATACATCAATGCACCAATTGCACTAAGATATGATATTTCAGCACCAACAAGCTCTTCATCATTTTCATGAGGTCGAAATGGATCTTTATTAATATCAAGAGATCTCACAACCATTGGGGTACTCAATGGATGTACTTAATCCATGTAAAATCTTTTTAAGATATTCTCAGTATATGTTGATTGATGGACAAATATTTTATTGACAAAATGTTCAATTTATAGGCCAAGACAATTTTTTGTGCTTCAAAGATCTTTCATTTCAAACTCCTTTTTTAAATATTTTATTGCCTTTGAAAGCTCTTCAGGAATTCTAATAATATTCAAATCATCAACATATACAGTTATTATGACAAATTCAGATCCAGACCTTTTCATAAAGACACAAGGATAAATTGGATCATTTTTAAATCCTTCCCTTAGCAAATACTCATTAAGGCGATTATACCACATTCGACTTGATTGTTTCAATCTGTATAAGGATTTCTAAAGCTTTATTGAATAATTTTCTCGATAATCACTGTATGTTTCAGGTACTTTGAACCCTTCAGGAATTTTCATAAAAATATCATGGTCCAATGATCCGTATAAATAGTCAGTGACCACGTCCATCATGTGCATTTCAAGCTTTTCATGAACTACCGAATTCATTAAGTACCTAAAAGTAATTGCATCTACCACAGGAGAATATGTCTCCTCATAATCAATGCTAGGCCTTTGCGAAAATCCTTGGGCCACAAGTCGTGCTTTGTATCTTACGACTTCACCCTTTTCATTTTGCTTTCTCACAAAAATCCATTTGTACCCCACTGGCTTGACACCTTCACGTGTTCGAATTATTGATCCAAAAACTTCACATTTTTCAAGCGAAGTCAATTCTGCTTGAATTGCTTCCTTCCATTTTGGCCAGTCATTTTTTTATTTACATTCATCGACAGATTTTGGTTCAAGATCCTCATCTTGTTGCATTATTTTAGTAGCAACATTATGGGCAAAAATATTATCGACCACAATATCATTTCGGTTCCACCTTTTCCCTGTCGAGACATAACTTATTGAGATCTCTTCATTTTCATTATTTTCAGGTACTTGAACCTTTTCGATGACGTCACCATTTGTTATGTCTCAAGACTTCTCTGAGCCATTGCCTCGGTATGATCATTTATCCCTTTTCTTTTTAGGATTTTTATCCTAGACTCATTTTTCTGAACCGTCTGTCCTATTGGGACATCAACTCGAAATGGAGCATTACAGCCGAAATATGCGATTTTGTACTCTTGAAAGGTTAGTAAATGCATTCGGTAGTTGATTTGCAATACTTTACAAAAAAATCAACTTTTGAACCTCTTGCTCACATTGACTTATTCGAGGATCCAAATAAGGTAATGACAATGAATTTCAATATATCTCATTTTTCAATTGTTTATATTCTCCCCCTAATGCTGGGTATACAAATTCATCAAAATGACAATCGGCAAACCTTGTCGTAAATAAATCTCCAATTCTAGGCTCCAAATATTTTATAATAGAATGAGATTCATACGCAACATATATCCCGAACCTTCTTTGGGAACTCATTTTTGTGCATTGTGGTCGGGCAATTGGAACATATACCGCACAATCAAAGAACCTAATATGGGCAATGTTTAGCTCCTGACCAAAAATCAACTGTAATGAGGAGACATCATGATAACTGGTTGGCCTTGTGCGTACAAGTGTTGCTGCATGCAAAAGGGCATGCCCCACATTTAAACAGGCAACTTTATTCTTATCAACAATGGTCTAACTCTCAATTGAAGATGTTAATCAATGACTTTGCTAGATCATTTTGAGTATGAACATGAGCAACAAGATGCTCAACTGTTATCCCAATGGATAAACAATAATCATTAAATTCCTAAGATGTAAACTCACCAGCATCATTAAGACAAATTGTCTTTATTTCATAATCTGGAAATTGTGCTCTTAACTTAATTATTTGTGCCCACAACCTCGCAAAAGCCATATTACGAGTTGATAATAAGCACACATGTGACTATCTTGTAGATGCATTTATCAAGACTATAAAATATTTAATGTGTCCACATAAAGGGTGAATTGGCCCACAAATATCACCCTGTATGCGTTCCAGAAATGTAGGGGATTCAAACCCAACCTTAGATGTTGATGGTTTGACAATCAATTTTCCCTGAGAACAAGCAACACAAGAGGATTCTCTAGATTGAAGAACTTTCTGGTTCTTCAAAGTATACACATGTGAATTCTCAATAATTTTGTGCATCATATTATAATCGGGATGCCCTAATCGATCATGCCAAATAATAAAATCATTACAATTAGTAAACTTTTTGTTTACTATGGCATGTGATTTAACTGTACCAATAATTGTATGGTACAACCTATAAGAAAGTGCAGGTAATTTTTCATGCACAACTTTCTTCTCATTATTTATTGTAGTAATATAAAGGTATTCAACCTTTCCTTTATTCGCAGTCTCAACATGATAGCCATTTTGGCGAATAACCTTGAAACTTAATAAGTTTCTTTGAGACTTACTACAATATAAAAGATTATGAACAATTAATATTGTTCCTCCAGGTAGTAATAAGGCTACTTTTCCAGAGCCTTCAATTATTTTAGTACTACTAGATATTGTGTCAACACTGGCTCCTCTCATAACCAAATGAGAGAACTATTTCTTTTCTCTTTATATAATGTAAGTTGTGGCACTATCCAGAAGGCACATTTCTCTATTACTCATCTTGGATTCAATTGAAGATTGAATTTTTATCTTTACAAAATAAAAGTTAATTATGAGAAATAAGATAATTAATAATATTGTAAGAAAATTTAAATTTTATTTTGCTATAATTTTAAATTTCAAAATAGAAGTAAAAGTCATACGAACAACATGTTATACATCATAAAATTAAATGTCAGTTATGATCCCCAAAAAAATCTTCAACATCCAGATGAGTAAGGTCATTGAGATCATTTTCAAAGACAGATTTGCTTCAATATTATCGTTGAAGGGACCTGCCTCATTATTTTCAAGAGTTAAGTGTAACTCTATCCGAGCACTGGAAGAAGCACCACATTTATTTGCCTTCCGTTTGAAAGAATTTTGATAAAGCCTAACAAAATGTTCAGGCGTTCGACATTCATTTTTCCAGTGGCCTTTCATTCCACAACGATGATAATTGCTTTTAAAGGAATTTCTTTGAGAACCTGTATTGTTCTCCCTTTTATAGTGACCACCACCACGACGATTATTAAATCGTCTCTTGCCTTTGTCACGCCCACGTACATAATCCTGGCCCTGATTATTTCATCTCATTTTAGATTGGTCATATACTTCTACCACATTTGCTTCCAGTAACGGATCAGTTCCAGTGGGATGGGCCTCATGATTTTTCATTAATAAGACATTAAGTTTCTTAGCCACCAGTAGGCATAAGATCAATTCATAATATTTCTTAAAACCTTTCTCACGGCATTGTTATTGTAATATCATATTTGAGGAATGAAAAGTAGTTAATGTTTTCTCTAACATGTCCTTATCCATTATAATGTGGAAAGTGATTCTATATACAGCAGAATTATATTCAACTACAGTTTTAAAATCTTGAAACCAAAGGTGCATCCACTCATAATGAGCCCTTGGCAATACCGTGGTCTTAAGGTGGTCATACCTTCCTTTGAAGCCGGTCCACAATTCAAGTGGATCTTTCACCGTTAAGTATTCAACCTTCAAACTTTCATCAAGATGATGACGAAGAAAAATCATTGCCTTTGCTTTATCCTGACTCGATGCTTTATTTCCTTCGATTATAGTGTCATCAAGACCCTTAGCGGCAAGGTGAATCTCAGCATCAAGAATCCATTACAAATAATTCTTTCCAAAGATGTCAAGTGCCACAAATTCAAGTTTTGACAAATTCGACATGATGAAAGCTATCATAAAATAATTGAGTTAATAACATAATATTGATTTTAATGATGATTATTATTTCAAATTATAAAATATTATATGAGTACAAAACGTATTATATGCATGAACATGGAATGTTGCAAAGTCACATAAACTCATGAAGTATTAAAATAATAAATTTTATATATAATATTTTACTACAAAATACAATAGATATTAGTGGAACAATTTTATTTGAATTATAATTATATCTAACACAATACTATTCTTGTTTGCGTCACACAAATAGTCATATATGTATATATAAGAGAAATATATTTACAAGTTTTCTAA
>JAABOM020000001.1:25635175-25650034 GCA_011800125.2 Solanum clarkiae | reverse complement strand
TGTCACTTATTCCGAAAATGGTTAAGTATTTGGAGATCCGGCTGCGGGATCGCAAAACCTTCCTTCCAAATACGAAAAAAATAAAAAAAAATGCCATGAAAAATGCAAAAATGACAGTTTAATATCAAATAAGCAGATAAAACACATAAGGAAATTAAATTAACAAGTTAGTCAAACAATATAATCTAATGGTTAGAATCTAATTAAATTTTCCAGCGGAGTCGCCATTTCTGTTACGCCGAAAAATGATTGACTCTTAAAAAATAATGAAAAATCAGTTTAAAAAAATCAAAAATTGATTAAAACTCAATTAATTTGAGAAAAACCAATTTTTTGAAATTTTAGGAAAATAGAGTCGCCACCTAATTTTTCGGATAATTAGGAAATCATTAAAATATTTTAAAAGACCCTAACAGAAAAAATCTTTTAAAATCCAAAGAATGAGTTCGGGTTCTCATTTTCATTTCGAGAAGGTTTTACGCACTCGAAATGTCCGCTAAATGCGGTTATTCGGCGATTAGGTGATTTGACTAACTTTAAAAAATATTTGTTTAATTTGAAAATAAAAATATTGATTGGATTTAAAAATTAACTAATTTTTAAAAGATTTGAATAAATTTGACTAAATTGAAAACAATTGACTGCACTTGAAGAAAATCGATTATGTTTGAAAATTGAACTAAAGTGCAAAAATCGCATTTTTTATCCTTTTATTTTATTTATTAATTCATTTAAAAAACCTTTTATATTTTTGCTTCTCGATGAAAAATACTTTTTCGAAATAGAACGACAACTAACAAAGATAACATCAACGGTTGTAACACTTTTGGGGAATTTAATTAAATTAAAATCAAATAGAATAAAATGTTAGCGTTTAAACAAATACAAACATATATAAAAAATAAAAAGAAAGAGTTTCAGCAATTTCGAGCCTTTATCCCGTTTTATCTCTGTCACAACACTTGCTCCTCGGAATTGGTATGGTGACTTCTTTCTTCTAAGAATTGGGCTGACTCGGAATAGAGGTAATTTGGGCCTCCGTGGCCTAATAAATGCAGGAGAGATTGGGGGAGTCCCAACGAGCTCCCGAACAAGTGTTCATATAACATAAAAAAAAAAGAAAAGAATTAATATATGAACAAAGTATCAATCATTAAGAAAAAAAGAAGAAATCTTTTTTAAAAAAATGAAATAAAATAAAATTCGAGAATATCAATTTCTTGTGACAAAGCAAATTGATTTCACCAACATTCCAAGGAGTTAAGTTTATATATTGTGATTTAGAACCCGGAAAAGCAAAAACTCAAATGAAACAACCACATATTGGCCAAACTTACAATTACAAGTTATATTTCATCTAGAGCTTGACAAGACTCTAAGTAGGCTGATATAACACCTACTGGCAGCAAGACGGATGACAGAGAAACTTCATACAATAAATAGAACAATCACAGCAATAAAGAAACAATACATCTATCAAGAACATGGTATACAGCATGCAGCAGATATGCAGACAACAAACAGTCACATTAATATTGATCTTGATCCATAGTTATGCATGCTTTCAACAAGAAATAGAGGGGTAAACAACTAATAGAGAGACACAAATGGATCCATGATGGCTTGATAATCAATTTTTCAACAAGATACAGCAGTGTGAATGTCAAGCAAATAAGACAACCTCCTACACTATGTCATGCAAAACGGATTCATTTCCAAATATTAGAAGTAGAGGAACAACAACAACACCAACATTTATGTTTACATAATCATATGAATCAAAGGCATGAAACCAGTAGCTTAAAGCAGGCTGCAGCATGTCTGATGTATTGAATAAGCAGACAAAAGAAATTTACAGTTTTAAAGATAGACTAAATCCAATCATGAACTCATATCAATTGCAAAGCTCTTTATTCGTCAAACTAAGAGGGAAGGGTACACAATCTCAAGCAAATATTCTTTGTCTTAGAACAAAATATGCAAAAATATTGAGCATCTAAAGCAACCATTCAGAAACAGCCTTTTTCAGATCAGGAATAGAGTAATAAGAAGACGCAACTTATTGACTCTAAGTAACGATTTAACTATTGAGATTCGACAAGCATGTATTTTATCAGATTACAACAGCCTAATTATGGCAAAACAGTCTCGTAAGACTTGCTGGACTAAATGGCATTTGGCTATGGACAACGTATGGACAAAGGTAATATTATATTGTAGATTTTAATCACTTGTCATGCTGAAATGTAGAAGAACCAACAATCAAGGCACATCAATCTATATTAGGGTGGGAACGGGAACACAAAACAACCTAATTTGATACTAATCCAGTGATGTTAACCTGATAACAAAATACATGAGGAAAGAAAGTGAACAGACAGGAAGAGATCATGTCTCTCTGATTCAAAACACAGCTGAAGATTCCAGTTTATCATATGTGAATTAGATCCACTCTCATATCCAGTGCTTATGTGGATAGACTAATTTCCTCTTATGTATGTGTGTGTGTATACAACAGGAAATAATCAATATACAGATTGACACAAGCATTTAACGTAAGTTTGAACAAACAATAATACTACTTTAAGCTGTTTAAGCTACTGCTCTGACTGAATAGATAGGAGAATCAGTTATAGCATTGATTAAACACCACTGGTATGAACATCTATATCTCTCAATTATGTCCTGATTTGCAATAAACTCTACAGTAAGACAACACATGAGGCTATCGGATGGCATAATTGTGATACGGCCTTGCTATATTTTTTGCTAACAGGGGCCTGAAATTGACTTTTAGAGTCATGTTGATAGATTGTGTTTATACAACAGTGAAATCTTGGTATCTGATTGAAACCACGTATCATCAATACTGACCCAAATCAGATTTATTTAGCGAATCCATTTTCACAAGTAATGACTTAGATATATCAACGATCAAACAACAAACAATACTGGCATTTTGATCCCTCACAACAGGGTATCTTCAGTTAAAAACCAAACATTTGCGGGTATTTATCTATATTTTACGTTCAAACCAAAACTTCAATATGAAGGAGCAAGATTAGACATTACCTTTGTTGGGGCAGTGAAATGGGACGACGACGAGCTTGACGAACTTATGAAGAAATCAAACAAAATTCGATTTCCAGGAAATTGCTTCTGGGAACTCCCCTGAACTGGGATTAAAATTGGAACTTGTTTTCTAGGTATTTCGATTACTCGACTTCTGCTTCAAAAATCTTTTTGAACAAATTTTCCTCCCTTTTTCCGCCCCCCTTCTATATTTTAATCCCCCTCCCCGTCGACCCCCTTATTGTTTTTCTCCTATTGTTCCCCGGTCTTTCTCACTGTCCTTAAATTGAAGAAGGAGAAGTTTATCTAGGAGCTCGTCATGGTTCGAAAATGGGAGGAAACGGACGGGTTTTGAATTCAAAATTGAATTCGAAAGTGGGGAACAAGAGCGTTGGGGATTTGGCGCATGTGTGGGGGAAACGACCGTTGCGAGTTGTCGGTTGGTCGGGTTTTGGTCGTCTGGTTTTGACGGTTTTCTGGGTCACTGGTTTTTCTGGTTTTAGAGGGAATGAAGAGGAAGAAGAAGAAGAAGATGAGGGGGAGCGATGGTTGGGGAAGATGGTCGGGGGAAGGAGGGGCGACGGCGGGGCGGTGTAGGGTGCGGCGGCGATTAGGTTTTAGGTATTTGATTTGGGGGAAATGGGAGAAGAAAGGGTCGGGGAAGGGATAAGAACGCACGCGCCCGGTTTAAAATTCAATTTTTTTTTTTGAAAATATTGTTTAAAAATCATAAAATAAACCCCTCCCCTTGAATAATTTGACACCGTGGAGGGTAAAAATTGAGTGTCAACAATGGATTAAAAGAAATTGGTCAGTTAGTCAGACGAGTGAGACAAGCCGTGAAATGCATCAAATAATCCCCCACACGAATTAAAAAATTTAAAGAATGTTGTGAATCTTAATTGATAACTCGTAAGAAATCATTATGTTTGGATTTTCTTACTCGGTGGAACTTTATGCACTTGATGCTTGATACGGTATAATATTTTGAACTTGCATTGAAAGATATAGTTTTTATGATACTAGATTCCTTGATTATCTCTGTACCCAAAAATGGAACTAGTGTCCTCACTAGAGATGACTGGGAAAAATTGAGGCAATGGTTAAGTTCATTGAAACTTTTTATATACTTACTATGGTCTTTAGTTCAAAGTATGTCAAAAATAACGTGCATTTTGTGGAAATTACAAAGCTTGATTTTATTTTGAAAGAGATAACGAAAAATGAAGATCCTTATTTGAAAAAAATAAAAAAAAGTATAAAATAAAAGTTGAAAAAATATTGAGGTGAGCCAAATAAAATGAACAATATGATATTTATATCAATTGTGTTGATCTCTGTAACAAGCTTAATATTTTCCTTGTCAAAATTTATTTATGGAGGTTGTATTCTCTATCTTCTAATAATCTCCTCGTCCATTTATGTATAATTTTTAAAAAATATTAAGTATAAAATAATAATAATAATACTCAAACGAGAACAAATTGCAACTACAGTGAAATTCGAGGACCAATTTGGCAATTTACTTTCCTGCTCCAATAACCTCAAGCTGGAACCTTGCAACAAATTCGGGTCCAACACACAGTCCGACAGAAGATCGTCCCTCTTCACGCCAAGTCCCATTTCACAAATCGCTATCACTCGATAATGGAGGCAATCGCCGAGTCATCGGAAGCAAATGCAAACTCACCGTCGCCGTATCCTTCCCCGTCTTTACCACCAGAAAGAGTTAAGCATGAAGACAAGTCAAATACTTTGGTAGAGATTGTCCCATGGATCGACAACGCAGTGCAACAGGCGCAGCTTGCCCAGAAGACTATAGAAAACACCTTCGAGAATGCAATTGTGGTGACCAAATCTCGCCTTGATCGTATTTTAACCACATCCTCTGCGCACTTCAATCAAACACTTGTAAGCTCCATTATTATCTAGATGTATGCTTTATATGACTTCCTAATGCAAGTGATTTTGTATATCTTTTCTTCCAAATTAGCAATTTGATTCCGCAGCTCTGTATCAGCTTAATTACAAGTACAATTCGTTTCATTGCTGCAACTCTCAGTTCAATGCTTTTTGTCACCTAGCGAAATTCATTTTCCATAGTTTGTTCCATATAAAAGTTGATGAAATATGATAATTGTACAAGGTAGGATTATATTTAATATTCACAACAATCTCCAAGGTTTGATTGGAAAAGGTGTGATATTTGTAAGCGAGGGTAATCATTTGCTTATCAGACTTGCTCCTCTTTGGTGGCTATATTTTCCTTGGAGAAAATATCTTCATCTCTCTAAGTAACAACAAACTGGAAATTTGTTCCGCAAGATACCAAAACACAACTACCTCAGTCCAATTTCATGAATATTGGACAAACGTGTAAGTGCATCTATATTTGATGAATTAAGACCTGAGAACTGGCTGCATTGTTTCTGCAATTATTGAAGTTTATCATATATATAACTTATAGGAATTAAAGTATTAAACTACCGCATCTTAGTTTGTTAATATCCAACACCACTATGCCCCCTTTGGTACACATCTAATGAAAGAAACAGAAGATTGTTTCAAAATAGAGAGATGTAGAAATCATTAAAAGATCCCTTTTATTTCACTTGCATTTTGGCATAAAGAGAGAATTATGTGTTGTCTGGATTGTTGGCAAATTGAGATGAGTGTGGATGGCTAGTATTGAATCCTATAGACAGCTTATACAGTACTTTGAGCACTGACTTCGTTAAAGGCTTACAGAAAAATAATGAGGTTTTCAAGGAAACCAAAACTGCAATTATATGTTTTTGTTATTCAGCAATTACTGAGCTTGTTAAGTTGTTTTGGATGTTTGATGCTCTCTACGATATTATGGATTTTGGAATGAATTAAGCTTCATCTGATTTGGATGTTGGCTGACATGCTGCACATTTCAATGAGAAGATTATACTATCCCTATCATCTTTACTTTCGTTTCACCTGGAGTATTTGGCTTGTATTGCATAAACAGGAGCAGATGACGCATGGTGCAATCCTTTTGTGTGTTTCTCAGACCTTTCCTCTTAGGAAAACTCCTTACTTGTGCTACCCTCAAATAAGATGGTTTCTTTTAAGTAATGATTACGCGTTATTTTTTTGTTCATTGCCTAAATTACTTAAATTTGTGCATGCTGGTTGCAGGATTCCTTTCAAGATTTGAAGTCTGAATATAGTGTATATGAGGACTTGGTTTTTGGGAAGATCAGAGGTTTGTTCTTACCATTCATCCAACTGTTACATTGTGTTTTAATTTCTCTCCATAGCCTCAGCTTTGATCAGTGGAGAATATGCTGCAGAGGGTCTTCTCCTTGCTGCTTCACACCCCCTAGCAACTACTGGAGCTGTTCTTGGTGTTGGAGTCCTGGGTCTGAAACGTAAGTCTATTCAAATCTCTAGGCGCTGAATCATATTTCAGGGATGGATACATGTGGTTTGAGATAGTCAAAGTGTTATCTACTTAATTCCTATTCCGTTTGGGTCCCACATAAAGGACACAAAGGGTGTTGATTGTGCAATTGGCTTTTAGCCAAGCTTTGGTAGTCTATTATCAGCATTCTTGGATTGGACTTTTCTTACTTGAGTATTATACGTATGTATACAATATATCATTGCATAATTTAATTAACCTCCCTTGTACTTTGTTAAAACTAGAGAGACCTCTTATTTGGTTTATGATGACAAGCTGCAGCATTGGGCTTCAAGTAGTTGGTACAAAAGTCTGCCCTTTTGTCAGAAGTATTGTTCTTTGATAGGCCAAAGTTGTTGATTATCAGATCTTCTATTGGCTGTTGATGTTTATTGTACAATTTCATTTGGAACGGTGTGTCAAAAGATAAGGAGAACTTTGGCAAAAAATTGCGTTGTCTTGCTGTGTACCTTCTGCCTTTTATTTTTATTTAGTTGTCACATTTTCTAGCATGGGTAAATCAGCAAGATAGTGTCAAGCTAATTGTCTTTTTAACACTTGGCCTTCTTTGTGGAAGCTGAGGTGAGGTATATGCAGTTATAGGAAAAACTGAAACTAGAGAGACCTCTTATTTGGTTTATGATGACAAGCTGCAGCATTGGGCTTCAAGTAGTTGGTACAAAAGTCTGCCCTTTTGTCATAAGTTTTGTTCTTTGATAGGCCAGAGTTGTTGATTATCAGATCTTCTATTGGCTGTTGATGTTTATTGTACAATTTCATTTGGAACGGTGTGTCAAAGATAAGGAGAACTTTGGCAAAAAATTGCGTTGTCTTGATGCGTACCCTCCGCCTTTTATTTTTATTTAGTTGTCACATTTTCTAGCATGGGTAATCAGCAAGATAGTGTCAAGCTAATTGTCTTTTTAACACTTGGCCTTCTTTGTGGAAGCTGAGGCGAGGTATATGCAGTTATTGGAAAAACTGAAACTAGATCTATGTTATTAAGCAGACTAAAGAGAGGCTAAAGATCTAAGCTATTATGAAAAACTTGAGAGGAGGTCAATGTAATGCAGCCTTCAAAATTTTGTACTTAAGACTCATGTGTGTTCAACTGTTTGGTCCTTTGTGTTCATGCTTGCCTGAGTGATCTTTACTCATGCAGGGCCAAGGCGTTTTTTGTACTACAGTGCTATGCGGCTATTTGTGCGTGAAGAGGTAACTATCAGTGCTTCATGTTGTTCTCCAGGTGACAGGAGTATATCTGAAATTCATTTAGGATCTTAGATTCATTATATGCTTAGGAACCAGTGATAAAGGAGGATGGATTGCCTATTCTATTTATATCGAGTGTGAGATGTTTGATGAGGCTTGTTTTGTAACGCTGAAAATCATTATTCATGGGTATACTGTCTGGTTAGGGTAGCTTGAATTATTTTGACAAATTAGCAGTAGCAGGTTATTTTGTTACAAATTTAGGACATTAATAATGAATTTCTAATTTTTGATTATGGGAGCAGGCCTTGCTTTCTAGGGCAGATGCAAAAGTCAAAGAATTACAGAAGTCAATTGACCTTCTGAAGGCTGAAAGTGCGAAATTGGAGGTACACATGTTATTTTCCCTGGTTTAAGGTTATGATTCGTTAAATTACTTTTTTGTTGTTTGGATAGATCCATTTTAACTGGTGCTCGGGGAACAAATGTTTGTCAAGCTGGAAAATTTAGTGATGATTGCCCAGTTAATTAGTTTAATAAAACTATATTGCTCTACTTTGTAGACGTATCTGTTTAAGAAGTGAAGTGAATCTTATTCTTGGCTTGTCATTGCAGAATCAAGCGGTACATGCTGAAGGAGAGATGATACGAGGAAGGACAAAACTCAGGTTTGCATTTCTGGCTGCATTTTTGTGTATATATAATTCATGACTAGCATATCTGAACAGGCTGATACAGGCAAGCAGGCAAACAAATCCGTAGTGTCATACAGTCAGCATATAAGATAGAAAGACAAGCTACAGGTTTGCAATCAACTCTCTTTTCCATGTTCAAGGAAGTCTATAATCCACACTTGTCAAATGGATGAGAGATAACTTAGCAAAATCAAATATTTTTTATTAGTGATTCTTTAGGTAGGAGCTTCTCTAATTAATATATGTTTTCTCCAGGCCTCCAAGATGTTCTTAAAGAGCTTCCCCGAAGAGAAGTTTCACACTTCCGGTCACAAGTAAGTTCCCTAGGCTGCTCCTCTCTAATATATCAAATAGGCTCATCTACTGTATCCTTGATACCTTAAATTTGATATGAAAAAATTATGAAGAAAACATATTTGCATGTGTTGAACTATGAATTTGAGATTTGGCCTTCCAAGAAAATTAAAATGGAAGAGCATGACTAATTGAGCCAGTTAGTTGACTATTTCTTCATATGACTTTGCATTGTAAATCCTACTTCCCTGCAATGTAAATTTGGGAGGAAACACTGGTTAAAAGACAACTGGGAATTTAATTTTTCCATCCTTGAACGCCAACTCCACTTCAGTTTTCTTTGTCCCTTATTTGGATATTGTAATCACTATCTGCCCATTCCTCTTATATAAAGATGCTTATTGGTTATTAAACCACAATGCAATATATAGTAATTTCTTAAGAATTGAAATCAAACATAATATAATGTCTGTACTATCTTAATCTGACTATTTTTTTGGTAACTGAGAACTTTTCCATTACCAAAGTGAGTATTGCAATGCAGAAAAACAACCTTACCACCGTACATAGAGCCCTAGTGATTAAGGTTACAACCAAAAACTTCTAGACATAGGACCTATTTGTCAACTAGGGTAAAAGTTCAAAGTTTGCAATTCCTAGCTAATCTTGGTTTCAAGTTCTCTCAAAAGTAAAATTCCTGGGCTATCATCTTCACAATCACTTCAATTGGCCGTGACTTGCACTGAAATATGCGGTTGTTCCTCTCTCGCCTCATGTAATAGAGACTAGCAGCCAAGCACATCCTATATATTTCCCATTCACTTTGGTACGTTTGAGATGTGGCACGACTGATTAGTACTTCTTCTGTTTCAATTTTTTTTCTTAGTTAGTATTTGGTTAGTCAAATTATATTTTCTTTGACCATAATTTTTTCAAATTCTTTCTATATAATTTGAATTGTTAACTATTATGACTTGTATTACTTTTTATGTAGTTTCTAAATATGTAATCTATTTTGAAAAATTGAAGATTCTACGGCCGAATTCATACAAAACATTAGTTTAGTTTGACTCTCATACTCCGAATAAAGCCAAAATTTTGAAATGAAGGGAGTAGTATTTTTTATGGCATTTTCTAGTGTAGTTCTCAAACTACAAAGCCAAGTGCTCTTCATTACTTTGATGTTAGAGAAGTAAAACCACGTCAACAGATGTTAGAAGAAATTTAGGATAAGCAATATATTTCACAGGCATTTTAACTAAATCCAGTATCAACATAGGAGACGTATGGATGTGCGAACCTTTGAGAAAGTTGGAAAGATTGTTTGATTAAAGTTTCCTCAAGAATTTTTGGATGAAGAAGCATTTTGAGGCATTTTTGAACAACTAATTTCTCCTTTGTCTCACAGAACTCTGTAGCAACAACAACAACAACATACCCCGTGAAATCCCACAAGCACAGAACTCTGTAGCACTTCAAAAATTTTACTTAACAATTATTTGAACACATAATTCCTATATGAACTTTTTTCCACACTGATCTAGAAAAACTTAATATGAAAATTGCCGAATTGGCTCCTGACTAGTGATGATAATACTTTGACCATGTGGTATCAGATATGACATTTGGTGTATTTCACTTATCTGATATGTGGTGGGGTTTTAAATTGTAGTGTTGTTCAACTGTTAAGATTCAAATATGTATTGTAAGTGTTGTTTTTAGAATCCAAAACAAGTGCTTCAATTTGGATATTTGCTCCTTCAGTTCAATGATCAAATCATTAGCATACTATGAGAATGTTGTGATGCTATGGCGTATTTGGCCATAGTCAGATTGTATCATCTTTGCTTTTTCTCTTTTTTGTATAAATAAGTGGAAATTATACCATCTTCTCTTGATGACATTGATTTCTGGTATCAGGTTTCCAGTCTTGCTTCAGAGGCGAAAAAGGAAAGGAATGTTCTCACCAAGGAAGTTACAAAGATAAGCAACTATGGCATATCCATCTGACTACACTGCACTCTTGTTTTATATGATCCAACACATGGTGGAGTTAAGACACCAAATACTGTTTCTCTCTGACTCTCCCTTCACCTCTCTCCCTTTTTCTTTTCAAGTTAGAAAGAGCATTCGGGGAGCTCTGTTTTTGGTCATTTTATAGTTCAGTTATCAACTCTGACTTCACTGAACGCCGCACGACGTTGAGAGTCGGTTATTCTGCTTGTTGTTCTATTCTGAATAAGTGATGGTTTGGGTGTAGAGGTTTTGGGGCATGGGCTTTTTACTGATTAGAGATCGCTGATGCTGGAATCTAACCCTTGCTTTGTACATTTTATTAGTTCTGTCACGACTCTTACTTTTTAACTCGATTCATTTACACTCTTTCATCAACATATGATGGTTGAATAAAGTACTGTAGTAGGCTATTTTCATGGACAAACAAGCCCATAATATCTGCATCTTTACAGAACAGAAATATATGGGTTATACCTTTGTAGATTAGAGAACAGTCGTCCATACAGTATTTATTCGTCCCACAAACCATTCGATAGTACATATCTTTCACCTTTTTTATAAATTACTGCAACTGGGAGTTGTGAATGAAATATAATTAAAAACTTAGAAACAGAGCAGCAAAGTAATGCAAAATGAAGCTACAATAATTAGACTACACAACTTATTGCTGCAATTCATGCAGTAACATTAAACTAGCCAACCACCACAAATTTGTTTAGGAAAATAACTTTCTAATCCGAGAATTTATTGAAATAATTTGGATAAAATTTATGTACACCTCAATCTCTCAATACTCTAGAGACTATATTGAATATATTATTATTGTAAACTTACAAATAAAATAAAAAAAAACAAAGATTTTTGAGGAATGGGATGCATTGAAGTTGCTGACTTGATAATCGTAAGTTCGATTAAGTCGCCATGTGATTACTGTTTAATCCAAGGTGACGTAGAATGTAAAATATTTTCAAGCCTATCCCAGTCACGTGAAATGCCCAGCCCACCTCCCATCACCGCAACCCTAATTGCCAGGTGCGAAATTCAATAAAAATGCGTTTGCTCAAATTTCCAAAAATTACACCAGGCAACAGAGTAATAAGATTATTCTGAACTCTATTTTCTCAAGAAAATAAAAACAAAAACTAAACAAATGTTTTAAAAAAAGAAAAGAACGTTTCAGATTGTAAAATTAGCATGATAATAATAAAAAAGGAGTCCACGGTTAGCTCCGCGGTAAAGACACGATTCTCTTCTCTCTTTATATGACGTCAGCTGGCCATAAAGTGATGTCCGTACATTCCCTCCTCCATCGATGGCGGCATTTGTTGTTGCTGATGGATCATTTCCTTCTGTCGACGGAGCTCCATAACTTTCCGGTGAGAATTTGAATGCTGTGTTAACACAAAAGTTGGGCTAGCTGCGGGGCGGTACTCCGGGACTAGCCGGCCCGACTTGTACCTAACTCCACAGGCATTGCATAGTGTTTTCGGGCCTAGAGGCCCAGTTCTCCACTGAGGCGTCTTCTCCGAAGCGCAGTGTGTGCATCTCCGTGGCACATCTTCGTTCATTGAAGACGACCTTTCTCTGGTATGTACTGAGCTCTCCTTGTTCTTATTAGTAGTAGCATTAGGGTTTTGGAGTGAGGATGTCCAGCTTGAAGTGGAACGAGAACGTTTGCTTCTTGACCTGCCGTGAAACGACGACGTAGTATTGGAACTGAGATTCATCGTTCCGGTAACGGAATTAGCCGGAAAATTACTGAATGAATCTTCTACGAAGTTCGATAGCCATTCTAACTCCGCTACATCATCACTCTGCAACAAAAAAAAAACACAAATTTCTCAATAACTGATGTAAACTAGTCCGATCCTAATTCATTGAGCTTAACAATTTAAGCTCTAAGATTGAGATGATGTGGTGAATTTCAACATGATATAATTCTTACTGGAACGCATAGGTTATCGGTGAAGTGTTCGTCGGCATTAGGAAGAAGAGTGTCGTAGTAATTGTTGGCGGCGGAGTTGTGGGAGTGAGGTTGAGAGTCGGAGTTGTTACTAATGGAGAAAATTTCATCGTTAGAGAAATCGAGCAGATCATCAATACGAAACAAGTCAGGTGCAGAGTGCAGACCGTAGACATCCATTATAGATAACAGAAAAACTCTCAGACTTTCTCTCTCTACTAACAGAAGAAGATGGTGTTTTAGAGAGAGAAAGTGAATGTGAGAGCAAGGGGGAAGGAGAGATAGTGTGATAGTAATAGATATAAAGGAGTAGGGTGCAAGGGAAGGTAGGCAAGAGGGGAGACAAACCAACGTGAAGAAAAAATCCTCGTGTTATTGGCTCACAACTTCATGGGGATTAGCAATTTTTGATTTATAAGTTAATAATCATGAAAATTTTTTATTTTTATTAGTTTACTTTAGAATTAACTACTTATAAGAATTAATTTAATTTACCTGTTAAGAATGTTTAAAATCAATACACTTATAAGAAAATACTATTTGGTAAAATGTGGATCTCCAAATTCAATGTTATCGTTTCAAATTCTATAGAGCATGATTTTTTTCTTTTTTGGATCAAAATTTGACATCCTGTACCTGGAAATTAAAGAAAGGAGAGCGGAAAAGCACTTGATTGGAAGGAGAGAGACGTTCAACCACTTGATCGTAAGAAGAGGACTTTCAGGGTTCGATCTATGATTGCGTCCTTTGGCTTGGTAGGATAGACACTCAGAAGGATATATTTACAACTTTTTAACAAATTAGATCTAGGTAAACAAATTCAACATCGTCTCTCTACCTTTTGGTATTGCTCAAGTATTCTCATATTTACTATTTAATCAAGTCCTTTTGATAGACATTTTGTAGTCTTCATATCAATGAAAAGAGAAAGCTAGAAGACAATTATAGACAATTTTATGTAGTTGAATTTTAGAATAAAAAGAAGATAGAATAACTTTCTTAACTAGCCTAGCATGTTATAAACCTATTGAGAGCAACAGCTAGATAAATCTATCACCCTTTAGCTCATTCATATTTGATAAGAGAAAGTTATTCAGATAGTACGTAAATATCTTTCACCTTCAATCTTAAATATACGAATTTTAAGAAACAATTTAGTCATACCTTTTTTGTACATTATTAGTAGATCATTTTGTATAAAAGGTTTATTCATATCTTTGTTGCATAAATCGTTTTGCATTAACTTTATAATTAAGAAAGCTCTAAAAAAATTAAATGGATGAACTCCATGTATCCAAATTCTTCGTGAAAAAAAAGGTTTAATGTTACGTTTCAAGTTTTGGTTGTGATTAAAAATTACACACGTAGTGGCAAGTTCATGAAATATATAAAACTGATATTAATAGTCAATTTTGTTATAATAAGTAGATTCGTTGATTACAATTTAACTTTGCACGAAATTCGTTTATACTCCCTCGTTCTTAATTAAGTTATGTTTTTAGTTTTGACATACTACTACTCAAGAAACTACTTGTTTGTAGAAAATAAGAAATATTTTTACTAATTTATTTCTAAACAAAAAAAAATTAATTAACAGTTCTTACTTATATTAACGAGGATAATTTAAAAAGAATAAGATCAAATTCTTCTTAAAACCTTAAAACATCATTTATTTTATAGTAAAATAAAAAAATTAAGATACCATTTAATTTGAAATGGAGAAAGTAAACTCTATGAGAAATTTCTCAAAACACAAGTAATGACGATGTAAATTTGAAATTCTATGATTTTAGAAACTAAGGAGAAATTTCCTTTAAACGTACAATCCTCCCAGGATTGTACAACAGCTTTTAACCTAGTATTTTTTAGAGAATTTTTCGGATAATTATCTAATTAAGAATAATTTATTCAATAAGTTTTTTTTTTAATAATTCAAAATCATTTGATTATTGATATTTTATTTACAAAGTCACCTAATAAAATAGGTGTGTAATGCATGCGATAGTTTAACACAAGGGGGATAAAATGGATAATATAATTTTTTTAATTTTATTTTAGTTTATATGAAATTTTCTATTTTAAGTAAACTTTATAAGAAATCTTGGATGGAGCCAAATATTCACTATTTTTTGGCTTTGGGATATTATGGAATAAAGCAAAATAACTCTTTAAAC
>JAABOM020000001.1:25617465-25634818 GCA_011800125.2 Solanum clarkiae | reverse complement strand
TCGACGCTCATCATGGGTCATTCGAAAACAGTCGCGCTATATTTTTAAACATAGGGGTCAGGCTGCGTACATCCGACCCCCTTTTACCCCGCAATGGGCGGGAGCCTTTGAGGCATTGGGATAATGTTGTTGTTGTTGTTTATAAGAAATAAAAGGCTATCCATTTATTTTATTGGCCAACCCTACTTGCCCGATCCGTTATAACTATCGAGTCAAATACATATATCCTTTTGTTTACATTTTTAAAACATCTCAATTAAGAAATAATAAAATTTCGATTAGTGTCGATTCTAAAGAGTTAGGAAAAAGATAGGCGTCTTTGACTACTAATTTGAGAGGCTAGATTGTTTTAGCAAATAATAGGTTGTAAGGGTGCGCATTGGTCGATTTAGTTTGGTTTTATATATTAGTGATTCGATTTATTGATTTTTAAATATGCTAAATTAATAAAAAATTAATAAAATAATATTTATCAGTTTTCAGTTTATCGATTTTAAGTCCTTAACGATTTGGTTTTTGATTTACCAGATAAGAATGATAATGAAAATTTGCATTAATAAAAAGCAGATAGAGTACAAAAGTATGTTTACAAACTTGAAAAAACTATAATTAGTTAATTACAAACTAAAATACTAAAGTGGATAACTAATCAATTAATTATTATAAAGATTAAAATATGTAAAGTATTGTTATAGTGCCTTATTACTATTAAATTACGAATATTTAATATTTACGAAAGGATAAAATAGTAAATTATTATAATCTTATTGGGTTATCGGTTTATCCAATAACCCAATAGTAAAAGCCGGTAATCCAATAATTTCTTTTTTCAAAATCATTAAAAATTTGATAAGCTAATAACCCAATAAGAATAAACCAATAATATTTTTATCGGTTCGATTTTTGCACACCCTTAATAGGTTTGAAGAAAAAAATTGAGTACTATCTGTAAATAAAAATAAAATTTTCTTATAAAAAATAAAATATTAATTGGTATTTAAAAACAGCCGATTGTAATAAAATTATTATCTCACAAATTCAAAAAAAGTACTGATTTATAAAAAAATATATTATTATAATTATTATTATTATTTTAAAAATATTTGTAGGAGTGCATGGTTTCTTTTCATGTGCAAGATTGTGGTCCTTCCGTGCTAGTGAGTAGTGACCATTGCACTTTCCTGAGATACGGACATATCACCTTTTTCTTTTATCCTTTTTTTTTCACTAATAAAATATTAATTATTTCTTCAATTCTTATCCACAATCTTTTCTTTCTCTCATATTAATGCTTTTACCTGTACGTCGACTTATACAATTTTTGCACATATTGGAATAAATTTTTTAAATAAATAAGTAAAATCCCAAACTTTTTTTTTCTTTTGATCACACATATAGTAGAAAAAGAAACATGAATGTGACTCATACATTAGGTGTGTTCATATTGAAAAAATCTCTGGTTGAAAAATAAATAATTTTATTTGTTGCACCGTATTCGATCGTAAAAATATATATTATATTAATTTTTAGAAGGTTTGCTTGCTTACCTTAATTAACGGTATCTTTTTATCACCAACATTTCTGGTTCTTTTTCTTGGGATTCCTTTGGAGTTTAGTGAAGATATTAGCAGAGGAATCATCAATTATTTAGTTCCATGGGTATTATTTTCCTTTTCTTAGTTGTCCTAATTTACTATTCCTAACTTAAAGAAAAGAAGATCTGTTGAAATAAATAAAGAAAGAAAAAAAAAGAGTGAGACAGTTCAGTGGTTTGTCATGTGACCATTTAATCAAATCACATGACTAATCAAATGTACTAAAACTAATGAATAAACAATCAAAATCCATACAAAAACTAAAATTTCTTCTTTTACTTGTCCCTTGTCGGTGCTCACTCTTCTCCTCCTGCAATTTATTGTATATATACACATAAAATCTTATTTATTTTGAATTTATTGATTTAAATGCTAAATTCGCATCAACTGCTCATTTGGTTACATATAATTTTATTGTCACATAAAATTTGTTATAATTTTTTGAAATTTGCAAAACTCTAAAAAGACGACTTAAATTCAAAATCACTCACAAAAATTTAAACACAATTTAATTTATATTCATATTTAAATACAATTTCAATTTTCAAATACTATTTACAAAATAAATACTCCTTGTGTCTCATTTTAAGTGACACCTTTTGATTTGACATGATGTTTTAAAAAGGGGAGATTTTTGAAACTTGTGATCTAAAATAATTCTAAGATATTTGTGTGGCTGAGAATTATTTCATTAAAAGTAAAAAAAATTAAATTAAATTATTTTCAATTATAATAAGACGACATTCTTTTTGAGACAGGAAAACGCATATAAAGAAAAATTGTGAATCCTTTCTCTAATACTTGGCACTAGGGTAAAGGGAATTAATATTTATTTTTTGACTGAGAGAAGTAGTTGTCGACTATAATTTAAACATGGCTAGTGGTGCAAGTGCATGCACTCTCCAAGAATGAACTAATTTATTAGTCTTCCGGTCATAAAAATCAGGTCACATTAGGATGATGGTGTAAAGAGTTATTTTCTTTTGTTTTTTATTCATGTCACATACTTTGCTTTCTTTTTCTAAAGTTTATATTTATTTTGAGTGAGATGATTTAATCATAGTCACATAAATGATCAAGAAATATTTTGGATGAAAACTTTCAAATACTTTTTTTCCTTAAATTTTGTGTTAAATAAATTTGCAAAAAAATTGAAACTTATAAATTGGTAGGGGCCTCCTATGTGGTGGTTCTGACTTTACGGTATGATCCAAAGAGTGAGGTAATGCAATACATGACGGTTCGAAGGATAAAACTTTAACAAATTATAGAAATAAAACTGCAGGTATTACTGAATTTGAGGGTACGGTCCGTACCTGCAGAGAGGGAGCTAGTAAAAAAGTTTCTCTCTTTCATAAACTACTAAAATATATATATGTATATGTCACTTCACTATTCTTAGACAATGTAAGTAAAGTAAAAAAGAAAAAAAAGGGAAAAGAATAGACAAAGGGATGATGCATCCAACTTGTGATTGTTTTGCCATTCATGACAAAAGCTTGCTCTTTTTTTTTCTTTATAATCTTCGTATTATTTAGATGCATATTAACTAATTTTGTATGATATTTATTATCATTTATCAAAAACAAATACCATCAAGGCTATAACATATAGTATAAGAAGAAATCACTAAATATTTTATATTTATTAAAATTTAAACCTAAAATGTCATGGTGCTCGACCCACTTCATTGATCTTTCATATCCGGCCATTAATTTGGATCATCATTCATCAATATATTTTAACAAGTAACAATTACTAGTATGTGTTTTAAGGATATACTAAAAATAAGGGATCGTTTGTGGTGAGATAAAAATAAATAGTCACAGAATAAAAGAACAATGAAGGAATAAAATTTTGATATCTTATTTGATTGTCAAGTTTGAGATAATCTATCTCACTATTTATATCATGATAGTTATCTCATATATATATATATGAAAGAATAACTTATTTCTGAATAGCTAATTATAAAATAATTAATCATAAAATAAGTTATTCCAATCAGACCGCCCGTAGAATCATTGTAATCGTACGAGTAAATTTTGAGTATTACGAGTTTTTAAAGATGAAATGAAATAGCATATGGAGAGAGAGACAGATGACTAAGAGTGTGTCAGTAACACATTGGGAGAGTGATGGCTGAGACAGTACTGAAGCACGTGAAATGCACGGGAGAAAGGGTACATCAAAGTTTTATTATTATTATTTTTATAAAAAATAAAATATTTTTTTTTGGGAAAAAGGGGTGGGGGATGTGCTGATCCCTAAGCAAAATGCTCGGCACGTGCGTCCCCCATGTGCATCCTTTATTAAATAACAATTAAATATATCATTTTTTAAATCAATTTTTTGAGACTTTTGGATATTGTATAATATTCCGTCCTTGAGGGGCGGATTCGTGCATTCTACATTTTATTAAATATTATTCCACATTTAAATTTGTTAGGCTTTCTTTATTATATTTTACTTTAAAAAAACATCTTCTTCTTTTTTTTTTTTAATTATATGTTTAAAATTATAAAATTAAAGAATAGAAGAAAAATTCGTAGCTTAGCATCTATATGTTCAATTATTCAGCGCCGAGTTGCCAAGCTTTGACGAAGTTAAAACAGAATTTTCTATCATTTTTCTAAAATAAATTAGTATGCATTAATAGTTTGACAAAAAAAAATGAAAACTAACATGTCATAATATGTTAAACTGGAGTGATAAAATATAGAAGTTAAATCCATTTGTAAAAGTGTATTCTCTTACCAAATGGTTAAACATCCAAAGTGAGTAAAAAGCAGCATGGCATCTTTTAGACATGAGAGTTTTATTCTTCTTGATATACTATAATGTTGGCAATATTTTGATGCCACTAAATCAGGTCAAAATTTGGTAATTATATAAAACTATCGTCCTTGCGGATAACAAGTAACAAGTCTGATTTTTTAGGTTATCAATTCTACATAAAAATGTCATTTGTGCTCAGTATGAACGAGAACACACACACAAAAAGGAAGAGGAAAAAAGAAAGTCATGTGACAGACCATATATTAACAAGGCTGGCAAATTCACGTGTGCCCATATGGAGAAGCCACTATTTTCTGCATTTCAAGTTGACCTTTCATCATTTAAAAACTCATCTAATAAACAAAATAATGGCCTCTGCATAAACCACCCCCACCCTCGTAGGAAAAAAGAAAGTGGGTTTTTATGCAGATGGAAATTGAGAGCAACACAAAGGTCAAACGAACTCTTTAGTTTCTCTCAACTTGGCAACAAAGATTAACAAAAGGAAGTGGCTTAACTTTAACGTAGAAGGCTTTATTTTACTGCAGAAACAGGAAAACAACAACAGCAATACAAGTATCTCTGCAGAATTTCAACTAGAATATACCATGAAGAACAAAATCCAGCACGTTAGAAGAACTAAAGTTTTTCCTAACAGCTTATGGGACTACATGTTAGGAGTGTTATCCACTCATTTTTATTTCTTATTTTAACTATTCAAATTCAGAAAGATCCTTAAATGTTTGTAAATCACTTTGTTCAAACAGTTGATAATCGACAAACCAAGCTAGGTATGTGCATAGTGCAACTGCGGAAGCTATGATGCTTCTTGTGTACTCAAAACTTCGAGAATGACAATAAAGAAAAGAAAAAAAACTGTAGTAGGAAAATATGCCAGCCTTCCCCAGCTATACACGTTCAATAACATCTCAGAAGCTTCGATTTTATAACTACCACTATTCAACAGTATATTAGATCTATGTAGTATCTATCTTGTACATCAAATCATCAATGTCACTGGCACACTAGATGTGATTGAAATACCAAAGTAGTACTTCTAAATTATGGAACCAGTCCAACAATTTAAACAGAAGGATACACCAACTAAAAGCAAAACTTCAAATATACCTATTCAGTCTTCTAAGAAGATTTTTACTTTGAACATTACTACAGTGTTAACAATCTCTTCAATATTAAACCCACAACAAATCACGAGATTTAAGGAATAATTTTCATGGGAAAAACAAAAACCCATTCTGAATCGACAAGGAGCCAGTGGCATCAATTCTCAAAAGGGCAATGAAAAATGCACACAGCAATTGTAAGTCCATCAAACAATCGCATTGCCTCCATCAGAATAAGCCCAGGACTATCTGCTGCCTAAATCCTACTCATCATTCTGGCTCTCATCTTTGACAAGCCTTATCATGTCATCGATTCTCAGAATAGTAATAGCTGCTTCTGTAGCAAACTGGTAAGAAATTACACTAGTATTAGAAAGGACAAATACTTAAACCTTGGCAGATTGGCAGTCCAGGGTAGATTTACCTGAATTATTTTTACTTTGCTCATTGCAGGCTCAATCACTCCAGCCTCCAAGTTATTTCGCACAGTGCCCTTTGCTAGGTCCAGTCCCATGCTGTATAACGCAACAAAGCCTGATTATGATAGCTCATAGGATGGCAAATATATTGATATATAGCATTCATTTGGTTTAGCAGTAATACATCATCCATCAAAAAGAAAAGTAAGATGTGGAGACCCCAAACAATATTAAAATCAAATGGCATAAGCTAGACATTTTCACTCTGGTGAGGTGATACAATGACACGAGTAAATGCCTCCAAGGGCGAACTGACCACTTTTCAGATCACTTTCATTTAATACCATTTTAAACATTTGGGCCACTAATCTAGAAACTTCAAGTTGGTCCAAACTGTAGATAGCACACAAAATTTTGGGGCATATAGTTAGCTCACATGATAAGCTGGTTAGTAAAGAAAAATGGCCAACCCATTAGTAACTCGACCTTCACCTAGGATCAGTCAACTCTTTCACTCTGTATATCAACCTTGAGAAACTGTAGATGTGTATACCAGTGATAGGGTCTGAGCGAGTTCGAGAAGGAGATGCCCAGAAGCATGCCTAGTGTAGTAAGAAAAGAGATAAGGAAAGAGATACATCTCATAGAAGTGGGTAGATGAATCATACTCGAGGCGATCATCAATCCCTTCACCAAAGGAAAAGGCCTTCGGAATGTTGAAGAAACTGTAACCCACAAGGATTTCCAAATGAACCCAACAAACCAGATTCTCACAAAACTAAAGACTTGAAATCCTAGTAACATACGAAGTGTATAATTGAAAAGTAGTGCATCAGCTTTGGCTAGAAGGCTCGACCAAACAACACAAAGATATACAGTTTCCAATTACCTTGATAAATGCTTTTTATCAGCTTTGGTTTGTGCAAGGTAATGGCATGAACGTAATTTAGATACCAAATCGCTGGAATCTTTAGCAGCATTATTTGCAAGAACCTGCACCAGAAGAAATTCACCGAAATTGATCATAGAACATATAAGTGGTGCAAGACCATCATCTGTTTTTGTTTTATACAAACTAGCAAGAACCTTTGGTATGACAAGTAAGGATTCAGCAAATTGTGCAATAGCCAGCTGCTCCCTTGACCCAAGAGTAGTAGCTAGGTACTCCAAGTAGACACATAAAGCAGCCTCAACAGCTCCACCACCAGCAACAACCTATTTTACCACAATAACAAATTGATCAGGCATTTATACTTCCACAAGATTTCACAGCTTCATTCTATAGCCATTACAAAATGGAGATTATAGTAGTCAATTTCCTCGATAGACAAATCAAATATTTGTGCTGGAAGATATCCACAAACAACTAGCAGTAAAATCAGTATGCACAGTTCTCCTTGTCGAAGTATAAGGTCATTGAAGTACCACAGACTGTTATACTACATAACATATGGAGTTATAACCTTTAGTATTTTCATCGTAGCTTTTTTACTCCCGTATTTTTCAAACCTGTTTTGAAAATGCTTTCTTGAGCCGAGGGTCTACTGAAACAGCCTCTCTATGATACACAAGATAGGGAGGATAAGGTCTCGTTCACCCCACCCCCCCCAAACCCCTTGATACCACTTGCAAGATCACACTGAGTATGTTGTCGTGGTTACTTTTAGATCCAACACATTATAGCAAGTATAATAGAACATGCTTCCTCACACCCTTCGAGGTGGCCCAGTGGTTTGAGCTTAGCCTTCCATGTTGGAAGTTTCAAGTTCGAACCCCTTGCCAGCGAAAGCAAAGGGTTTGCCTTCTGGGTCAAGCTCGTTGCACTGGACTTGCCTAGTGCGAGTTACCTCTCCTATGTGGTTTGTGAGCTATTGCATAAGAGCAAAGGTTTATCCAGTGCGCACCCAAAGGGTAGTGGCCGCGGGTTCCCCTTGTCATTAATTATTTTTTAAAAAAAGGCTTCCTCACAGCATGCCTAGAAATAGGATGCCCCCAGCATAAACTGGCATCTGTATAATTTACACAAAAACAAACGACAACTTCATTTAGTGATAATTTGTGGATACGGGAACTTACAGTTGTTGATTCTAGTGTTCTCTTCACAATGCATAACGCATCATGGAGGGCCCTCTCCATCTCATCAAGCATAAAGTCATTTGCACCTCTAAGTATTAATGAAACCTGATAAAGCAACAGATCAATCAATCAATATTCATGACCTTTGAGTTTCACCACAAGCTTCATTTGGAAAGAAAAGACAACACAAGAGGCACAACATTTTCCATCAAAGACATAAGAGTCATGGGAGAAAATGCAAATATAGGCTCAAAATATTTTTTGCAGTTTTAAACAACTAATCAGCACACCTACAATAAACTCAGAATTCTGTAGAACTACATACCGAACTTGTGGTTTTGGTTCCTTTAACCATTATCACATCATCATCAGCAATCCGCTCCTCCACCACCTCATCAGCATTTCCAAGAAATGATGGTTCAAAGGTTTCTTCTCCTTCCATATCTGCAAATGTTGAGACCTGTATAGCACAATACATGAGCACATGCCCTGTCCCCTTATAAAATTATGCTAGTAAGTCATAAATCACAAAGCAGCATTGTCATATGCCCAAAATTCTCGCCACTATCCTACTCATAAATTGTTTCTCCTTGGTCCTGCAACCACCTGCTGAAGGCCAAGCAGCTGTCTAAAGAGACTTCATGTAAACAACAGTTACCAATTTCAAAGATGAGGTAAAAAGACATCATGCCCTCCCAATTGGACTTCATTTACTCCAACAATTGATAAACCAAGTACAAACTCACTGAAAGTTGGTTCTTTCCATTCTTCTTGATCCCAACTCCAATCAAATAGAAATGTCTAACCTTTTTGTCCTTCATATGGCAATCCTGTTCGTCTTAAAAGTCCATTGTGGATTACATGATAGAACTCACCACACCAATTGTATCTTTTTCGACACTCATGATCATGAAAAAAGTATGCTAAAGCAAGGAAACACCAAGTCTTCCCCTCTCTGATCATACAACCTTAACTTCGTGTTCGAGTTGGACGAGCACTCCACCTCAAACCAAGACGTTGAGAGTTGAAGACAGTGAGCAGAAGTGGGAAAGAGATAATTTTGATCCTCAATAGCGGGTAGGAATTGCCATGACCCAAAAAAATAAAAAACCAGAAGAAAGTTCCCAGATCAGTCTAGTAAACATACCACAGTTGCGCCGGTTGCCTTGGCAACATGGCGCAAATCTTCTTTGCGCACACGCCTAACCGCAATGGCACCAGCTTCCACAAAGTACTGAAACAGGAAAATATGAGATTAGATCTTAACTGCACCAGCTTCTGCAATCACACTTCAGACAGAAGCACAAGAAATAAACAGAAGCAACCAGTATGGAATTTGTCTAGAAGAGACGAGTTAGGAAGGATATCCGCATTTTTTTAACCCTTTTAGTTTTGTTTTAAGGTAAATGATATGTTCAAGAGCTAAATTTTATATCAACACCAAGTACCCACTACCTCCCACCAGCACACAAGTACCAGTAGCTATGCCTGCGATACCTTCAACAGATGGAAAGAAATCACCTTGAGTTTTTTGCTTTAGCTGAGATTTAAACTTAAAGACCATAACAATTACTGAGACATCCTTGGATGCCTCACCAAAGTTGATTGAAATGATACTGGCACAATAAGGGTACCAGTTATCAAGAACATGCATGGAAAGATTAAGAGAACTACTAGAATGTACAAAATAAAGTATGGTACTAACAAGGCATCTGTTGCCTTTACAAGGAAATGTTAGTTGAGCTTAGGTATAGGAACATATTCCAAGTATGGAGCATTTGAAGGAGACACCAAACCATGAAAAGTAACAACTACAGTTGCAGCTTGCCTTCAGTGCCATGTCATCAATTCCTTTTGAAGTCAAGACGACATTGGCTCCCGCATTCAAAAGTTTCTGAATCCGTTCTTTTGTCATATCAGCTTCCCTGTATCACAAATTAACATTAGGCCTGAATTACAACATGCTGCCGGGTTTAACCAATACGTTGTAAATCATAGCTACAGAAGTCATCGGTTATCCCAAGTGATATAAAGGAAACAGCCTTGGGCAATCATTAGAGATAACAGGTTTATATCAGCCTCGGCCTCATCTATCATTCAGCAGAAGCAATAAAAAAATCCAATGTACTATGGTAAGCAGTCAAATACCCAACGTATTTGAACTGTAACATAAAGGTAGGAAATCCACATCAATCCTGAATCAAATATTTTATCACTCAAGGCTCCCGATTACATTTCTGAATTAAATTTTCCAGCACCAATCATGACCATATAGAGCAAATATTAGTTGCTATTTCTTTGGTTTCAGTTATGAGAAGTTGACAAGGAAAACCACATTTTGAGGCTAACAAATTGATAGCAACTGAATAGACTGAATGGTCCAGTAAAAACATCACCTTTGGCGAATCTTCTCAAGCTCTCGAGGATCAGTTACCAACACTTGAACACCCATCTGCATTTTTGTCTTTTGAAGATTGAAGTCAAGACAAGCAATCCGTGCAGGTGCAACTCTCAGAGGCATTCCTTGGGCAGCACGGCCAGTGTTCAGTGCATAACCCTTCAATAGATAGCTATCTTTCGCACTTTTCCCATGTGCTTTAAGTAAATTAATACCCTGGAAAGAAATAAAGTTTGATTCATAGTAGTGCTTGATCTATATGTCAAACAATCTAGGGAATCAACAGAATCAAACTGCATAAAACTAGTTCCTTTTATACTGGTACTATTGTATGCCTCAACATTAAGGATATGCTGCCAACCTCCAAAAAGCAACAAAAAGAATAAATGAATCAAAAACAGGTCAACATTGTCCTAGTGTGCTTCCAGATCAACAAAATTATAGAGAAAACCTTCCAAATTATCAGAACAAGTTTTCTTGAACATACAACACACCTTTATAGGATATTTGATTTCACCCCTAGCATTAGTCATCTTGACTGCCTGTACTGCTTCAACAACCTACAAATACAACAATGGCTAAAGACATTATGGCACCTGGCAATGATGTTTCACAAAAGTTATGGATACAAAAGACCCTTCCAAATCAGAAGGCATCTGGTTCGATAATTTAGCTGAACATACATGATAAAAAGTTGGATTGTAGAAGGAATAGCAATGAAAAAAGATCTTGAAACATTGACCTTACACAAGTACGAAAAATTATGCATGGAGCAAACATACAATTGTTAAGCAAGCATAGTCAGGGCCCTATTAGCCAAAAGAAACCAAAATCACAATATTGGGCATTAAATAGAAGTTAAACTGCTACGAACATAATTTCAGTAACGCAAGTGATTAGATGTACATATTGGGAAAATTTATGTTAAAAGGGAAGAGAAAAAAGAAGCAACTTCTTTCCAACAATTATGTTCTTAATAATGCTGGCTCAAATGGGGCAAGAAATGAAATTAGGTAGATATGATATTTTAAAATACTATCACAACTGCAGGAAGTTTAGTAGTCTTAGAGCCTGTTTGGATCAGCTTATGTTAAGCACTTTTGGAGCTAAAATGATAAATATAAGCCAAAAGCCAAAAGC
The DNA here is from genome assembly GCA_011800125.2 of Solanum clarkiae. Classification (NCBI taxonomy): domain Eukaryota; kingdom Viridiplantae; phylum Streptophyta; class Magnoliopsida; order Solanales; family Solanaceae; genus Solanum; species Solanum clarkiae. Next base: position 25,623,288 of record JAABOM020000001.1, on the reverse strand, counting down.
CAAAAGTCAATCCAAACAGGCTCATAGGCCCACTCTTTACAGTTTACCCCTTGCAAAGCATTAGAAACAATAAGAAATATGAACTTCCCCATGGTGCTCCATTCTTTTCCTATCAATACCACACTAATTGTATGTAAGCGAAGTATGAGAATATTATTAACCAGAAAGCATACACCTGATGAGTTCTAGGAATTAATTGCATAAAGGCAGCAACATAAAAAGACACTAAGCTGTGGTTCAGACTTAAGCAGGTAATAAGACCAAACCATTACACAACACATCCATAGGTTTTAATGTTCTGTATACGTAAATTGCACAAAAGGATTGCTCACATTAAACAGGTCTCACAAAAGCTAGTGGTTTTTTGGGTAGCAGTGCACGATAAGATTTTTCTTAGGTTGTTTGAACTTTGATGTACCCTCATGTTTTATTGGGACAAGGCTCAGAGCACTATTAATAAACTTGATTTGAATAATCAAAAAACTTATCCTTTGGATTTTCCAAGAATGAGCACAGTTGATTCAAGATAATCCAATTTCAACAACCACCATACCATATTAGCAAAGAAGTCACTATCATCTGCTATCAACTTTGATGACATGCTTGTCTTGGCACAGTTTATAAGAGAATCTTTTCCAAGCTTATCAACCTGAAAAAACAGTGGAGAACCTGGTAATGTCATCAACTGCATAAACATAATTGTCAAAAATCGAAAAGCATTGAAATGCACTAAGGTCTGCTAGGGTTTCAAGTACAAAGCACAATTAAATACTTGTTTTACATCAATTAAAGACGTTAATATAGAATAAAATAAAATATATGTATACATAATAACACAATACATGAAATCAAGTATATAATAAACACAACAAATTGACTATTAAGAGATAAAAATTGAAAAACAAAACCACAACACGCCAAAGTTTATTTAGTAAAAACACATAAACCAAGTTAAAAACTATTTATTTCCTATTAGATGTAAAGATATAGTTACAAATGTCCATGAACTAGTTTTTATGCTAAAACATAATCGCTATAAGATTCATTTACACCATTTCCTCAATAACTAATATATCACTCTTCCAATGATATCTACTGTCCAATGCTATGCTCTTAATGGCACAGCCATGTTAACCTTGCCGGTGGACTAAAGCACCATCCATGTAAGAAGGCCAAATTTTCATCCTAAAGTTCATAATGATAATGCAGTAACCTTATCCATGCTTTCAACCTGATAGGATAAAGGATTAAACTGGTTCGTACACCTTAGCTAAGACATAAATCACGAGACACTCAAAATTCCAAGTGCACTGACGTAGTTACAGTTTCCCTGGGAACGAGACTTTAACTTCATTCATATTCATAGATTTAAGACAATGTCCTTCTCTTATAAGGTCTGCGACGTATATTCTACAAGTTCAAAGATGATGCAAGCTAGATTAGTATTTGAACAAACTACTTCACATGTGTAAAGACACATCACCATAATACACAGTATTACACACGTAAAGGCCAAATACCAGGAATCAATACCTTAACAGCCAATTTTTCTTCGACATATTTGCATGCTTCCCTCATTGCTAGCTGCCAGAAACAAGTGCAGTATAATATAAGAAAGGCTCGGTGTTTTGGGAAATCACAAAAAAAAAAGGATTTCGTTATTCTTTTAAGTTGCATGTGAAATGAACGCAGATAGTTACCCTATATCCACTGATAATTGAGGTTGGGTGAATTTTGTGCCTCACCAACTCATTTGCTCCCTGCAAGCATTAACACAGAGAGTACCAACCAAAACTGTGAGTACTAACTGCTTGAATTAAAAAAGCTTAGAGCAGTGTGTACGTCGAAATAGATCAGCAGGAATACCTTAAGCAATTCCGCAGCTATAATAACAACTGAGGTTGTTCCATCACCTACTTCTCGATCCTGGAGTTCAGCCAACTCAACAAGAACCTGCGTGATAGTGCATGACAGTTGTTCATAACTATTTCCTCAGACTGTATACATTATGCCTGTTTGAAAAATAGAAGGTTCATGTGGTTACCTTGGCAGCTGGATGCTCAACTTCTAACATCCTCAGAATTGTAGCACCATCATTAGTAATTGTTACATCACCAATATCGTCAACAAGCATCTGAGTTGCATAGCAATACCAGTGAGTCAACAATCAATTGACCATTCAAGCACCACATATATGGTTGAGTATTTGGTGGGGGTGGGGGGGGGGGTTATCACTTAAAATGTTGAACCCAAAAACATTCTATTCCTTTTCATAAATATAATCTGCATCCAACTGTTATCTCCAAAATCGTTCAAGCCTAAGAATATGTGCATCAAATAGTGTTTGTAAGACACAGAAGCCTGAAATTTTGAGGTGGTGACTGACTTCCATATTTCAAGATATTAAAAAAAATTTTAAGCCTCAGCAGGTTCAATGTCAAATATAATGAATTGGGTTGGTAAATGATTATCCACCCTTGGTGCTTCAAATTAACATCCATCTTCAAATTACTCCTGATGTCCACAGTCAAGATGAGTACAGCACAAATTATTCTGTTTAGCATTTATTCCAGTTCACCTGCCCAGTACATGATAGTTTTTGGTAACAAATGTTTAAGGGTGTCATTCTACATCTATTATGACTGTCGTAAATAAGGGCATGTAGGCTTCAGTCTTGTTTCTGAACTAATTGTACACCCACCACTCACTTGCTATACTAGTGCTGATGCTTATAAACAGAAATGAGTTTGAACAGAAACCATAGTCATACCATTCTGCACCTGTCTTACGGATTATTGAAAAATAGAGGCTAGAATGCACTCAGTATGGCCTTACCAAATATGCTCACTTACCTTTTTGGTATTCTCATACTTAACTCATTCATGTAAAGAAGAAATAATTTGCGACAAAATAACAGCTCCAAGAGGCTATCCAGAATGCCAAAACTTTCACACAACCTTCTCTAAATTGCTCTGCAGATTTATCCGTAACAGTGAATCTGCTAGTAAGCTCACTTCTACATCTAATGATTCTAGAGATTCCGCTGAAACACTAGCAGAGCAAAATGGAAAGTGCTAGCAGCAGAGAATACTACACCATAATGCAGCAAGTCAGATAGAAAATGGCAAATTACACTGACAAGACTAGCTTCCACCGCCCAAACAGGTAGGCATGGCTATATGAATCACTAATATTCCATTCCACTAAATTTGAGCCTGTTTCATTTCGACACTCAATAATTTACCTTTTAGATTAGAAATTTGACATGATAAACATCTCAAAACCCTAGGTATGAACATACTCCTAAAACTAGCAACCAGAAATATAACCACAAGAGAAAGGTTAGTAACTTTGACAAGTAAAGCAAACCAGACGCAGATAAACTTCTTCAACAACAACTACTAGAAGTGTATAGTACACTCACAAGTAAACTAAAAATACAGAAAGTGGGAAAAAGAGAAACGAACCTTATCAAGGCCAACAGGTCCAAGCGAAGATTTGACAATGTTTGCTACTGCTTGACATGCAGTCACTGAAATCCCAAAATACAACACACAATCACTACTTCACTAAGTAGAAAGGGTAAAGTAATACATGTAGAGGGGGGAAGGCATAGAGATTGAACGGTACCATTTTGAGTGCGAACATCCTGACCAGACTGGCGGTCGCCGGAAATATCAAGAGTTTGCGCTGCATACGCCATTTCCGACTGTTATATCTGGCCGGAAAAGTGATGAGAATGTAGGGACTGCGAGGAGATCGGCAACAAGGAAAAAACCCTAGATCGGGTAATGGAGTGAAGATGAGCGCAGATTCTCGAAGAATACGAAAGCCTTTTGTATTGTGGAATGTCTTTTGAGTACAAAAATGAGGAGAAGCAAAGCGGGGATATACTGCTCGTTCGCGAGGGTTTTAGGTTTGTACCCTAAATAAAAATCACTAACAAAATAGAATTTATTTTTTGACAAAATAAATGAGAAATACTTTAATTTGAACCATCGAAAATAGATTACTTTTATAGTAGATAAAATATTTATTGAGTCAAAATTAATTGTCCAAAATACTTCAATTGTTAATTATTTTACATAAAATGATTATTTTTTTTTAATTTAATGAGCTCAAAGGCTCTTTTTATTAATAAGCAAAATTAAAACAACATAAAATAATTATTATTAGTGAATTGTGTGTTGCTTTCATTTCTTCTACTCTTTCTTTTTCGTTGTGGTTTAATTTGAGGATCAAAAATTTTGAAGTCTCATAATCTAAAAATTATTAGACTAGAAAACAGGAAGAATATGGTTGCTCCGACGTTGTTGATCAAGTTTGTGCTTAAAAATATTAAAAAATATTTTCTAATTGGAATGATATCAAGCGATTATAACTCATTAGTTTACTTGTTGTATGAAGCTGGATAGTCGTGTTTAGATCTTGAAAACGTGAAAGGAAGCTTAAGACTTCATGTTTATTCTTTTTTTTTTTTTAAGTTCTATCTTAAAATTTGATGTGGCACAAAAGTAAATAATATAGTATCAAAGACTGAAACTTTGAGATGAGATCATATCCAAAATTTGGGACTATTTAGAGGAAAATTTTGAGTTGGTCGAGATTAAAAGATTCCATTAGCCATTAAAACTTCTTGAAAGCTCAATTTTAAAATTCAACGTGTTGCAAACGTGAAACATTTCGAGTGAATAATATCAAATGACTCAATTATTGAGAGAAAATCGTATTTAAAATTTGATATTATTTATATGATTTTTGAGTAATCCGCGATTGAAAAGGAAAAGGGAGGTTTAATTATAAATATTATATAAATAGCGTATATGGATGTATATACATCTTTGAAACATAGTTATACATCACATATTCACAGTTATACTCTATTTATACCGTATTGCTGCATTACATTTATAATTTTTATTGAATGTGCAGTTATGTAACAAACTTTTCCCTTTGCTATTTTCTTTTTTTTGTATCAAAAATAAATTTGGCATTAGTAAGGTGGACCTCATATTTCATCCTCACAACTAGTTTTGATAGAATAAAGTCCTCCTTTATCCGACTAATGTTGATAACTATATCTCTCCAATAAAATTTCAATTTTTGCCTTTGCATTATCAAGAGTCGTCTCCACTTCTCTTAGTTTTCCATCCCCTTTTACTATTTCAAAAATTTGGTAATCATTTTCATGGGATAAGCATTTAATTTTCTTTAATTAAGGTTTGTTTGTCATCTATGGGGACTTCCGATAAATAGATGAATAATTTTGGTCAATAAAATTGATTTTCATAATTATTATATTTTTTAAATTTTAATTTCAAAGATATATATAAAATTAAAAATAAAACACGAGAAATGAAAAATGTTGTCGGAGAGTTTTTCAAACATGCTAGAATAAACAGAAATGCTAGAGGAATTTGTCGATGAAATTCAGTGAGACTTGATGGTTGGGTACTTAGGGTGAAGGTTTGGATTCATATAGAGCGAAGATGAAGAAGTAGAGAAAAGGGTGAACCGTGAGTTAAAATATGAGTTGTTATCTCGAAAAATGACCGGCTCTTTAAAATAATTTGAAAATTGTTTCAAAAATCGGGAATCAATCAATATTCAATTGATTTGAATAAAATCAATTCTTCAAGGTTTGAAAAGACTTGGAGTCGCCACCTAATTTTACGGAAAATTAGGAAACCATTAAGATATTCTTAAAAGACCTAACAGAGAAAATCTTTTAAAAATCCAGAGATCGGGTTCGGGTTCACATTTCCATTTCAAGAAGGTGTTAGGCACTTGAAATGGCCGTTAAATACGGTTATCCGGCGATTA
>JAABOM020000001.1:25604164-25614464 GCA_011800125.2 Solanum clarkiae | reverse complement strand
TCAAAAAACGTTTAAAAATAAAATTAATCTCCGATAATTAAATTGACACCATGGCGGGTAAAAATTGGGTGTCAACATGAGTTAATGTATCAATTGAGCTAGTGAATTTTTATTAGAGGAATTTTCATAAATAGCCTAGGCTTTAAACTTAATATGGTCAAATAGCTATATTTTACGTAATTACATAGCATAACTTCGGCTAGGTGACTTGAGGGAAGGAGAGAGCCAAGCGAAATCAAGAGAGAGAGGAGAGAGGCGAATTGTATATGTATATCTGGCAAATTATGTGTGTGTACTTGTCATTTATTTAATATATATACACATACACACACCCTGAAAAGCAAGTTGGGAGAGGGAGGAGAGAGGCGAGCGAGTAGAGAGAGTGGAGAGAGGCGAGCGAGAGAGGACAGAGAGTGGAGAGAGGCGAACTGTATATGTATATCTGTTGAATTGACGATGTATACCTATCAAAATAATTGTATATACACAGCTAATACACATATGTATTTGTATATGTGGCAAGAAATTGCAGAGAGAGGAGAGAAGCGAGAGAGAGGAAGAGAAAAAAGAGAAAATAACAGCAAAACCTAACTATAACTATAAATTGTATTTTTTTCAAACTATGATTATACAATGTAAATTCATATCATATGTTTGCCTAGTTGCGTTATTTTTTCAAACATCACTTCGACAACTTATATCACCGGTCATTATATTTGAGGAAATATGTGATCCATTTTATTAAGGGTGATGGTGATTTTGATTTCAAGAAATAATTAAAGATAAAATCAATTTATTCTTTGATAACTAATAATAATTTAAAGATACTTTTTTTTTTTACTATTTTCATTAAATATTAAAAGCAAGAGTTATTTTTTTTTTTTTTGAGACTTACTCAATCAAAAAAAAATATTACTACAATTCCAAATATCACAAGCCAAATTCAAAGATTTAACTTTTATTAACTAAAGGCTTCATTGTCATAATAATGCACAATTATTGTGCAAAATATTAGTTTCCATTTCTTTCTTTTCCATGAGTTGATTTTCATTTTAACTTTCACATATTCTCCCTCCAAGTATGATCGTATGTATATGTAATGTCTATATAATATATATTGATATTGTATAAACAGTGTATAATCACATATATATGATACATAATTATTTATCAGAGATGTATATACATTCATATACAAAGTTATATATTATCTATACACTGCAGTAGCTCATCTTCCTGATGGGGTGATTTATTTTTAAAAAACTAACCAATTGAAATCTCCTCTAATTAATCCAAAATTTTAGATATGAGTTCTTCTCAATGTTTTGATTCTTTTGATGTATTATTCGAGAAACCATTTACAAACCTCCGGTAATAACCTGCCAAACTCAAGAAACTTCTAATGTCCGATGGAGTCAAAGGTCTAGGCCAATTTCTAATCACCTCTGTCTCTTAATATCCACCTTAATACCATCACCTGACACCACATGTCATAGAAAAACAATCTCTTTCAATCAAAGCTCATAATTTTCATATATGATTTGTAGCAAGTCAAATTTTAAAAATCAATTTTCCAAGTCTTTCAATAGAGGATTTCAATGGACATCCAACTCAAATCTCCTATAAACTACCCAACTTTGAATATGAGTTACTCTCGATGTTTTAGTTCACATTTGCAACAAGTTGAATATGAAAATTTAAGCTCCTCATCAGTATCTTTTAGAGAAGCAGCAGCAAACTCAAGATTATCCAAGAAACCTGAGACGATTAAAATTGATATAGATATGATTATGAAATGATAGAAGGGTCATTCTTCTGATTAGTTGATGAACAAGTGTAGATTCTGAGTAATTAATTAGCTGATAATTGTGTCATCCTTTAGTTGTCCCAATTAATTCCCTTTAACCTCTAATCTTTGACGACCTCCGCTTGCACTGTTTTCTTAAAATATTTGCTATGTGAGAAAGAGAGAAAAGGACTAGACTAGTCCATTATCTTTGGGCTTGGATTCAAAGTCATTCATGTTCTTTTACATGGGTAATTGTCTTCGATGATGAGGAGGTCCTGTCCTAACATCTTTGAGAGATAGCCGTTTAACACTTTTAGGAAAACCTAAGGGAGTTTCGTTCAATCAAGGACTCGTAATGTTTCCTTGATCAAGAATACACATCCATATAAAATATGTTCATGTTCGTTACGGTTTTCTTCCAAACGCGACTGAAGCTCTACCTTGTACAGAGTGTCAAATCACCGGATCTGGACATATTCTTCAATTTTCTTTGATGTTTCCTTCAAATTTGCGTATTTACTTGTAAATAATTATGCCCATGAAATATTGAGGAAGAGTCCAATGACTAAATTACAGATTTATATCATTGTTTTGTATCTTCTGTCTAGCAAAACAGAAATTCATCTTTGGATAGTGTTTGTTCTGTTAACAATTTTATCCATTTGTCTTTGGACTTTCCATTTCTGCCACAAACTCTTAAGTCAGTCAGCACCCTCTAATTGCCTTGTTCCTTTTCTCCACTACTCAAACCTTGTACATGGGTTGTCTCCAATTACACACAATAGAAGACATGATTTGCCCCCCTGCCGACTCAAGTAATCATGTGCTTTTTGGACTTTGGAGTGTCCAATCCAGCAACGAAGCTAGGATTTTGATTAAGAAAGTTCAAAATTCAAACCAGTAGATATACACACGAACTAGTGGAAGCAGTGGCCACATCCTCTTTTAACCTGTAAAATTTTGACAATTGGCATAATAATAATTGAATATATGACTTTAACATGAATCTTATAACCAGGAAACTTTTTTTACCACTGAGTTGAACGACTTTAATTTGCCAATACTGATATCCGGATAGAACCTATTGTTTGAGTATGAGGCAAAGTCATAAAACTCATAAAATTAAAATTCTATCCTTTGGTGGTTGCAACTCTGCGATGTACTATTTCCCATGTCATGTACTTGTGCTTGGTTAGGCAACTTCACTATAGTTTTCTTTTTATTGCAGAAGATAAGCAAAGGGTGGATAGGAACAAAAGTGTGAAGCACATGCTTTGCGGTGATGGTCACGAAACTTTGGGTCAAAAGTAAAATGGAACCCACCTGCAGTTCACATATTTACATCCAAAAAGGTCCCTACCACTTTTCCCAAAAATATGATATATGATGGGTGTTAAATTATTAAAATAATTTTCCCACAAGGGAGCAAAAGGGTCCGTAAGCTGTACTTTTCATTACATGACATACGACAGAGCTGCCATTTATGTGGCTCTCGTCGCAACTCATAATAATGAAAACAAGAATCTGGGGGGGATCATTTCATGATTCACATCGTGAGTTTGAATCATACTAATTAAAAAGTAGGATGTACTTACATCTTATCTTATTTCTATTCTATTATTATCAGCAATAATAATTTTTTTAGAGAAATTTATGTTATAGAATATAATTTTTTAGAATTATTAAATATATACAAAAAAATTAATTAATTTGTAATAAATGTAGCTCATATTTTATTTACATAAACAACAATCCCAAATCAACGAAACTATATATGACTATACAATATAGTTTGCCAAAAATTATAGAAATATACACTGACTATACAATGTATATTATTTATATATAAATTATACATTAAATACACATATACATTGACTACAACAAAGGACTATTTTTTTGTAATTGTTTTTACAAGCGTCCTCACTGTAATTATGTCTATTTTTTTTACTCTTTTCTTATCCAATCAGCCCACCAGGAAAATATGTAGTAAAAAATAGATTTTCACAAAAATAATAGGAAGTTTTTAAATTTTTCCTTATTGATTCAATTAAAAAATATATAAAAGTAGCCATAAAATATTTTTAGTGGGAAACTTTAATAGACAAACAGTACTCTTTTAGTAGTATATTAGGTAGAAGGTATTTTTCAAAATACTCTTTAACTCAAATATAACTAAATAAAATACAAAATAGTTATCAAAAAAATACAATAACTAATAAGGAAAACAATTGAGGAGATTTACTTTACGAGTTAATTATTTTACCTTCTACAAATGATGTAATAATGAAAGAATGGTGTGTGATGTTTTTTTTTCAAATGATAAATAAATATCTTATTCAGAAAATAACGTGTAACTAAAGTAGTAAATTGCTTTATTTAATTTGATGATTATTGGACGAAAAAACTGCGACCTACTACAGCTAATGTGAATGGTAACATTATCATTAAGGTACATTTCACATCAATCTTTTCTTGTCCTTGGGCTTAATCCTAGACCTCATATTTTCACACATCTTATCTATGACTAAATTCTAAAAATGTTCAAATTTTCGTTCATTTCCCCTTTGAGATAAAAATTGTGTTGTCATTTTCAAGTTTTGGATTGTTAAGATAATGGATTTATGCTAAGTTTTTAAAATTTAACATAGCGATAATGAGATCAAATTGTAAAGCAAATGCAAGAAATTTGGTGATTTGTTTCATTTATCTAAACTTTGACGGACAAAGTTAGTTGAGTTGATGAGAGGTGATTGTTTGCAATATTTTTTTCTCAAATATAAAAAAAATATTCCGATCACAAAACAAATGAAAAGAATGATCTTATTCATCAAGATTATGAACAAAAATCTTTTTTTTTTCTTAAGATTTCTTTGTAATCGATTGCCATGTATAGCGTAATTCTCGAAACTAATTTAGAATTTATTTAATCTTCACGTATTGAGAAAGTTGATTATCAGTAAGAATTTCGACCACATCATGATCTCTTTGTGAATGTCGAATGGATTTATAGAATTTTTGAGATGCGTATTTAGACCTCTATCTAGGTAATGAACTACGATTTAAGATAAAAGTATCTCCAAAAATTATAATTGAAATTGAACTCGTCGTATAACTTTTTGAAGTCTATATTAACAACTACTTTATGAAATTTGTTACTATACGTGCCATCTGATTAAAATGTCTATTTATAACTTTATTTAGGTATGAACTATCATTTAGAACAAAAAAACTCTAACTGAAATTAGACTTGTTGTATAACTTTTTGAAGTTTGTTATGATATGTGTTATCTGATCAAAATATTAATTTAAACCTTTATCTAGATATGAGCTATTATTTAAAATGAAAAAATTCTAATTGAAATTGAATTCATCGTATAACTTTTTTGAAGTTTGTTATGATATGTATTATTTGATCAAAATATTAGTTTAAATCTTTATCTAGATATGAGCTATTATTTAAAATAAAAAAATTCTAACTGAAATTGAATTCATCGTATAACTTTTTTGAAGTTTGTTAGGATATGTGCCATCTGATCGGTACTATATTTAAGACGACTATTATTGTGTCTATAATAATGTTTGTCGTGGTATGATGCAAAAGAAAGGAAGGCACGTGGATGGAGATGAAGGTTTCGTTTGGGAGTTGTACTGATGGAGAGAAAATCATACGGAAAATCTTGGGAGTTTAATGAGGGTTTGTGGGCCCAATTATTAGGGGCTTTTTAAGGGTTGGCAAGGACGAAACCAAAATAAAGAAGAATTGGGCCTATACTTCTTTTAGGAAAAGAAGATTAAGAAACCCCAAGATAGTTGTATAGGGGCCAACTTTAGGGTTGGCGACCTAAGGTATGGAAGAAGGAGATAAGGGGTGGTAGGTGGGGGTGAAGTCCCTCTTCTTTGTTGTCCGACAATATCCAGATTCATGTCGGATGAGATCTTATTTAGGGGAAACACTTTTTATCAAAGATTTTTTTTATTTTCAAGGCTCGAACCAAGACCTCTGGTTAAAAGAAAAACAGTATCTGCTGCACTATCCATCTTCTTTGTTGTGTGTGTATATATACATTTATTCATTTTTTTAGCATGAATTTTGATTAGTCGGATTTCTAAAATATCATTTCGGAAAGAGTGTGAGTGTATGAGCCGAGAGCTGTTGTGAAAAATTCCTGTTATGCTACTTGTATGTATTATGCATGCATGTAACTCCTATTAGTTATTTAGTTTAATATTGAGTGAGTTACAGAGATTTTTTTATAAATTAAAATATACAAAAAATTTTAAATTTTTAGAGAAGTTTTGGGAATTTTTACCCTTCTTTATAGTGAGATTTTTTACTATGTTATATTTTTTTGAGAAAATTATTCAGAAATAATCAAAAGAGAAAATGGATAGTAATTTTTAACTTTTTGTCTTTACATATTTTTAAAAGAATATCATATCCAAACAATTCATTTAATATGAATTAGAGAAAATAGTATAAAACATATACAAGTCCTTGGTCTACGTCAAAAGATGTTTGATTCTCTAGAAATACTTCATTCATATTTATTTGGTTATCTAGAAATACTTCATTCATCTTTACTTGCCCACCATATTATAAACATTTAGTTCTTAATTTACTCTTATCATTAATTATAGTCATTTCTCAATTACATTTTTCAAGACATTATATTTATTATATTCAAAGGTTAGTTTGATAAAATTATTTCTATTATTTTAGCACAAAGAGGTATTAAATGAGATGTGAATGTTAATGCAGCGCTACTGCGACTATATTTTTTGGATTCTTTAAACGAGTTAATTAAATTTTTCAAGACTAATGCATTTTTAAAAAATTTAACACACACACAAAATAAAAAAAATCACATTTTAAAGGAGTCTAAACAATTCGTAAAAATAATCACATGAGAAATCAAATATGTTGGTGACGGCTAGTGCTACTCTAAACATAGATTTCTCCGAATAATTAACAATCGACAAATGGCCCATGGAAGCGAGGGGCACAGACACATAGGTATAAGCCGTTAGGATTCATCCGAAATCTTTCGATAAAAAATATCACTATATTTAAAATTAACATATTTTTTTTTGTATATATATAATAATATTAAATCGTTTTAATTTCATCATATATTTATTTATATATATTTTGAACCCCTAATGAAATTTTTTGCCCGTCAATGATGTGGTGTGTCTTTAAGCAAAATCCTAGCTAGGGTTCGATTGTAATAGAAACTAGCACCAATTAATATGAGTTCCAGCTGTATCCAATCGAGTAATGAAGGAGATTAATTGGATAGCTAATGTATAATTTAGTGTTTGAATTTTGAAACTTAATTAGGATTTAGGAATCATCAACAAATTGGAGAAAAGAATCCATATATTAATGAAGAAGTAAAAGTTGATGGAATCCAATTTCAAGCCATTCTTTTAGGGTCTTTCTTGAGCACAGATTTGAATAAAGTATGTTATCTACTATTCACTACTCTTTTACTCCTAAATATAATCATGATTAGTTAACTAAAGCTCTACATATATGATAATAATAATAATGAACCTCGTAGGTACTAAAGCTTGTCCTTGGTTTCTTTATATATACCTATTCTAGCTTTAAGTAACATTAATCCTGATTGGATTAACATCTAATCCTTGTCCCTATTAGTCTAATCTCCACCCCCTCCACCCAAACCTAAACGCACACACCATGTATTTCTTTTTCCCACAATAAGGTGGGTGCAACTTAAAAAATGATCAAAATATGTTAGATTATATCTTGCATTTCTGTAAAAGACTATATTTTATATAACTTGACTCAAACCCACTAACTCACTTCTATTAATTATTGATTCGCTTGGGAGGACTTAAATCGTTAGATTAACACACAAAATTGAAATTTCGCCATCATGGAGCCTTCTTTTTTTCTTCAAAGGATGAGGAAAAAATTGAGTATGATATCGTAGAAAGAAAATATACGAGGTTGATTTGGAAGAGATATACAACATGTGCATTCGTTTTGATTCTCAAGCAAGAATGATAACGTGCAAGGAGATGCACCTGTTGAGTTTTTGCCCTGAGTTTCTTATCATAATTGGAGTTTTTCTTTCAAGAAAAGGAAAAAAGAAATTCTCCATATTTGGCGAATCATTTTTCTAGTAGAAAAATGGTTATGACTCTATAAATAAAGACTTATTTCTTCTAACTTGGTAGCATTCACAAATCACAATACAACTATAAGGGCTTGAGAATATTGTGTAGGGAAAGAAACGGTAAGTCACAAGTGTTGTGTTAACACTTGTGTGAACCTCTTTGTATTCCGAGTAAATTGGTGAGGTTATTTCTCTTGATATTGTGTACTCTCTTTCATAAAGTGAATTGCTCATCTCCTTTTGTGGATATAGGTCGGTTGATGGAATCACATTAAATATTTGTATCTCTTTATGGTCTGTTTCTTCTTTATCTTCAGACACATGGTCTTTTAAGTTTTGCATTGCTAGCTTCTGCAGGACACCTGATTCCTGTCGGCCCTAACAACACCTTCCTTGCTCTACTATCAAACTAACTATATAAGTAGCTAGATAAGCTTCTTAAAAGTCAATTCACGACCTTCTAATTATACAAAATAATGTTGCATCAAGACATAAAATCAGTCTTTTATGTCATTTGCAATCTAAAAAGATGATGTTGATACTAGGAAAGTAACGGTGTATTACTTAGTATATAGAATTGATTCCTATCTACATTATGTTCATGATGTGAAGGACCTATTAAGTAGTACTATAAATTGAGAATATGAATAACCTCTAGAACAATAATCTATATTAGGTACGATCCCTAGTGGTGAGACATTTTTATTTTATTCTCGTTACAAATCTTTACAACTAGTTAATATTATACCACGTGAATAAAAACTTTTGATCGATGGGACAATTTAGAGGCCATTATTAAATATATAGTACGTATTTTTTAAACAAATTTGGTAATGCCAACGAAATTTAGATACACATAAAGAATAATTAAATTTAAGATATAAAGTGAGAAATTTTTGAAGGTGCCAACTGCAATATTCACAGGAAGATTTGATTGATCATACTCAAATTAGAAATATAAAAAGAAGTCCTATCAAACAAGTGTGCATATTAAATTGATTCATTGATTTGGTGTACACTTTTAACTAGCATGGATTCCAACTTCTGACTTTATGTTACGTATACTAATATGCAAATAATTTTGCTACTATATGTTAAATTGATTTATAAACATATATGTAACTTGATATGATAGCCATATAATATAAAAATTATTTAGCCTGTAAATTTATATAGATTGTAAATATTATCGATTCTCTTTTTTCTGGTACTAAAGAAAAGATGTAACGTAACTCAATATATTGAGCATATACTAAAACATCTATCATCGTGTCCACCAACAAAGCATTTAATTAAATCTCCTTTATGAAGAGAATCTTTAATTTCATAAAAGGGAAGACATGACCTTTCTGCCTCCATATTGCCACACCAACGGAGTATATATAAGTATTTTCTCTTTTGAAAAAATACTTAATTAGATGAAAATTTCTATCATAATTATTCATTGTACCTATAATTTTAAAATAATTACATATTTCATATTTTATTTACTAATACTCTCTCTGTCTTAATTTATGTGACACTTTTCGTTTTTTGAGAGTTAAATAGTTTAAGTTTGACTGACAAGTTATGCACGGAATCTCCAATTTTTTTTTTGAAGTAGTAAAAAATAGATTAGTTTGAATCTTAAAATTCGAAAGGTGCCACATAAATTGGGACAGAGAGAGTAATTTTTTATCAGATTCATGCTACCAGATACATTTTGGAACACAAATATAAAAAAAGTGAGGCGAGCGAGAGTATCGATCTAGATACATGTGAATCATTCTAGATACATGAATTTGAATGTGCTAGATACATGCATGTATTTGGAGATTGAAATCTAGCATGAGTCGAAATCTTAAAAGCATATGAAAAAATAATGTAATTAAACTCTAAATTAGTGAGATTTATATTATTAAAAGTAATTATTTATCTCGATATTCTGAAGCAATTTATTTTGGAGTATCTGTTCCCTAATCTTGTATGGAATCAGTACTTAAAATCTATTGATTCAGTGGACTACAGAAGTAGTTAAAAAAAAAAAAGAAAATGTGGTGATATTCTCTAGGGTTCTTCCCTACGTGACAAGTAAATGACCTTTTTTCTCCCCAAGGGCAGAGGAAAGCTACCAATCGTAAAAAGAAACTGACAGAACATGTTCTTTGCTCCCCATTATTTTGTCTCCCTTCACGAACTAGCTTAGCTAGGATGATTCTCTCACCTATATAAAATACTCAATTTTTATGTGATATAGAATTAAAAAAAATTATGATTTCGATTTTTAATTTTTTTAATTGTTATATTTTTTTAAAAAGAAGATATATATTTTTAATCAATTAATAGGAAAAATTATAAATTCATAATATTTTTGTATAAGATC
>JAABOM020000001.1:25590997-25602631 GCA_011800125.2 Solanum clarkiae | reverse complement strand
TTTTAAAATTAATCAAATTAACTTTTGAAAAGTACAATATGACAACAATAACAAAAATGAACATGTGGAGTGTATTTGATTTAGCACGGAAGAAAAACTAATTATTGAAACTCATGGTATAAAGTTGCTTATAAAATTTTTATGCAAATAGAAATTATCTCATTAAAGATAATATAAGTATTTTATAATAAATTGATAAGTATATTAAAATTTTATTAATCTAAATTTACCTATATAAATTTAATCTATTCAGTGCTCAAACTTGAAATTTTGCAGAAAAGAGATTTTATTCTATCCCGTGGGATTTTTGTTAATATTTAATTAATGACTTCCATGCCCGATAAATCAGAACTTTTATTCTCTATATTATTTTCATTAGGTCGTTTTCATTTCAATTGTCTAATCGGAGTAAAGGGGAATTTTTTTTTTTCAAAAAGGCCCAACAATTTACGAAGTGATGGAACTCGATAATCATATCATCAAATAAATTAAATAAAGTTTATTTTTGCTGACTATAAAGTAGTTTACGAAATTTATTAGTACTTTATTTAATAAAAAAAGGAGATAATTTCATAATCCTCTTTTTAAGTTTACTGCGTCATGTTAGGCGCTTTACGATAATATATTTATTTATTTTTATTTTACTTTTCTCATAATAATTTCTTTACCTATTTTTCTTAATTGTAAATAAAATATGATTTAATAAATTTGTATTCATCTAATATTAACTTTTTAATTATTTATTTTTATCAAATAGTATCATATATTTTTAATATATTCAACAACTTGCTGTCAAATTGCTCATAAAATGAAAGAAGCTCCCTTCGGATATTAAAAACAGATGATTGAAATTGTTGGTTGTAGACTTTCAACTACATAGACAAGTTGATTTATGATTTGATTGTTCGGAGTATGTTGTCTTGTACTTATTTTATGAGTTTTTCATCCATAGTTTATCATTCTTGTTAAAAATAAATGATCCAAAATAATTGTCAGTTTAAATAAAAAAAATATAATTGAGTATGTTTTTTTATTTTATTTATTAATAATAATTATATTAGAAAGAAATAAAAATTAACTAATTATCATAGAAAATTCAAATGAAGAACACGAACACATATTCTAATGTTGTAATTAATTTTAAATATTAAAAACAATAAAAAATGTATTAATCAAAACACATAATTTTTCCCTGGGGAAAGAGGGAGTGAAGTGTAAAAGTCTAAACAAGGAAATTGGAAAAAGGCACAAGAAAACAAAATATAACGTAATTTCAATTTCCAAGAACCCACAAACAACAAAAGAACAACAATCCAAACGATTTTTTCCTTGAAAAATGAAAGAAAAAGCAATGCATATAAGTGTAAAGAAAACGTGAACTAATTTACAAGTTTTGATCCGTCACGTATCCAGAATATCTATTTTTATATTATTTTCGATAATTTCTAAGCCACAGATATATATTTAGATTTTATTTTACAAAAGGATTTTTCTTTTTTTTTTTTTCTTAAAAGATGTTTATATGTTTTACTAGATAACAGACTACAAGCAAAGGTCAAATTACAATTTGTTTGTGTTAATTATAAATTAGGTAAAGAAAAAATTATTACAAAACGAAAAACTAGGAAAAAAAGTAAACGTAATATCATAAACGATGAAGGAGATCTTATGTACTAGGGTTATAGGGGCTCTTTCTAAGATAAAATTGTTCAGAAGCATTAATACTGTTTAAGTAAGATAAAAAAAATTTTTACACAATTTTAACTAAAATATCATAAGTTAAAATTTTTAACTTATAATTTTTCATTGATAAGTATCCGTAAGTAAGAAGTCTATAGATTTTAAATGTGAAATATAACTTCAAATCGAATAAAAAAAAATCCATCTCCAAATACTATTGTTTTTTCAGGTTTTATATGTAACTACTAAGATTTTGAAAGGAGAAATTTATATATTGGCACTTTATTTCATTTTAAATGGTTTTTACAGATTTTGAAGTTTCTTTTGGAAGTAGAAAGTTGACCCAAATTTATTTAGAGGACTGCTTTAAAAAGAAAAGATCCACTTCTACTCGACACAAAATTATTTTTTTTTAATTTGTAGTACTAAATTAAAATTATATAAAGTATATAAAAATAATTTTTAATTTTATAGTTTTAAACTTGCACGTGAAAAACTGAGACTAAAACATTACTAAATAAAGAGATTATTTTTTTTTAAAACATATGAAAAAATAAAATAATTTTCTTTTTAAAAAACGGAATAAATATTTGCTTTACTACTTTGCTACTGTCAAGGTCTTGTATTGCAATTTGCACTTTCCTTCACTCCCTTATGAACAGCATGTTTACGTCACCCTTTCAACCAATTATGTGTTTTGAATTTCAATTCATTTAAATTTGCGTTCCGTAAAATTTATATACTAAATATTTTTATGTGGATTACCGCATATTCTTTTCTTCCTTTCAGATTTTTACCATTTTGCGCAAGGATATTAGACAGCGGAATAAGAAGTATAGTAATTATATGTTGAAGAATATTTTAAGTCTAATGATGAGATTGTTTTCTTATATTGACAGCCATTTGATTTATTAGCCTACAAGGTAAGAAATCTTGCGCATAAAAATAAATAATCAGAACAAGATATTATTTTTTTGATTTGATGGACTAGATAAGAATTACACAAATATATTTTTACTTATACAAAAAAAAAAAAAAACAAGTGACATATAACAAGTTGCGTGTAATATTATACTCTTGGAAACCATGTACGTACTAACCAGTTGTTACTCATGGTACTCTCCCCTGTTTTAATTTCCTTGTCATTTTTTTTAAAAAAATATTATTTTTTATAAAAATAGTTATATTTTAATCTTTAACTCTTGACTAATATTAACAATGTTAAATTGAATATTTTATCCATATAAAATATCGTGTGATAAGTTTTCATAAATAAAAGAAAGTATATTATAAACATCACTAAAAATTAGGGGCGGAATCATCCTTTGTTGAGGGGTGTCAAATTACACCATTTCGTCAGAAAATTACATTGTATAACTAAGTCAAATTTTAATTTTCTATCTATAAATACAAAAGTGACAACTCTTGACAAAAAGTAAAGAATCAACTTAGGGTTTAATCAATAATATCGACATTTGAAGTTCGAACCTGGTTGAAGTTTTTTTGGCTCTTAGCATTTTTTTTAAAATTTTTTTTAAGACAATTGAAGCGCCTTTTGTCTTTATGTTTTTTTGCGTGTGCTTACTATTTTATATTTTGACACCATCAATATAAATTTTGGCTTCGTCACTAACTGAACTATGATTATCAAATTAGTGAGTAATAATTTAGATATAAAACTCACTTGAATATAATTTTTTTCAAAAAAAATTTAAGTGTGTCATTTAATACTTCACGCTTAATTATTTGAAGAGCTTGTCATAACTTTTCTTTTGATTATTATGTTTTTCTTAAGAAGGTGAAAATAGAACTTCGCACGTAATTCCCTTGTTCTTCACGCTCTTTGAAAGAGAGATGAAACAAAAGGAGTAAATCCAAACCCTTTATTTCTGAAAAGCTACCAGACACTAAATGACAAAGCATAGGATAGATGGAAATATTAAAAATTGGAGTAAAATAGTGAGATGAAGGAAAAAGGAACGTACACAGTACACATTAAAATTTAAGAAAATTATCATTCCTAAGACACAACATGTGTTTGATAAAATAATTATTTTTAATTTAATTTTACATGACATAATTTTTATTTTAGTCTGTCTGAAAAATACATCAATAGTATTCTTACTTAGAAATAATTTATAGTTGTATCAATAATAAATTATTTCTTATATTTTTCTTATGTTCAATATCTATGTAAAAAAATATTATTTTAATTTTTTAAATAAATTTAAGAAAATGCTTTGAAGGTGTAGATAAGGTAAGGCAGGGTGGGGTTTGGTGATGGTTGGGTGATTGTGATGGTAAAAGGATGCAATGCAACTTGTGTTTATAAAAAATCTACTTATTTTATAATTTTTTTTTTGCTATCAAACAGTCAAACACATTCTAAGGGAGTAGTTTAATTATTTTTTATGTCAAATAAACAACAACAATAATGTTGTTAGTGAAATTTCACAAATAAAATTTAAAAAAAATAAAATATACATAAATTTTATCGTTACCTAATAAAGATAAAAATATCATTTTCGAAAGACTCCCTACCCTTTTTATGTCAAATAGAGAGAAAAAGTTTTTACTTAAATCAAACACCTAATTAATGCCCATAGCTCAACCAATAGGGGTATAGAGGTAATTGTAAGCTCAGAGTGTTTTAAGGTTCACATCTTCTATCCCTTTAACTGAAAATGACTGCAAGCAACCTATGGTCTACCTGTATTATATATAATACTTATATCCCTCTCACATTAATATGCACTTTCTTTTTTTAATCCTTTTAAAATAAATTTATCTTATTATAACTTAATTTATTTTTTAAATTTTAATAAATTAAGATAAAATCATATAAATCTTTTAAAAATTATTTTCAAATTCTTAAATTTTTAAAATGGTTTATTTCTTTAAATATTAAATTAAATCAAATAGTATCATATAAAATGAAAGATAAGAAGAATTTCAATTAAATTTAAATTTTTAACATATAAAAAGTAATAAATTTCAATGAAAAATTATTGAATTGAGAACTCTAGTTCCACTGTACAATTATAAAAAATAAAAGTTTTATTATATTATAATGAAAAACCAAGTCTGTCCCTCTATATAAATGAGATATGACGCGCAAACACCGACTCAAAAAGCACTTTTGTTGTGGTTGTTTTAGGCATTTGCTTCTTTCTTTCTCAACATTTTCCTTCTTTTTTCCTTAATTTGCCTCAAAAGAAAAAAGAAAAAATGGTGGATCTCCAGAAAGTATGCTCCATGTGCGGCGACGTCGGCTTCCCGGAAAAGCTCTTCCGATGCTCCAAGTGCCATCATCGATATCAACACTCGTAAGTTAAATTTTTAGTTTATGAGTTCTGAATTGGAAATGAATTTAAGTTAAAATTATTGAATTTTGTCGAATCTTCGAGCACATTCACGTTAGTGATGGCTTTTTGCACAATTGATGATCAATCCACCCAAAAAAAAATTAGATTTTTCTTATACCACATGAAATACTCCTAGTAGTTTTATTTTCTTGGAAAACTTTAGTCCACAGTTTGGGTTGGTTTTGGGTCAGGCTTTCAATTAGAGTCTTTTTGACTGATTTTCTGTCCGTATTATTACTCCGTCAATGATCCATTTATCTTTTTTTTTTTCACTTTCTTGTTTGTGGCAAACCAAACATGACACTAGTCCACCCACCGCCACCATACACTCTCAAAGGGAACAAAAATCCTAGCTACCAACAATTTGTTGTTCATTATCTTTTACATATTTAATTTTAATTAATGATGATTATTATTAATTTATGTTAAGAAGACATATAGTATGAATTTCTCTGAATCGTTTAGTCATGTCAGAAATTTCTGTATCACCAGAAAAGATACACGAGTACGTCTAGTACAAAAAGCTTTTTATGTTTATGTTAATTTTGTATTTTGTAGGATAATATAGTACGACTCAAGCTTAAAATTGCGTAAACTGAAGGCCTTCCTAGAATTATGTTTCACATTCCTTTTATGTCCTTATCAATCGACACTTGGGTCAGCTGCAGTGAGAATTTATATATCCGATCCACTTGTAGCCTCCAAGAAACATTAACTGTTTGATTATTACTAGAATTAATTGTAATAGACCATGCATGACTTGTTCTTTACTGGACCGGCCTAACGCAGATATGATACTCTCATCAATATTTTTGACGATATCCAAATTCATAATCTTAGAAATATGCCAACATATTACTGCCACAACAACAATATACCCAGTGGAATTTCACAAGTGGGGTCTGGACGTAGACCTTACCACTACCTCACAAAGTTAGAGAGTTGTTTCTTGGAAACTCTCGTTTCAAAAACCCATACACAGAATAAACAATATAACAACATATAATAAAATTTAAATTTTGAATTCGTCTCTCCGACTGTTACAGGTATTGTAGCAATTACTATAGTGAATTGTCAGAGGGAGTGGAGGTGTGTGACTGGTGTCAAAGTGAAGAAAGAAGCAGCAGTTCAAGGCGCGGAAGTTCTTCCAGGAAATCATCAGGTGAAGCCATAATGATCGGCAGCAGATCAGAATATCCAGGCGGCGATAAAATCAAACATCAAAACCATGATCATCATAATCAGAGGGAAGAATCAACGACTTATGATCAAAAGCCAAAGAATCATCATGGTGGTGCACCTTCTCCTCGTACACGTAGGTACAAGCTTCTGAAGGATGTCATGTGTTAAGAGAAAAAAAGAAAAAGAAAACTTCTGAGATGGTTAATCATCATGTTAATATTATGTTATCTTCCTTATGGATAATGGTAAGTTTTTTTTTTTTTTTTTTTCTCTTTTGACTTGTAGAGTACTACTACTAGTGTGGCCTATGCTAGCTAGCTAGCTAGCTAGCTGAATAAGTTCAATGGAGCGCTCTCTCTCTCTATGTATATGTACAAATTACTATTAGTAGACGATAATTATGCGTTTTTCCATAACCTAGCTTTTATTTTCTTATCTAGTTTCTTGACTTACTAGAGAAGAAAATTTTCTTCTTGTTATTAAGAGGTTTTTTGAACTATGTGCATGAAAAAAGTTCTTAATAAGATGCGTTCGAGTTTCAATTCGAATAACAGGTTTTGATTTTGAATTGTATATGAAAATTTCTTTTTAATAAGGAGAGTTAACTTTTAGTTGACTCGAATTTGAATTAGTCAACGTCAAATGAATTTTTTTCTTGATTAATATTTTAATTTTGCGTAAGTATCTTTCTTGATGGTTTTATCACTCGGAACAAGACATGCACGATATAATCGTGTAGAAATAGCGATTGTTTCGTTTAGACGCACCACTTTTAAATATTAAACATAAAATTTTAATAATAATATTCTAAAATTTCACTTTTGAAATTTAAAACGTCACATAATTATGTTGCAATTAATTAAAGGGATGGAAAAGGGACTACGCAAAATATTTGGGGTTGATATATCGTATAATTTTTTCCTATCATCTCAATATGGCTCCGCCACTGAGGCCAGGGTAAGTAGCCCTTTTCCCTACCATCCGATGGGAGTATAAAATCGTATATTTAATGTTATTTTTATTTATATGTCACCCATATATATTTACCAAGTCTACAAGAGTAGGGATTACTTTCTTGATATAGTATGGTAGGGGCTGGAGATTTTGTCTATATGTGAATTCACAACTAGGTAGGTGTCTTTTGGTGGGGCTAAAGTTGCACTTATACACCATTAGTTGAGTCTCTTGGGGAGTATTGAATGCACCTTTGATCCCTTCTTCTAATAAGCTAATTCATAGTACCTAAAGCTCAAAAGTTTTTCCAGGTTCATTGAAGCTATTTATGAGGACATATATATAGCTAGCTAGCTCTCCCCTCCACCCTTATCTATAGTAGCATTTAGAAAAACATACTCCTTCGGGTCTCTTTTATATGTCAGCTCTTGTAAAATATATTTGCATTAAAGATAAAAATAACTTTACTATTTTGCTCTTATTTAATATTTATTACTCCATTCATCTCATTTTATATGACAACCTTTGACTTGACACACGGTGTTTAAAAAAAAACTAGGACTTTTAAAATTTATTGTTTAAAATCATTCTGAGATATTTGTGTGGTTGAGAATCATTTCATTAGGGATAAAAGAGAAATTTCAAAGTTAAATTGTTTTAATAATTTCATTAGGGATAAAAGAGAAATTTCAAAGTTAAATTGTTTCCTATAAGGTGACATTCTTTTTGGGACGGACCAAAAAGGAAAGGGTGTCACATAAAATGGAACAGAAGAGAAGTACTTGTTTTTTTAGTTCTTCTAGTTGGTCATATATGACTTTTCTAAATTCATTAACTATCAAGGATAAAATAGAAAAAAACATTATCATTTATTCATTGATTTTGTAAAATGACATATAGTATTAAATTTTTTTTTATTAATTGTAAGGACGACATATAAAAAACGAATCGGAGGATGTAATAAAATAGATTGAGTAATAATTAGAAGGTTGGTATGAATTAAAGTGATATTTTTTTTATCTACTTTAATGTAGGATTTTAAGAAGATTGGTATGAAATAAAGTGACATTTATCGGCTAGCTAATCAAGATTATCTGCTAATTAAGTAATATGTCTCGAATAAGTATATAGGTGATAAAGCTTTGGTCAACTGTTCATCTTTTTGTTTACTTCTGTACGAAAGGGCGAGTTACTTTATCTGGTCCATATTATAAGAAAATTATTTTATTTTAAATTGAATATAAAATATACTAACACCATATAATTAATATGGACGGAAAGGAATATAATCAAGCCATGGTCATTACTTCCAACGAAAAATTTAAAATCAAGTAATTAGGTGCATTTCAATTATTTTACATAAAATAAATAAAAGTATTACTGTACTTATCTTTTACATGCATAAATATTTGATCCCCTTATTCATTAATTTCAAAAATTGGAAAAGAGGGATGAGTAGCAAATCTTTTGTCTCAAAATGCTTTCTTTTTGGCATCAACTTTCTCAACAGTAGAACAAAAAATAATTCTGATAAAAATATGCGACTAAAAAAATGATATTTGATCTATCTACCAAATGTAATTCCTAACGAAGAATATCCAAACTCAACATCTTTCTTCATATATAGCTTTTTTTAATAAAGAATGCTTTTTTATTTAAAATTATAAAATTAGCAAAGAATTCTACATTTTTTAAATTTTATATGTCTTCTTATATTAAGCCAAATAAATTAAAACTAAAGGACAGTACTCTACTAGTTTTTGTGCGTGTCCAAGTGTCTATTTTCACTTTTCTTGGTTTGTAAACAATGGAAAAGGAGAAGCCACATGGTGGGCTTGCTTGCCTTCACAAATCACAACTTTTGATTACTACAAGCTAGCAAGCAACACTGATTTGCATGCAATATACTAGCTACCTAACTCTTCATTGCTTACTAAATACTACTAGCCGATTAGAGTTATGCATATAAGGATCAGATATAAAATAATTTATGTATTGTATAATTAGTTTTAGTTGTTCAGCTTTCGATTCTATGTATAACCTCATAACTTATATAAGTACTTTCTTTGTTCCATTTTATGTGACATCCTTTCCTTTTTGGTTCGTCCCAAAAAGAATGTGATCTTACTTTAGTTGGAAACAAATATCTCAGAATGATTTTAGACTACAAGTTTCAAAAGTCTTACTTTTTTTCTTAAACACTATGCCAAGTCAAAGAATGTCATATAAAATGAAACGGAAGGGAGTATAATGTATTAGGTGTACAAATTTCTAAATTATAAACTAACTGTTATATTAATTTTCTGCATATACACGATATATCTTTATCTTCTAACTAGCTAGCAACCGTGATATTATTTATGCATATTTTGAATCTGCGTAACTCCAAACTAGCTACTAAACAATTCCTTTATTTAAGCAAGAAAATACGTACATGCGTAGGTCTTTTATATAAATATATTTACACACTTTCTTTTTCCGCAGACAATTCTCTTTTGATCCATGCAATGCTGTCTGCTAACGTGGTAGGTATATGTAGCTTATCTTCGATGGTTGTTCCTGTTTTCTGTTTTTGCAAGTACGTGTGTCTTTTAGTAACGTTTACTCGACTTTTATTTATTTATTTGGGAAACCTTATTATATACTTATATAATATGCAAATGTTTGAATACTTTAGTCAAATGTTACACTAATAAGCACGTCGATGTTGACTAGCAAGCGTCATTATGTACATATAGACATTTTAAAATCATGTAATGGAATTACTGAGATGCGCGACTATTTTTTAGAAATAACTTCTTTATTTTTTAGAGCTAGCAATAATTAATTTATATATATACACTTCGTATTTTCATGTTCGACCTGGGAAAGTACGATATTACTAGTTTAATGACTAGTATGAGGTATATATATGATATGAAGTCATGCTTTTCCCTTTTTTTGTTCTTTACTCCTTCCTTTGGTAAATTAGGACGAATGTAAAAATTAAAAAAAAATGAAAACTCTTCAAAAGAATTTGTAGAGATTATATATAATAATAAGAAATGTTGTCATCGATATATATATGGTAAGAAATTATTCATTTGTTCTCTTATCGAAAAAAATAAATATGAGAAAAAAATTTAATTGACTAAAAACAATTTTATCGAAACATCGTATCCAAAAATAATATACCAACCCAAATTTAATCAACCTGAATATGAGAAACCATGAAAAGAAAATTGACAAAAATAGTACTCCCTCCGTACTATTTTATGTGACATCCTTTGATTTGGCATGATATTTAAGGAAAAAAAGGAAGACTTTTGAATTTGTGATCTAAAATCATTCTTTTGAAGGTAAATTTGCTTCCTATTAGAGTAAGGTGACATTCTTTTTGGGAGGAGGAACCAAAAAAGAAAGAATGTCACATAAAATGAGATGGAGGAAGTACTTTCTTTGAACTTTTCCAAGTTCATACAAAGAGTTATTGCTATTTTTTTTACGGCATAACACATAAATATGCTCTTTCATTTGACTTATGCTCTCCAACTTTCCAACTTTTTGTATGCATTAGTAGACAGTTAAAATTGTAAAAAATTGAACAAGTAAACATACGTATATCATATAATACACTAAAATTTCCATCTAAAATGCCATGCGAGACAAATGTATCTATTTATTTAAGCTTTGAATAATTAAAGTGGCTATTTATACACAAATAAAATTAAAATCATAATTACCAATTGAAATCAAATTAAAAATCATATATGTATATTATTACTACTTTTTTTTTTTTAATAATTTAGTATCACCAAACTTACCATAAAACTAGTAAAAAGTATTTTTACCCACAACACTTTATTGATAAAGTCTCATCCACGGGCACATTTTAACTATGAAAGGTATGGTTCTTACTTACGTTCTATCTCATCTATTATATTTTGGAGTCTTATTATTTTGTGTTCTGACATTTGGAATTCACTAGCCAAAATGTCAACTTTGAATTAATTGATATTCTTAATGGTGTCGTTTGGTATATATAATAATTGGATATGTCATGGGTGGGATATTTTGTACATGAAATAGTTAATTTTATTTATTTCAATATTAGTTAAGTAATATTTTAAACTATTATTCTTATCATATGTCAAAAGGACGGTTTAATTATTAAAGGCATCGTCACTTATGAGAGTAATTGTTGATAGGGACTCATTCAGTACTTTTTAATATAAGCTTTTGGATTCAATAATTATTTAGAAAATCTAGTATTGGAGACAATTGCGGCGACGCAATAATCGATGATAACTATGTATGTTTACTTTATTAAAATGGGTGGAATTTGCACTCAAGATTCTAAGCATGGGTTATCTTTTCTTCTTCTTCTTGTTTTTTTTTTTGTTTGTTTTTTTGGAAGTGGGGGTGGGAGGGGTTTTTTTTGGGGGGTGGGGGGGGGGTCTCAGGATATACTGAA
>JAABOM020000001.1:25576365-25590897 GCA_011800125.2 Solanum clarkiae | reverse complement strand
GGGGGGGGGGGGGGGGGGTCTCAGGATATACTGAAAGACACTTCTAGTAAAGTTGTAAGGTATCAATAGATTTTGAAATTATTTGAGATGATGAATTTGAATT
Organism: Solanum clarkiae; assembly: GCA_011800125.2. NCBI lineage: Eukaryota > Viridiplantae > Streptophyta > Magnoliopsida > Solanales > Solanaceae > Solanum > Solanum clarkiae. The sequence goes on along the minus strand of JAABOM020000001.1, from coordinate 25,590,794 downwards.
GTTGAATTTAAGTGAGATGCTAATTGAGAAATGAGAAATAGAAAATAGAAAATAGAAAATACAGAAAAATTAAGTGAAGGAAAAATGAAGTGTCATTTCTTTATTATTGGTAAAATAATTAAAAAAAATTCTTATATGAGGGGACATTTCTTTTAGCTTTTAAAAAGGTTGAGTAGAAAGTACTTCTCGCACCGAATCATCGCTAACACAATTTTGACAAATAATTTGATTGACAATTTTTTTAGATAAAATTTATTTAATCAATATTATTAGTATATATAGCACATATGAATATCATAGTATAATTCTATTATACTATATGCTAACATCAGTTGATCTTTTTAGTGACATATTCGCTATATATCGCTAAATTAACGATATTTTACAATAAATGTCATATTATATTTGACATTTGTATTAGATGTTACTATTCTAGCGATATTTTTATTAAATGTCACTAAAATAAACGTCTATATTTGACAATTGAATATGATGTCACTATTTTGATATTTTTGCTAAATATCACTAAATTAACGACATTTTGCAATAAATATCTTAATATATTCGACATTTGTATTAGATGTCACTATTTCAATGATATTTTTACTAAATGTCACCAAAATTAATGACATTTTTATAATAAATGTCAAAATATATTCGACATTAGAATCTAATGTCACTATTTTTAGCGATAATTTTGCTAAATATGACTAAAATTAATGTCATTTTACAATAAATATCTTAATATATTCGACATTTATATTAAATGTCATCATTTAAATGACATTTTTACTAAATGTCACTAAAAATATCGACATCTTACAATTAATGTTATTATTATAGTGACATTTTGGACCAAATGTTATTATTTTTATGAAATTATTTGACATCAAATGCTATTGTTTTACGACATTTTTCCATAAATGTCAAAAAAATTCTTTATTGTTCGACATTTATTCCAAATGTTGTCAAATTAATGTCGTCATATGTCCATTTATTTGTAGTGCCTTGAGTTAACGATTTTGTGTGATTTTAGAAGAGTCTTATAATCATCATCCCAGTAAGAAACAATAGTTACTTGGTAAATTAAAAAAAGGAGATATGTATGAAATTTTTTTAAAAAGAGGTTGAAATGTATGAAATTTTCACTTTTAGTGGTCAAAAGTTTTCTAATTTGATTTTCAATTTTACTTGTTAGTGAGTTAATGATTTTGAAGAATATAGTGAGCGAACTCTATCAATTAATAGGGATAAAATAATAAATTTATTATATAAATAATTATTTTCTTAATAAGCGCATCAAGCCAAAATTTGACAACTAAAAGTGAATGGAGGTGAACTGAGGAAGTCTTATTCACAAAAAAGTGGATATTCAAATAGATAATACATATTCATATTATCAATATTTGTTATTTTCATGAATTATTTCTTCTAAGATTCTAATCTTATTTTAGTTTTCGATTGTGTCTCTGATAACTATTTTAAAGTTGTCGATTAACCAATATTTGTCCGTATTAAATATGGCAAGTTAAATATTTTATCCATTTTTTATTACTCTATTTCAGTTTGTCGATATGATTCATTCATTTGTCATTCTTAAATTTAGGAGAAATTATGTAATTATACAAAAACTTTTACTATATTTATTAATTTTTTCAATAGTTTGAAATAATTACATATTGTCACACTAGGTAATAATTTAATACTAAATTTCAAGTTAGATACACGTGGATACATGTATTTTTGCTATCAAATACACTCTAAACTAGAGATACATATGGAGAGAAACAAGCAAGAGACGAAGAAAAACGAGTGACAGAGGAAAGAAGTGAGCGAGAGAGTGAATTTCTCTTAGATACATGTGAATCACATAAGATACGTGTAGCTGAGATACCATAAACATTATCAGAATAAATATATAGGGAGAGAGGAGACGGGTAAGATAGGAGAGAGATGAGCGAGAGAGTCATTGTATCCCAAATATATGTAAATCCACTTAGATACAATAAATCTAAAATATCTTACACATAGTTTGACCACATATACTTGATATACGTGTATCTGAATGAATCAAGTATATATGTTTAGGGATCAAAAGCTGACACGGATAATAATTTTAAAAAATTCATGATAAATCACATAATTAAATCATAAACTAATAAGATTTGTATTGCTTGTCCTATTATTTTGCTTTCTTGGGCCTCTGGATTGGGCTAGTGATATTGAAGGACAGGATAGGCCTTCTATTGAGATTTGAGGGCTTGGAAGATACAAGTTCCATATGTTACCCAACTTGAATCTCATCCTAAAAGCATGCTACTCCATAAAACAACAACAACAACATTTCCCAGTGCCTCAAAAGGCTCCCGCTCATTACGGGGTGAGGAGGGGTCGGATGTACGCAGCCTAACCCCTATGTTTAAAAACATAAAGCGACTGTTTCCAGATGACCCCTATGCTACTCCATAAACTTTTTTCAATATTTCAATCTTGAACTGAAAATATATCTTAACTTTTTAAAAAACCTAAAATAGGATTGTTTACGATATATTTTTAAAGTAATAAATTATAATAATAAATAAGATATGAAGAAACAGATTTTATTGATAAGCATGTGAGTACAAATCTGTTAATCTGTTACTCCCTTGATAAGATTTCTCCATGATTCGAGATAAGATTTCTCCATGATTCGAGGGCCGTTAATGGCGTATTTTCAAACATAGGATGATTTTGATGATTTTGATCTTCCTATGGATGTTTGAGATACCTTTTTTCAAGAGAATATAATACTATTTATATAGACATGAATTAGAGTTTAAGGTTGAGTAGTTTCGCAGAAATATCGAACTGAAACAGGACTAGTCCTATAAAATTTCGATGTCTACAAGGATACTTAATTTTTTTTTTCTGATAATCATAATCTTGGAATTTTAACACAAAATATCCATAAAAACAAGGTAATTACTCAAAATTGTCCATTATATAGTATAATTTATCCGAATTATCCGGTTTGCACAAAGTAATTATCAGATCTGTTCATTGGTGCATGACATCAGCAACAATCAGTGTGACCATAACCATGAATATTATATTGATTTTATACATGATTGAACTCGTTTTTTAATGGATAGTCATAAATAAAATCAATAGTTTTATAAAATAATATATTCAATTTACAAATGAAAACAACATTTATATTTAAAATATGATTATTTTTAAAATTGTTCTTTTTTACAAAAATTAACTTGATAAAAATGATTTGAAATCAATCATGTGAATATCATAGAAGGCTAAGAATTCATATATAATACATACCATATACACACATACAGGTAGACATTACAAAGGATTGAATAGTTCTTTCTGAGGAATAATAAATATGTCATCTATAATCACATATCAGTATGATATATACGATTTTTGTTTCATAAAAGTTATAGTGTTTTTCTTGAATGGATGAACAGACAACCCTTTATAATAAATAAGCTATCAGTATATGGCATGTATATCATGTAGCATTATAAAGGATTAAATAATCTGTTTTTTAGAAATTAACCATTTTTTGTGATACATTATTAATATAGCAAATTTGAGTATCATAGTATAATTCAACTATACTATAAGCTAAAATAAGTTAATATTTGATAATTGATGTATAAAAAATAACAAGAAGATGTAATATGTTTATAATATTTTTTTAATTTAGATAGTAAAATTCAAGTGACTCAGTAATTTTTTCTATTTATTTGAATTTTGGTGGACAAAATTATTTGATATGTGTATTGATAGTAGATAAATGATAAAAGTTATCTTATAAAATTAGTAGTGATATATATAAATTGTCTTGTCATCGCAATTCAAAGAAAAGTCCAAGTCTTGTCACTAATTAAGTTGTTTATTAACATCTTTTTCTACTTAATTAATAGGTAATTGTAAAGTGAATGTGTCATAAATTTAATGCTAGCTTTTAAAAATAAAATCAAACTCTGTTGAATAACATAGGTATCTCGCTGAAAGGAGCTCAAAGAATTATCTGATGATTTTTTTTTTTTAATTCATCACAAATTGTTAATCGCACATTTTAATTTTTCAGTGATTTTAATTATCTCCTGAGTGGTTACACTCTTTTCCAAGTGCATGAAGATTAAAAAATATTGAAAAATGAGTTCCCCATATTAGTAGATCATTTTTAAATTCTTAAAATGAATTTAGTGGTAGTGAAGTTTCAATTGTATGATTCCTATTATATCTTATTTTGTTGTAAAAACAAATTGGTTAAAATTTTATTATTTTAGCCAAACTAATTTTATATTTTTGTCTAAGAAATGGTACGCAAGTGTACCTCTATTTTATTAGACTGAAGTATAATTAAGATTACTCATACTTTAAACGTGTGATTAATAATTTGAGTCAATTTTAGATGTACCTCAATTAATATATTTTTCATATGTAGCAGTTGATTCAATTAATTATAGTATAAAATTAGGGGTGTGCATCGGTCAGTTTGATTCGATTTTTTGTATTACCGATTCAGTTTATCGGTTTTCGATTTTTAAATATGCTAAACCAATAAGAACCCAATAAAATATTTTTTATTGATTTACGATTTATCGATTTTAAGTCATTAACGGTTCGATTTTCGATTTACCCGATAAGAATGATAATGATAATTTGCATTAACAAAAACCAGACAAAGTACAAAAATTATGTTTATAAACTTACAAAAGTTATAATTAGTCAATTATAAATTAAAATACTTAAGTGGATAACTAATTATTTAAGTATGATTAAAATAGGTAAAGTATTGTTATAGTGTCCTATTACTATTAAATTACTAATATTTAATATTTAAGAAGGGGTAAAATAGTAAATTATTATAATCTTATTGGGTTATTGGTTGATCCAAACCCAATAGTAAAAATCGATATCGAACCGATCACCCAATTATTTTTTTTTTCTAAAATCATTAAAATCCGATAACCTAATAACCCAATAACAATAAATCAATAACATTTTTATTAATTCAATTTATCGATCAGTTCGATTTTTCATACTCCTATGTAGAATATATATATATCTTCTAATTAATGTCTCCTGTCATAAAAATATCGCCGTTCAGGCAGTTACTCACCCACTTCTTCATCACATTAACAAACCCAAATAATTAGAAATATATCATTTATTAGGAAAACCAGAAATAAAAGGGGAAATTGAAAAGGAAAAGTGAAGGCCATAAAAGTCGATATTTATTTGTGTGGAATTTATCATTAAAAGTGGACCCTAATCCCATAAAATCTTTTTTCAAGGATAGCATCCATGCAACCAAAATTCACATTTGCCCACGATAAGATGTTTAATAAATTAAAATTTTACCAGATAATGTTAGATTACGATTTAAATTTTTTATAAATATTTTGATAATAACTTATTATTTAAAAATCTGTAAAGTTGAAAAATATATAAGTGAAAATTAGAGTTGAATACCAGACTTTGCTTCTATTGGCCAATCCATGAAAAATCTATCAAAATATAATATAATACAAAAAATAAATAAAATAGGAGTACACCTGCCTGGAAATTTAATTTAGGTGATTAAACCTAATTGAAGGTTACTTTAATTTAGTCTAATATTAATATATAGAGTGTTAATTATAAGTAATAACCCACAATAGATGTTGTAATATTATGTTAAATTACTTAGATTAATTACTCGGATTGGTATAAAGCATACATTTGTTAAGAGTGTTAGGTAACTTAAATCCTATAACTATAACAAAATATGAAACTACTTTTGCCTTTTAATTTCTCTTACCCATAATATTCAAATACGTACTACAAATTGGGATTAGAACAAAATATATATACATATTAAAAAGTGAGGAGTAACATGGAAAACTTTTAAAATACAAATTAATCAGTGTGTATATACGTACATGCCTGCATGTTATAATAAGATATACTTTCTTCTTTGTACTCCCTCAGTTCTTTAATTTTTAGTTGTATTATGCTTTTTTGCGAGTCAAATTATTTCAATTTAAATAGTTTTTAAAATTAAATTAGATTATATTGATTTGATATTTTAAAATAAGATTTAAATGTTTAAAAATTATAAAAAAATTATAAATTGTAATTTTTTTTTATATCAATGTGATGAAAAAATATATCTTAAAATGAATAGAGAGAATACAGCTAGTAAGTAGTATTACTGACTACAACTTTTCAATTTATTTGTCTAGTTTTGACTAAGATGCGAAATTATAAAGTAAAAAAAAACTTTTTGAATCTTGAAATTGAAGAGTTGGCAAAAGAGAAAAGAGACATTTATCTGAAACTGACTAAAAATAAAGTAAGACAAATAAATTGAAATATAATTTAATGAAGCTAATTAAGGCGGAACACACTAGCTAGAGAGGGTTAACATAAACCTAATCCTCCATTACATCATTAATTAACATCATTTCATATCTAACTTAACTTACCTCTATAGTTAATTAGAACTACTGTCATATACTAGATTGTTATGGCCATTAAAGCAAGCTTAAAATTTTCGAACTTAATTATTCCAAATAAGAATTAATGTTTTAGTCACCCATTGGAGAAGAAGTTTGCTGAGGAAGTTGTTGTTTCAGCTTGCTGTCCATGGTATGTTCTTTGCCTCAAACAATCCACAGAAATTCTTGGTGGTGATATAGACACTGTCACTGTTGATGAATGGGCTCCTGATTCACCTGAACACTCCACAACAAAATTTTAAGAAAAATTGTCAAAATTTTATTTATTTCGGTCTAACATTGTTGCTGCTCTCTCCGTCTATCTTTATCTGTCCCTTGTTGACTTGACACAAGGATTAAGAAATAGTAAATGATAGGCATAATTTTACCAAATCACCCTTTAAATATATTCCCTCCGTCCATCTTTATTTGTCCTTTATACTATTTTGTGATGTTCAACAATACTTGTCCACTTTATGAAATCAAGAGACTTCACACTTAGTTCCAAATTTACCCTTGTCATTAATTATAGTCATTTCCCTATTACATTTTTCAAGATATCGTATTTATTATGAAATAGGAAAAATTACTATAATTAATGATAAGGACAAATTAGAAACTAAGTGTAAAATTATCTCCTGATTTCATAAAATGAACAAATATTGTTGAATATTCCAAAATAGTATAGTGTACAAGTAGAGATGGACGGAAGAGGAAGTATATAATATGTACACCCCCCCCCTCCCAGTCTCACTTTAATTGATAGTGTATCGTATATCCTAGACCATATGTTAAATTAGCCAGTCTCGAAATTAACATAAAGAAACCACATGTTAATAATGTGACAAATTAAATAAAATTTGAGAAAAAACCCTAATTATGATATATAAGATAATAAAGTATTAATTACTTGAAGGTTGAGGCTGCTTCTTGTTATTTTCTTGCTGAACATTCTTCCTCCTTCTCCGGTTGTGATCTGCCAACCGTTTCCGGCAACTCCTTTTCCCGTTATCAAATTCCGACAGAACATGGAACCTGTTCTTTTATCAGAATAATTATGACCAGGATTGCATAATTTTTTCGTGAAATTATTAAATTTAAAAACGAATTACACATAGTATAAGTCATAATAATTGACGATTCTAAATATTTAAAAGATATATGAAAATTTTACTGTTAAAGATACACTTGTTTGATTCTCAAACTCTGAAAAGTGTCACATAAATTGAGACGGGGGAATAGTATAAATGACATAAATCGTCATTTTAGTTTAATGACAAATTTAAACTTGTCTTATAATTATATATTTGTGCTTATTAAGTCCTTAGCACCTGTGGTTTAAATTAACGGACAATTACATGAGTCATTTTCTTGATATGAAAAAAATAAAATAAAGTAGTATATGCTATAATTTAAAAAAACAACATACCCAGTAGAATCCCACAAGCGGGTTTAGAGAGGATAAAATGTATACAGATCTTATTACTACTTCATAAAGATAGAGAGATTGTTTCCGAAAACCTTCGTCTAAAAAATCAAGTCCCAAATAATTTTATAACTTACGATAGCCACATATATACACATATCTATGTACATACACTTTCTGTGTTGATTAAAAGCTGATATTTTAAATTACGTAATGATTAAGCCAAAAAAGAAAATACAAAACAGCTGTGTTTACTATAAGCAGCAAAAGCAAAGCAGTACGTAACACACCAAAACGGGGAGTAGCGGGATGATTGGGGGACATAAATTTACGGACACAAATGCCCTCGGGATTAACGTACCACTTTTTCTACTCCCCAATCATTACCTCGTTAACATATCCAAGGGCCTTCCCGTAATTTTATTTGCAACCTCTTCTTTCTATCAAATAATAAAATGAGGACTAATAATACATGTTTATCAGTAATTGCATGTTAATTAATATAGTACGTAAAATATACATTTTATCGCCTTTTTTTGTTGTACAAAAAACAAAGAAAATATTACTGTCATGAGCAGAGCTAGAGAACGGAAAAGAGGTTTATTTGTAACTTTTTTTTGCCTAAAATAATGTTGTTAAGGTGAAATTATATAAATATAGTAAATATTAAATCTCTCCGTGAAAATTCTGTCTCGGTATATTGACTTTGGGAGTGATTCTTATGCACTTTGTAAACTACTTTAAAATTCAGAAATTATTTGAGATTAAATTAATTAACCTAATTTGGTGAATAAACACCCGTAATTAAGAATTAAGTAGTATTAACATAACCTGCTGCATTGTTGGCAGAATCGCTGAGTCAAACCGGCGGCGATAACGGTAGCGGCTTTGGAGTGAAACTCACACACTTTGTGCCGTCGGTGGTAGTGCTTTGCATGAGTGAGATCGGCATTACAACCCTCAGCTTGACACTTGGGCGAGTTCACTGAACCGGCCTCAACCGCGCGAGTCCCCCGGTAAAGCCGGCTCACAAAATCATCCTCCGATGACGAAGCAAAATACGTTCTCCTGCCCAAATTCAACCCAATCCGACTACTGATACCTGAAAAATCATGAATTCCGCCCCCAAATTGCGGTTCGGTCTTCGGCACTACCATAAATCCACCGGCCGAACCAGTTGATTGTAGAGAAAGCATGGATGTTTCGTGTGTTTGCGTGTACGAAACGCCGTAAGCGCGTGGATCGTACATGGAGCTGAACTGCGCGTTATTTGGAGTTGCTTGAAATAATTGGGGAAATTGTTGTTGATTATGGATTTGTTGGTGTTGTTGTTGCTGCTGCGGATAATTTGTTATACCGGAAAAATGGGCTTGAGGATCCAAAAATTGATTGTTATTTTGGTCAGTTTGTTGGGTAGTTTGATCCGTAGGATATATAAAACTAGATTGATTTTCCCATTCATAGTCCAACATTTTCTTAATTATCTTTTTTCACTTTGGATAGATAATAACCTGTGTATAAATAGATGAAAAGGATTGTGGAATTTTTGAAAATGAAGAATTGGAATATTTTTGAGTTGGGATTTGGGAGGAGTGGGAAGAAAATCTGTCAGCTTTAAGTAGAAGAAGATTTTGTATGGTGGAAAAGGCTGCAACTAAAGACTTTACTGTTCAGCATTCAGTGAAGAGTTTTAATAGGTGTGGCTTTATAGGACTTTATGTATGTATAGTATAGCCATAAAATAAACATTTTTTTCCCATCTTTTTGAGTTTAGTTCAATAATTAAAAAGGAGCAGTTTCTGTGTGAAGTTTTATAATGCCTTTTAAGAGACATGTCGGGCTATGAGGAACTTGTTGCTTTTTTCTTTCTTGCTGAATAAATATAAGTATTTTTAAGTTTGAGAATTTTTGAAAAAAATGTTTTTGTTGGGATATTGGCCAAAGATTTAACACTATGTGAGATTGAATTAATTTTGAGCTATTTTTTTATATCACCTATACCATATATATTAAAGAAATCCAAATAACTTCCTCTGTATTATTTGTCATGTTCCTTTTTTTCTTTTTTTTTTTCTCTTTCATATGCATTATCTTCTGCTTATGAGACTTGATCTTTGAGACGAGAGTTTTCTGAAAACAACCTCTATGAAATAATGGTAAAATTTGCGTATATTTACCTTCTCCAAATCGCACTTATGAAAATTCACTGAGTTTATATGCTATTGTTATCGTAAATAACTTCCTCCCTGTGTATAAGATCACTAGCGGACTAGATCAATGTAAAATGACATAGGGAAAGGGCATTAATTTTGTGTATGTATAATGGCATCTTTGTTTCTTGGTAGGCTACAATAATTGTTATTCTCTCTCAACTCTGATTGTGTTCATTAGCTCTGAATGTGAGGCGGCTAAGTTATTGAGGTGTAAAATGGATGAAATAAATTCATTCTAAATATATTAAAATTCACTGAATTTATAAATAGGTTTGTTTATGATCTGATTTGAAATGAATAAATTAGGTTAGTGTTTGGTTATAAATTATAGAATTTATCTTTAAATGTCTATTCCATTATAAAATTTACCCAGATCTTCAATATTTTTAAGTTTCAAAAAATTGATATTTCACTCATAATTTTTTTATTGTTTTTAAAGTACATATCTAAATACAACTTCAAAATCTACCTCCAAACAGGCGCTTAATTTTGAATCATAGTATACCACATTATATGTTCTTTGTCTGTTTTATTATAAAAAAGTTAGTATTTAAAATGAATATATGCATGTCAAGAAAAAAAATTAAAAATATTTTAATAAAAATTTTCCATGATTTCACATGTACTATCTATTTAGCCTAAAACAATCAAGTTTAAGATGACTTAAATTAAACAGATCAAAATAAATTAAATTAATATATAAATAAATTATTAATCTGCTCAAATTTAAATGAATAGGAAGCTTTTCATATTATTATGAATTAGTATTATCACCTCTAATAGACAAGAAATTTTCACATCCTATGTCTCAATTTGTATTGTACGATAATGTTTGATTACAAAATTATAGAAATAAATAAGAAAAATTCAAACTATAGTTTCTTCACATTCAACTCACTCTTATTTTTATTTTGATACGATAATAAAATGACTTAGTGAGTATTTAAATTGACTTATTTTAAGTTGCTTTTGATTTTTAAATACTTTTTGAGTTCTGAAAGTGTTTGGATATCACAAATACAAAAATTGCTTTTGAGCATCTATTTTAAGAAAAAGCCAAAAATAAGGAATTTCCAATTTATAACTTTTGTCTTTTAGCTTATAAACTACTTAGAAAAAAAAAGATCAATCCAAACAACCAACCCTAGACTTAAACAAGAAAAATATAGTCACTAAATTCACATAGCCAAATCCAATTTATTCTTCAAGCATTGAAACGCCATTTGTTGTTGTGGTAAAATAAAAAAGTTTTTTTTTTTTACAATACCCTAAATATACAATAACAATAACAACAACATACCTAGTGGAACCCCACAAGTGGGGTTTGAGGAGGATAAAAATATATGCAGACTTTATCACTATCTCATAGAGATAGAGAGACTGTTTCTGAAAACCCTCATCTCAAAATCGGTATAATACCAAAATATAATATAGCAAAATTTTTATTTTAAAAAATATTAATGAATTATTTTGGATCATGTTGCTAGGTGTGTCCTAGGGATAAAAGAGTGTGACCTTAGGATATTTAATTTGGAAGTGTTGGACATAAAGAGGGCCATTCAAAACTACTCAAAACACTTGGCCATTTATTATAACTCAAATTAATAAAACTCAATAAGGTAAAGGCATTTATTTTCTTTATCTATAATGGCAGCTTTCTTTCTCCTACGCTACAATAATTACCTTCTCTATATCTCTCCTCTCTCATACTTACTCTTTTCCACTCAAATTATTTGTTCTAAGTTTTAAAAAATAATAAACTTAATAGATAAATATTTTTTAAAAATAATTGCATCTTAAAATAAAAATAAAAATAAAGAGTTGAAAACTTATTTTATTAATATTTTTTTTAAATAAATACATAAAAGATAAAAATAACATATAATTAAGACAGTGGAAGTACTCCCTCTATTTTAGTGATAAAGGAATATCAATTGTGTGATGTGTCATGATTTCTATACCAAGAATAGTTATTCTGTTTTATTTTAATAAATTAAGATAATTTTAATTTTTTTATAGTCTATATTTACTGAGTTGTTATTTTTTACTAGTATCCTTCTATTTTTTTTTTTTAAATTTGTCTCTTTAAAAATAAAAAATAGTCAAAAATCTTATTAAATAAAGGATAAATATAAAAAATATCCCCATAATTCTTTTGAATTATAAAAAGTATTACAACAATTCACTTAATTTGATCGAACAGAGTAATACTTTTTTCTCATACTATCCTTAGCATTAAAGAACTATATAAATAATATTAGTTAAATTTAAAATTCAAATTATCCTTACAAATATTAATTTAATAAAATACATGTTTAATTTGTTTTTAAAAAAAAAAAAATATAAGAGATCAGCATAGACCAAGAAACATAAAATGAAGGGAATATATATTTGTGTTTTTAGCTAGGGCGAACAATAAGTACTTGACAGATGTGAAGTTGCTTTGCTCAGAGATTGGTTGGGTAAGATACCGGAAATAATTGACTATTTACCCTCCCCACAAGACTTTTGGTACCAAGGGAAAATATTTTTTATTTTTTGTAAAATATATTATTTTAAAAATATTTATATATATTCCACCCGTCTCATTTTATGTGATACCCTTTGACTTGGTACGATGTTTAAGAAAAAAAAGTAAGACTTTTGAAACTTGTGGTCTAAAATCATTCTGAGAAGTTTGTGTGGTTGAGATTCATTTCATTAAGGGTAAAAAGAAAATTTTTAAGTCAAAATTTTTTCAATTATAGTAAAGTAACATTCTTTTTGGACGAACCAAAAAGAAAAATGTACTACGTAAAATGAGACGGATGGAATAATATGAATTCATATTTATGATATAGGTGGAGGAAAGAGGTAGGTCTATGGGGTTGTGGGGATGAAGGATTATGATGGAAGTAAATATGAAATGTGTTAAAAGGGAAGAGGAACACAATTAATGTGATTTATTTATTTTTGTTCTAATTTGTTTGAAAATGATGAATGGTAATTTTCGTTATTGAAAGAAAATTGTAATATATGTGATGATATTTAATTCAACATAATCTTTAGGAAAGAAATACTTTTTTTAAAAAAAAAAGTAATCAAAATCTTATCATATATATTTGTGTGATTATTAAAAATAAAATAGATTAATTTTCACATAGTATGTATAAAATTGTAAGATTAAAGAATATTTTAATATATTTTCATATTTTTAGTTTTAGTCTGTAAAATTCAAAGTCTTTTTTACTTATTTAAATTACGTGTTAAATCAAAACAAGACAGACAAATAAAAATAGAAGGAATAAAAGATATATGTATCTCAAGAAAGATATTTGTTAATCAGTATGAACTATAGTGAAATGACTCGAAATTCCTCGGTTAAAAATATCGGATTTGAACTTTTGGAATATGAGAAAATTATGTTGGGGGCATAATTTTAAAAATTATGTTTGCAATGTGGGAATTAAAATTTGGTCAGGAAATAATACGCATATTTGACTAAAACAAAATAAATACTCATATTTGTTGAGTAATTAAGAATGATGAACTAAATGATGAGTAACTATTTCTCTTTGCTTTCTTGTTAAATAACCCAGTGATTTATATATTCAATTTTTGTTCAAATTTATGATCTAATTATTTACTAAGAATCCTTAAATTATTGTTACATATAAATATTTTAATTTTTTAATATAAATAAATAATTGATCATCATGATTTTATTTTTTTCTCTAATGGCGTATGATATTCGTATTGATATCTGATTGACTTAAATTTCTACATTATGTTGCTTCACTTCCAAGTCCCGACTCCCAACAAGAATATTTTCAATAGGTAAGATTTAAATTCAAATTTTTAGATACAGGACAAAGAAATCTCAATCATTTTATAATAATTCAAATAGAATATGATGAATTTTTTTTCCTGTATATTTATATGGATAACCCGCTATATAGTCACGATAGCTTTTCTGGTATTGTCCTTTTGGTCTGAGTCAGCATATTTTTTTGTGTCAATTTTTATTTTTGAGTAATCAATGATAAGTTCACTCATTTTTAAAAGAGAATTTCCTCATTTTTTGTTACAATTATTTAATGAAAAATAATTGTGGCATCAAAGTTTTATTGAATTATTAAGATGGAAAAAGAGGCTTGACACAGCGTTGACTCATTAAAAGTCTACAGAAATCAGACAATGCTAATGCTTTATTTTTGGGGACAAACATTTATTTCATTTCATATATGTCACTAATATAATATTCCCATAGTCTAATTTAATACTTCCTCCATTTTATTTTAATTAATTTATGTAGTAATT
>JAABOM020000001.1:25564839-25576265 GCA_011800125.2 Solanum clarkiae | reverse complement strand
TATATCACTTTTTTTACTAATGCTCTTTGTAAAATTATAAATATGTAGTGTAATGTATCTGCTATGAAATATAAAAAATTCAATAAATGAAAGGGCAAATATGAAAAAAGTTTCAAACATTCATTTTGAATTTTGGACAATTCAACTATTTTGAACATTAAAAAAAGTCTAAAAAATTCAATTAATTTGAGACGGAGGGAGTATCTCATATTATTTAACTTGATACAAAAAATAATTGAAACTTGTGGATTTTCAAAACTTAAATTTTTGCGAGGCTATAAATTATTTTATTAAAAAAATAAAAAATATTATATATGTTGACACCCAATTTTTATCCTTCACGGTGTCAAATTAGTCATCGAGCTTTATTTGTATTTCTAAAATAATTTTTGGACAATTTAAAAAAAAATAGATGGGCGCGTGAGGGCCACGCGCCCCCAATTCTTTTCTTCTCCCTCACCCGCTCCCCTTCTTCTCTCCCTTTCCCAACAATCTCCTTCTTCCCCAGACCCTCTCCATTTCCCCATCCCCACTCCCCTTTCTTCTCCCTCTCCTTCATTTCTCTTTTTCCCCAAATCAGACATCCCCAAACCCCATCCAACGTTCCTTTCCCCTTTTGCCCAGCGGAGTCGCCATTTCTGTTATACCGAAAAATGACTTTTTGCAAGAAAAATCAAAAATCGATTTAAAACTCAATTATTTTTGAGAAAAATCAATTTTCAAAATTTTGAAAGAAAAACAGAGTTGCCACCTAATTTTCGGATAATTAGGAAACTATTAAATATTTTAAAAGACCTAACAGAAAAAATTTTTAAAATTCAAAGAACAGGTTCGGGTTCATATTTCCATTTCGAGAAGGTTTTACGCACTCGAAATGGCTGCTAAATGCGGTTATCCAGCGATTAGATGGTTTGACTAACTTTAAAATTTTAACTTGAAAAAATGTGATTTTATGTTTTTGTTCAACTTTTAAATCTAGCCAAACCTTTTTAAGTTTATTCAACTTTTCAAGACCAATCAAGGTCTTCAAATCAATCAATATAAAAAAAAATAATCAATATTTTTTCAAGTTGAAATTTTAAAATTAGTCAAACCATCTAATCGTCAGATAACCGCATTTAGCGGCCATTTCGAGTGCGTAAAACCTTCTCGAAATGGAAATATGAACCCGAACCTGTTCTTTGGATTTTAAAAGATTTTTCTGTTAGGTCTTTTAAAATATTTAATGGTTTCCTAATTATCCGAAAATTAGGTGGCGACTCTGTTTTGCTTTCAAAATTTTGAAAATCGTTTTTTCTCAAAAATAATTGAGTTTTAAACCGATTTTTGATTTTTCTTGCAAAAAGTCATTTTTCGGTATAACAATATATTTTATTTGAATATATTAAAAGTAAAAAAAAGTATCGCATAAATTGAGATATAAAAGCTCATTGCTGGCATAATCAAATCATGAGCCCTTTAAGTATTTACTAGTTTAGTGTATGTGATTTGCATGTATGTGTCATGACAATCTGAAAATTATATATAAATAATACTTGCCACTAAGATAAATACAATATTCATATAAACAAAATTAAACAAACGCTATTAATTTGCTGTAGCTGTTTAATCTATTATGAATGTGTAAAGATGAGAAAAAGAATTCAATTATTTTATATAAAGATATGTTAGTAGTTTATGGATACGTAAAATAATAATTTGAAGTTGAATAATTGAGAGTTAAATAATTAATTGATTAAAATTTAGTTTAAAAAAAGACTCCTAAATATAAAGGAATAGCTTAATGTTTCAATGTAATTTTAACTACTCTTTGTCTTTTAAAATTTGCTATATTACTGTTAGTAAAAAATATTTGGTAATTAAAATTTAAGTTAATTTTAAAGTTTTGATATTATGAAAATAATATTATTTTCCTTTTTCCTTCATAGGCTAGATAATCATTTATATCGAATAGTCCTAAATAAAGAGCATATTCTAGATATAAAGAAATTTTAAAACAAAAATGAATATTGAAACTAAATAAATAAATCATAAAATAATAAATTAAGGAAAATAGTGAAAAAATAATTTTATCTAAAAAAGTTATTTATGATACAAAATTCAAACGATATTTCTAAGGTCTTCACGCTTTTAATAAAGTATTTGTAACTAGTTGTAATTGATAATTTTTGAAGAATATAAGGATTTGAACTTTAATGTCACATTTATTCCACATCATTAATATATCAAGATACTAACTTTACAAACAATAATTTCACCATAAGCCAACTCCTTTAGTATGTCATGCATTATTAACTCGTTTTAGTTGAATAATATTGTTGCTCTTATTTAATTTATACCATGAAGACGATGTAACATAAATGAACCTGTTCCAACCAACCAAAAATAAAATAAAATACGTGAAGATTCTAAATTTTAAAACGTAAGGGCTTCTTTGGTAGGAGGGATAAATAATACTTAATCTCGAAATTAATTTTAAGATGAATTTAATTATTTCATATTTGATAAGAATACAATTACAAAATAACTTATTTCGTAAATATTGTGTTATTGAGATAACAATTTTGCATATCTAATTTGAAAATATTAATTTAAAAATAATTTATTGTCAATCAAATTAGTTTGAAGTGTTAATAACTGAATTTTATAAAACCGGGGCCAATAACTATGGCCCCTAGCCAGCTCTCAACCCAAACTCCAAGACCTAGTGCCATGGACCATAGATTGCTAAGATGTGCAAACAAAAGAGACATACAAAATCTCACTGACACTGAAAATTTGTTGAAAGTATTTTTTATCTTTTTGTAACATAGGCTTGAATTTGATTTATTTTTCAACAAAAATACATGAACTTATCACTCCAAATATCTAAAATCCAATTGTGATGGTCCTTAAAAAATTGTGGTTGTTCTTGTTCCAAGTCATTGTGGATGTTAAAAAAGGACAATCAGCGAGTGCATTAAAACTCTCACTATCTTGATAACGATTGGACTATAAAGATATATACACTATACACAACTTTTCTGTTATTTTCACGACTTACATATTTTAATCACGTGACAACAATGTTATTAGTTGCGCAAGATGGTTGTCGAATAACATACAAAATAGAGGAACATGTTGGTTGCTCAGGTAATAATAATAAAGCAACTCCTCACCAACTACTTACTGGCAATTCAAAAGTCTAGCTGCAAATTTTCCATTGTCTTACAGCAAAAACCAAACGCGTTGTTTCTATAATTTTGTGTGTTGTCAACATCTCACAACTCTTAATGATGGCTAAAACATAACACTAATTGCATTTCAAATTATTGTGAGTACATGCAGAAGCAGGCCCCCTATCTTCCCCACCCCCTCCAACCCAAATATCTACTTGCAACTTCACCACCACTCAAAACATGAATCCAAGAATAAGGACAAGCCCGGTGCACTAAAGTATCCGCTATATGCAGGGTTTGGAAAGGGGTTCGACTATAAGGGCTTTTATTGTATGTAGTCTTACCTTGCATTTTTGTCAGAGGCTACTTCCAAGGCTTGAACTCATAACCTTCTGGTCAAATAGCAGCAGCTTTACCAGTTACTCCAATGCTCCCCTTCACATGAACAATAGTAACGATGTGTATTTGAACTTCATTTCTTTATTTAAATTTTTATTAATCTAAAACCTATCTTCAACTAATAGCTATAGTCCATATGGATCTTTTTCTTCTGTTGTGCCATCTCTTTAGCTAAGTCTGTATTGATACTAATCATTTGAATGCCTTTTTAAACCACTCTCTTTCATGTAATTATAGGGGTATTCCGTCGGACTTTTAAAATAGTTTCTCTTACCATAGCTCCACAACTACGGACCGCAGCATCTATATACAGATATAGATTGATGCAAAACATGTTCAAATCTTCTCAATCTAAGCAACCTTTTTATAGTTTAATTTATCCTCGATGTTTTGTTGTTTGCATTCTGGTCGTTAATAATTTTATCGAATTTGATATGACCGTAGATTATATTTATTTTAGCATTTACATCTCCGCAATACTCATCATGTGAATATGCTGGACTTTAGCAACTAAATATTCACTACCATACTATTTCTCCATTTCAACAATTCAATTTTAATTCTATGAATAACATTTTCATTAACTCTTTCATTCTCTTAAAACAATGACTCTAGAAATCTAATGAATGATATGTATATATTTTCTTTTACAGGTATTTATATAGTTTGAGCGTTAAACAATAAGATATGAAACTCATCCCCCAAAGATTTTCAGATGAATTCAATCATAGGAATGAGCAGTGTTTAACAAAGAAGGAAAAAAGGCTTGGTATTCTCATAAACTTTATCATTTAGAGTCAATATATCTCTCGTTATAAAAATGACTCACATATATTTCATTATAAAATTGCTCATATATACCCTACAATCACAAAAGTGGCTCACATATGACTTTTTATTTAACAGAAGTGAGAAAAAAAATTAATTTTAACTTTTTTACTTTTATTTTTAAAAAATTCATGTAAGTGTATATACGATCTTTTCAGACATGATCTTTTTATTTACTTTTATTATCATTTGAGTTTTTTGGTTCTTGTTTCATTTTTTTCTTTATTCTTTGTAAAAATATGAAGAAATAAAAACGAACTATGAATGACAAAAGAGAAAAGAATTAAAAAAAATTAAACAATTTTTTTTGGATATGTAAATTTTACGAAAAAGTTAGTGAAAAATAAATTGGACCGTCAAAATAATAAATCTAAATTAGTCTTTGAATCAAAGAAGCTAAAAAAACACATGTGAGAAGAATCAAATATATCCTCACATGGATATATAAAATTTAAATTAATTAGAATCAAATATATCCTCACATGAATATATAAAATTTAAATTAATTTTTACTCCCATTAGAAAAAAGAATAGATATAAGAATAGAAGTATATATGAGCTAATTTTATAACGAAGCCTTGAATAATGATGTGAAAGGCTGCTGGTAGCTGGTGTGGTGGCCCATGAAACAAAAAGTAGTACTAAGCAGAGAAATTGCCAAGAAAATTACACAACACAAATACAATCGACTTCAATCATTCACTTTTGGAAGATGGAAAGTGTGCTCACTTTTATGGTTTTGTGGTCCTATGATCTAATTTTGTCCTGTCATCAAGCCATGTGAATCACATCAACAATCCTCTCATTATTATTGCACCTTCCTTTGTCAGACCACCTCGAATCATATTCAAATATCTTCATCAAACTAAAAATATTTATAAACTAAAAAAACAACTTCACTTATGTATAGTGTTTGGCAAGTCCCTAGTTTAGCCAAAACATGCTACCACCTTATTAACTTTGCTCAATACCCTTTCAATAATTGTCCTAAAACTTCCTTGGATGCATTTTATAGATGAACTTATTCTCTATGGAGGTTCCTCCTCTCCAATGTTAGGACATAGTTGACCATCTTCTCTTATAGACCAAGTCATACCAAATGGCTTCCTGTTTAAACAAGAAATATAGTTCCTCCCTTTTTGAAGCAGTTCAGAAATTGGTATATTTTTTCCCACTATGTAATTAAGGAAGTCCCTTGGAATATCAGCCAGTCGATGGTAAAGTTGTTGCCATGTAATCAGGAGGTCACGAGTTCAAGCCTTGAAAACAGTCTCTAGCAAAAATGCAAGGTAAGACTGCGTACAATAGACCCTTGTGTTCGGCCCTTCCTCGGACCCTGCGCATAGCGGGAGCTTTAGTACACTGGGCTTGCCCCCTTGGAATATCAGCCAGTACACACTTGTCCATTCTTATTCTTGACTGTGGCATGCACATTTCAGCTAGTGTGAAGATTGATTCTAATGTTACTAACAGAATAATTTGTATCCTTTGAGGTAATTTGAACATGAATCACCAAATAATCTTGTCAACTATGACCACCAGATTGACATTCTGCAATAACATAAGCTTTTTCTTGTGTATAAGAGGAAAAGGAATCTGGTGAAGTTAAAAAACAATCCACCGTTGCGTACAGGCTGTAAAACCAGTAAGCACTCCTGATTAGTTAGCAGTGTAGACAGTAGATAATCACCAGAAGAATTATGTACCATCACACTCGGCGCAAAAAGGACCAAACTGCTTACAGAAACATGATTATTGACTCAACAGTAACGAGGAAGCTTAATCATGATATCTGAAATAAACAGTTCTCCACAACATGGGATGAAGATAAGTGCGAAAACTGGTTTGTTTTCAAATATTGCAAATTACATGTTCACAAACAACTCTCATGCCACTCCTCCACAACATGGTATAAAGATAAGAGCGAAAACTGGTTTATTTTCAAATGTTGCTAATAGCATGTACACCTTCAGGTTTACAAGCCAATTCCACTTTTGGAAGATAAACTAAAGTAACCTCCACTCAAGATTTCTCCAGCTAGCTACACACTACTAACTCTATCGTCAATAATAATGCTTCTTACAGTTTTAAATTATTCTTCAACTGCTGAAAGCACCTAAAGAGTCTCTCATGATAAATCAACAACTCTACATACCGTGAGTTACTGATAATCAAAAAAGAAAAAAGATAACTTCACCATCTTCAGACTGCAACCTGTTTCTTGATCGATGCAAATACTACAATTGGTTCGGTACTCCCTTAATAAAGAGATGCTGGTGTTTGAGGTACGAATGCGCACACGTGTAGGAGGTAGGGAGTAGAAAGATTTACCCCATATGCAATTATTACTGAAGTTGATCATTCATTTTGCACAGTCCTGAATGGTCAAAAAGAAGTGTATACATCAAGGCCAAAAAAAATAAAAAAACAAACAATCGGAAGAAAATAGATTAAAATTTAGAAGGGTAATGCATCACCAAAACTTACTTTGGTTTGTCAGTTAAGGTCACCATAGATCTGAGGACACTGGGGCTAATCCTATCTGCAAGAACTCCTTGATCTGATATCCATAAAGACTTCTCCTTTACAATGCTCTGAAGTTTCTTAGCTTCATAATCGAGTAGAGCTTGATCTGCACCAAGTAACCAACTATTTGAACTAGTTCATGTTTCAATATGGAAATTGAAAACAGGGTAGAGATCCAAAGTAAACAATATTCTCTACAAGAATAAAATTCAAAACAGAGAAATTAAAGGGAGACACCAGGTAAAGTTAATGGTCACACTTCTCCTTTTTTTTTGGGGGGTGGGGGTGGGGTGGGGGCTGGGTGGGTGGCTACACTCGATAAGACCATCCTAAAGTGCCAAGTCATGATGGGTTGTCCTTGATAACCAAAAACAAAAATAAAATAAAAAAATCAATTCAAATGAAAGAACACGTGAAAATTTGAATAGCTGGCAGTCAACACTCTAATTGATAAGTTCCAAATGATCAAGAATGCACCAAAAATATGGGCCGGAAAAGGGTCGTGAGAAGGTGGTAAGTTGTACAGGTAGTAATACAGACTGTTTCCCCCAATGTATTTTCTAATAAATTATTTACTCACTATACGAAAAAAGCACAAAATATTGTTAGGCAACTTAGCAGCTGCAAGCTAAGAATATTAGTTTGAATGAAATGAGGGTGTAAGCGCAATTTGAAGCAAGATGATGGATAATAATTAAGAAATCCAACAAAAAGGATAAAGTTTCCTCGAGAGAATAAAAATTCATATCATATCAAAGCACATAAAACTCTTATGTTTAGACTGGCATGACAAGTAATCCCTCAAGTGTTATATAAAGTGAGACATAGGAATATTTACTCTCAAGAAAGGCAAATTCACCCCATCACTTGTCTATAAACAATAATTAACGACACATTTTCAAGCTATCATGCTTTGCTTGGTCTCTCAAGTTTTGGACCAGTCAACTTGCTACTTGCTTTGAAGGAGTTTACATCATAAAAGCTTATACATCATTCATGTTTCAACAGAATTGGTAATAACTAGAAAACAATGACTCTTTCTTTCCGCCATCTGTCTTCTTCTACCCTTCATCTCCTAATTTCTCCTCTTAACCTCTGCCCATATTACTCACCATTACAGCGTGAACTCACAAGTACCTCAAAAGTCTCAAATAAGGCCCCAAATGATCATCATTTTCTCATCTTAAGAGTCCGTATTGCCTCCATATATCGCTCTATTCTCAGCCTCGATATAAAGGGATCCAACTCGGTTTTGGGTGGCATCACAAAAAGCAATCACCAGCTCAAAGTGAAATTGCTCCATGACTTGCATTTGACGTTGAGAAGATGTACATATTGGGAGATGTCAAAGAAGAAGCTTACAAGGATTAAACTACTTGAAATAAAGTGTGAAAGTATGAAGGACAGTACAGCACCTAACCTGGGGTTTGTATAGTAGTTAGACCACCAAAAGAAAGTTCAGTGACTCTTAGATAGCCAACATGCAGAGCTGGACTAGGAAGATCCAAGTGGCAAGCTGGGAGGGTCAGAGAGAAGCAGAGGGCCAAAGGCTACGCCCTGGCCGTGAAGACCCAGCCAGCAGCCTACTCACCTAGTCGTCGATCCCAGATTATTTTTGTTTTGCGTTCCTCTTTTGTTTTATGATCTATTTATGGGCTTCAATTCTTATTAGTTTAGACAATAAGTATTACATTTGAGGGGTTAGTTCCTTACTTCTTAGATGATAATTGGACTTGTGAGGCAAGGAGAACCCTACGGTCCCTAGTGATTATCAAAGTTTTCTTCAAATGAGTGACTAGTTTGTAAGTAATCTGCCACTCATCTTTATGTCTTTGTTTCATTTTGGGAGGTGATTGGCTCTTTAATACTACCTGTTGCCTATTTTCTTATTCTTGGAGTCGTTGATTCCTAATCTCTGTCTTCTTCATCTCAATGATTTAGCCTATTTTTATTCTTTACTGCTAACTGTTAAGTCCTAATATGATAATCATGCGTAAAGAAACCATCTGTGTTCTCCTTTTTCTTCTCCAATGTGATACCAAACCTCCAGATAACCCTGTGTTGCATTTGTGTCAAGGCTAGTACCCCACTCAAGAGTCAACAGTGGCCCTTTCCACGTTGTTCCCTTGGTGATTCGAACTCCCACCCCCTTGATTAGAAGTGGCTCATCTCACTGGAGCAATCTCACTTGCAACCCCTTGCATTCACTTTTGTCTCCACTAAATTTTTGAGGGGGAAAAGGTCTCAACTCTCAAGGCTGTCTACACTTCAAATAACTTATACTCATTAGCCAAGCAATTTTATTTTAATAAAGCAATTTTATTTTAATAAACTGCCTTTTTTTACTAGTAAAGCTTCGCTCCGAAATGGCACATTTTTCATATATAGAAGCTTCTTCCTCATGCTTTCATGAGTATTCATTCGATTAGATAATACAGAGGAATAATTTTTGCATAAATTTTATATAAAAAATGTTACTGGTGCATACTTTGTTACAAAGATTCACAACATAAAGTGTGGGCAAGAAATAAACCTTTTTCCAGAATGGTATGAGCAGCATGGAAAGGAATTTTGACAAATACATCAGTTCCCGGGAACATGACCATAGTCTTCTCCTTTGAATCGTGATTACCACACGTTGGACAAACCTCTTTCACCAACGGTCTTGATTCAACATCCCTCATTATTGACTCAAAAGGTATAAGAACGCTAGTTTTTGTCGTCTTAGCTCTCTTCCTTAGTGCAGTTAATGCTTCCCTGTTCCCATTCCTCACTCTATCATTTTCAATTAACTGCATTGCATTACACATAGTTTTCTTAAACATTTGAACAAAAAAAAAATGTTTGAACTTAGAGGACATTTCAAGTACCTGTTGCCGAGCTAATAAAAGACTTTCACCTTCAATTTCAACCTCAATAAGCTTTTCTTGCAAATGCTTCATAGATTCATCCATTTGATACAGAACACTAGCAAGTATGATTGTCTCGAATTTCCACAAACTTATCTCATAAATTATTGCAAGAAGTTTTTTTTTTATTGTTCTAAAAGAAATGCAGATGCAAGTGACAAAGCCATCATCCCAATTTCTGTGCCAAAAAGAAAAAAACAATACAAGGGAAATTATTTTCAATTCTCAAAATAAAATAAAATAACAGGACAAGGGGAAGATCAACTATAGCACTTCCAATCTCTGATTACCTCGTTTGTTACACTATAAAAGGAAAGTAGTAAAATGGAGATAAATATACTTCAAATCTTCCAACGACCTAGTTAAATGCACAAGAAAATAATTAAAAGAAGCCTTATCCACTTATGGTAATTTACACATTGAACCATGTCATCACTTGCTCAAAGAGCATGAACTGGTTCTGCAGAACTTTTTAACATGACAAAAACATACATCAATACCCATGTTATATATACTTTCATATTTCACCCCCACAACATACAGATCAAATAACAAGAGTAACTGTTCTGGGTAGTGACATAATGAAAGTATACATCACATTAAGCTCAAACTGTAAAAGGACCAAAGGCATACTGGTTTTAAATAGTAGCAACTCATAAAGTCTATCTAAACATTGTACAGTACTGTACAATATCATACATCATAGAGTACCATACATTATGAAACCGCGGCAAACCACCATCCAAACAGAGGGCAAATTGCAAGATGAGTTGAAGAAACAAGCCATAGATAGAAGGAACACACAACAAAGATTAGAAGAGTGATGATAGCAGAAGCTGAATCAAAGTCTACTTCTTTCACCCATAATTATGTTATAGTTTGTTTCCTGCGCCATGCCACACAACTATATTTGGTGAATGCTTTATGGAAAGAATTTTCTTTACTGGTTTGGTCCTAAACCTAGGCTTGCAATTGCAGACCCAAATCGAGATTTTACTCAACTGAAAGTAAAGAAACTGTACTCAATTTCTAACTAATGCTTCTTTCCCCAACTTTGCAGTGTGAAGACGAACATGGAGCATATAATTTTTACAAATCAAACTAGTGATTGAACAACTTGCACTCTTACTCAGAATGTCATCAAATCCAAAAGGACAGTAATCAGATTACCTGAAAGGAAATGGAAGCAATGGTTGGTCGGAGATGAAGTTCGCCGGAGATTAAGTTCGACGGAGATATAGGCTTCGGAGACCAAGCTGTTGTAATGAGTATGAGAAATAGTTACGTGTATTTGTTTGTATATCGGGTTTGGGTCGGGTAATTTTAAAGAAAAATGGATTTGGGCTAACGTATGCACTGATGTGTGAATGTATTACTATAAAATTATCGTTACCTCCGCCAGTGTATATCGATCGGTTCGATTTGATTTTATATATTATTGATTTAGTTTTTTATTTTTAAATATATTAAGTCAATAAGAAATTAATAAATTAATTTTTATCGATTTTCGATTTATTGGTTTTAAGTCTTTAATGGTTCGATTTTCGGTTTACCCGATAAGAATGATAATGAAAATTTGCATTAATAAAAAGCACGAAAATTATGT
>JAABOM020000001.1:25554169-25564626 GCA_011800125.2 Solanum clarkiae | reverse complement strand
GGTCCTCCATCATTAATTAGTGTATTAATGACTTATTCTAACCTAATTTAATATACATTGATATAAATAAAGGGTAAAATGAAAAAATTCACTAGTGCGATGATTTCTTTATATAGATGTCAAACTTTACTCTAAGATATTCAAATAGGCACAAATACATATGTTAAACTTGATACTGTGGTAGCGGGATGCGGCGAAGTCTTTGCGAGTTTACACGAATTTTCCCTGAATCCTTTCAACCCGCCTCATTTATCAGTCCTAATTTCATTCGCACAGTTATATGTATTTTGAAGTTCAACAAACAACGAAATAAGACTAAATCATAGAACTCAAAAATAATTAAAGCGATTATCATATTCAACTTTTCAAGTTGCGCATAGAAAAATAAAAAGGAGTAGGCTCGTTATACAAGAGAGAAGTAATTTGTTAAGATTCATCGTATGCTACATAAAAATCAACTGAAATTTCATATATTTCATTCATTCTTCAATGCTTATTTCCCTGGATGAGCAGAATTAATTGCGCTTTCAGTTTAGGCATGAATACGCTAAGGATTTTTCCTCAACCAACTCTTTTGCGGTTGCATCCATCTTGGCCCTTGAAAACTCGTCTACCTTTAGACCTGCATCAACAACGGAGAATGATCTTTAGGTAAGCTTCAAACGATGGATACTCCCGTTGATTCATATTATGTGTCTTTTAAGATTTTATGACAAAGAACTACTTGTTTTTCTTGAACGCTTATTTTGAAACAAATTTAGTTTGCGGAAAAGGCTAATATATGTGAAACCAGATGTAGTATTCACCACATTCAGTACTAAAATTTTGTAAGATGAAACTAATTGATCATAAATGAGACCACAAACTAACCTTGCACAATTGACCATTCTCCTTTCTCACAAGTAACAGGGAAAGAGTAAATTAAGCCAGCTGGGACTCCATAAGATCCATCAGAGTAGACTCCCATTGAAACCCATGTCCCCTGAACAAAACATGTAACAAAAATTTAGTCTGATGGCAAAAGAACAGAAAAGTGACTTGCTTTTTATAGATGCAAGTATTATACTATGGAAGGGAGCCTTAGTCACGGGTTCAAGCCGTAGAAACAGCCTCTTGCAGAAAAGGTTGTGTACGATAGACCTTGTGGCCCAGCCCTTCCTTGGACCGGCTGACGTATTATAACTATAAAGAGGGAGTAATATTAGATGATACTTAACCTTTGGAGTGCCTAGAACCCAATCACGTATATGATCACACGCTGAGCTAGCAGCAGACAATGCACTTGATAACTTTCGAGCTTTTATGATAGCGGCTCCTCGCTGTTGCACTGTGCTGATGAACTCCGTGTTCAACCTAACATTTTTATGGAAGTTTATTAGTACTGATTTTGATGATGTACTTTCTTGTATTTGAGTTGGTTATGGAATAAACTGCACAGCATTTACCATTGATCATTAGCAACAAGTTCCCTGACAGGCTTTTCTCCAGCAGCAGTTTTCACCGTAGCATGATTCACATCTGGATACTGAGTTGAAGAGTGATTTCCCCATATGATCACATTCTTTACATCACCAACGTGAACGTTTAGTTTCTCCGAAACCTGACCTAAAGCTCTGTTGTGATCAAGCCTTGTTAGGCAAGTGATGTTTTTCACAGGAAAGGAAGGCGCAAATTCTTTCAAGATAAGGGCATTGGTGTTAGCTGGATTAGCAACAACCAAAACCTGCACCAATTGGACACCACGATAAGCATGTCAATTTTCTGTAAGCTGGATGAAAATCGGGTTGTCTGAACATATTACAATTGAATGACAACTTTCTTACCTTGCAATCAGGGGCAGCATGATGCTCCAAGGCAGAGGCCTGTGCCTTGTAAATTGAAACATTTTTCGACATTACATCCTTTCTTTCCATCCCTTCTTTTCGTGGAAATCCACCAACCATAACAGCAACATTGACGCCTTTACAAGCTTCAACAGCATCCGTGGTAGCAACAACATCTGCGGAACAATAATATGCAATAAATTTTAACAAAGAAAGACAGAAAAAGTGGTCGCACGATCTTTTTTCCCCGACTGTATTTTACCTTTGAGAAGAGGAAAAGCTGCATCAATCAATTCCATTTTCACTCCTTTCAAGGCCTCAGCAGCTGGTTCAATATCAAGCATGTGTATGATAACAGGTTGATCAGGGCCTAACATGGCTCCTCTAGCGATCATCGGAACAAGAGCATATCCAATTTGACCTGTTACAAGATGTTCAAACCCACAACAAGCATCAACGTAAGTACTGGTCATCTTATACCATACTAAAGTTACAAAAAAGGACAGATTAAAGGGCCATATTTTGGCAGAATATTGGACTGTGATGGACTACAATGGAGCGACATGACCAGTGGCGATTCATATGACTGGCCCTAACTTACCTGGGATTGAGGAATAGTTGTTATTATTGTAGTTCTTGAATGTTTTGCTACAACAAAAACCTCTCTTCTTTTTTTCACAATGTCACATGGCCTAATTCTCTAAGTCCAAGCTCCACATGGTTTGACAATTTAATTTTCAGATATAAGACCCAGATGATTTTCAGTCCAATTCCTTGTTGAAGTGAATCTAAATTGATCTCGCATGAAAACGGTTGAGAATACAATTAAATAATAAAAGTGTGGTGTCTCTAATAGTTTAAATTTTTAGATGAGATGATAACATGAACACAAGATCACATGGTATTGGAGCTGATAAAGGTCCTGAGATCAAATCTAATCGTCACCCATTGCGAAAAAGAATTTCCACGTACTTGGACTCTCAAATATAACCAAACCACTCTGACTAAATCTAGATTAATAATTGGCCAAGAAGTACATAAATTCTTATATAGCCATGTTCTTGTCATATATAGTACTCTTCTATGATTAATAAGACGAC
Source organism: Solanum clarkiae (assembly GCA_011800125.2). NCBI lineage: Eukaryota > Viridiplantae > Streptophyta > Magnoliopsida > Solanales > Solanaceae > Solanum > Solanum clarkiae. Next base: position 25,561,703 of record JAABOM020000001.1, on the reverse strand, counting down.
GACAACAACAGCGTACCCAGTGGAATCCCATAAGTCGGGTCTGGGGAGAGTAAAATGTATGCAGACGTTACCACTACCTCATAGAGATGGAGAGGCTGTTTCTGGGATGATTGCCAAGACAGAAAAATTAAAAAAAAAGTTCACAAAAATAGAAAATAAATGCAGCAATATAATGAATATAAATTAACATGCCTGCAGCACCAGTAACAAGCACTGTAATGGGATCCTTTTCTATATTCAAGAAGCTCCATATATGCCTAATAATCTTCCATGACAAATATGCACAACCCAACAAAACAAGAGGCTTTTCAATTGATCCCAAATATTCCATTAATTTTAATAAGAAAATAGACTAGAGAAAATTCACAAAATAATTCAAATCAGGCACTGTTAACATATGTGATTTAAAGGAAACTTTCTAGACTTTGAAGACAAGGTACCCAAAATTATCAAATGGCAAAGACAAAATCCATAAGCTATGAAATCGAATAGTAACTCATCCATGTCAAGTAAAGGACCTGATACAATTATACCAAAATTAGAACATGATAAATGTGTAAAACAGTTTTTTTTTTTTTTTAAAAGAAATTGTACCAGCAGCTCCAGTGACAAGAACTCTAGTGGGTTGTTTTGCCATGACTGAAAAAAAATTATAATTCAGATCTAGTCTGTGTTAGAATATTGTGATGAATATTGAAATTGTTATGTATGATTTTACGATGTTAATATCGAAATTCAAGGAGAATTATGGGGAGAATTATGATACAAGTTGTTGCAGTCACATGAAAAGCTGCATGTTAGTTGATGCTTCATGGACTTGGCACCGTACTAGTTAATAATTAGATCAAAATTAAATTGTTTGATGCATATTTAAATTTTATTTTGATTTTTACAGGCCAAATCTGAAAAAATAAAATCTGAATTAAATATTTTTATATATTTGGCTAGGAAAAAACACACACGTTTAGAATAAATAATCATTGTATCCAAAGAAAAAGTAAAATTCCAAACAAATATTTTACGAATTTGACCGTTACTGAAATAAATAGTCATTGACAAAAAAAATTAATACACGTTTCTTTTTCCTTTTTATAAAAATACACTGTTTGAACTTTATTATATATGGCAATTAATAGTTAAAAACTATTCTACTTGGAACTTGTGTTTTTTGATTTTTTCTTTCTTTTTCCACGCTCCTAAAATAAAGAGTATAATGTATCCATGCTCATTGTCACGTTAGCGTCTAGAAGGATCAAAACTTTTAAATTACCAAATTCAACTAACGTAAAATTTAGATGTTCGCTAAATAAAATTCGTAACTTCGAGAATTTTTTAATTTATTTCGCCTAATTTTGTTTTTTTAAAATTTTACCTTACTTTATATATTAGAGGAAAATCCTAAATTAGTACTTTATACTTTATTTTTTGTGCTGGGATATAAACTCGTCCTTATTTTTGGTACATGAAGCGCTAATAGTTCTTCTAGTTTATCAAATTTAAAAACTTTAAGAGTGTTTACCTGTTCAATACGGGGGAAAAGTATTCAAAAATAAATAAATAAATTTTTCTGTTTGTATAAATATTCAAATTGAGTATAAGTATAGTTTTGAATGGAGAACAAAATTAACGACTTGATAGAATTTAAAAGGTGAAATTTAAACCCTTCTCTTGGTGTAAATATTTAAATTAATAAATTTCAAAAATTCACGAAATGCAGTAAAATGACGCAATTTATGCACGTTCAAAAGTTGATTAATAAAAAACATAAATTCAACATTTACCGAACTAATACAATATTAGATTATATTTATCCCACCTTATTATGTAGACTAGATAGAGATGAGAGGAATAGCTAGACTGTTAAAGTCTAAACATACATTTAAGTTGGATGGATTAATCATATTTTAATGAGATTTATAGTTTGTTTGGTCAAATTTTTGCAAAGTTAAAAGCGTTTAGAAAAAGATGATGTGTTTGTTCAAATTCTTGAAAAATAAGTATTTATAATAAGGGAGTAACAGAAATTATTTTTTAAAAGCTAAAAAAGAATATCCTTTTTACAAAAGCACTTTTTTAAAAAAAAAATTGCTTTTACAAAAATACACTTATAGGTGCTTTCAGAAAACTTGCCCAAATAATAATTGCTATTCAAAAATATTTTCAAAATTTATGGCTAAACACAAATTACTTTTTACAAAAGTTACTTTTCGAAATAAGTTAATTTTAAAAATTTTGGCTACTGTTTATTAGTTTCAATAGCTCCAATATGACACGTTGATTATTGGGTTAAGATTTATTTATTTATTGTATGCATAATTTTTACAGACCCACTTATAAAATTTTATTGAGTATGTTGTTATATGGTAGGCATAATTCATGTATTTCAATTTGCAAATCGCAATATGGAAAAAAGCAGGTCAAATCAATCACTTCTTTTCTTCTTCGATTTGATGAGTTTTTTTCCTCTGTATTAAAATTTTCTTATATAAATTATTTACAAGAAATGCAAGCGACTATCAATTTTATGAATTATTTCACTACAGATAAGATAGAGTAAATAAATAAGGAATCTTATTATATATAGTTTTGTATGACAATCTTAAAATTATTTTATAATTACACTTGTTTTCACAGTTAAATATTCATAAATATAAAATATAAAGAAAAGTCATTGCATTATATTACTTGTGGGAATTCATAATTAAAAGTTGAAATTTTGCCTCCATCCAAAAATATAAAAACAGTCTGAAGAAAATAAAAATCACATTCTATTATTCAAATTTTTTCTTCATGACGTATTGGCAAAGACCAAGATGCAATGGACATTGGACCATGGTCTACCTAGTAAATATATTCAATATTAGTATCGAACGCTTATGCTAGTATGAGTCCAATATAAATTATTTTTTAATCTCAATTTATGTGATAGTGATAGATTTTTTATGTATATTTTTAAAATATTGTAAAATTATAATTGAAGTAGCTAAAGAAATATTATTAAGTAATTGGAGCAGATATGTCAATAAATTTTTTTTTATTGGCCTCACAAAATAAAAGGGAAGAAAGCAAGCAGCTGAAATAGGTAGGACAACGGGAAGTTGCTCAAGCAAGTCTATAATTTTTATTTTTTCGTAATATGTTTAAATCCATAAGATTAATGAGCATTTGACATATATTTTAAACTCTTCCTTAATTTTTTAAAATTACTTCGTATTAAGTTAAAACAAGACAAATAAATTGAAAATAAGAAAATAATATTTATCGTATAATTCTCTATATTGAATGATATAATCTGATTCATCTTAAAAAATGAATCAAATGATTTTTTTAAAAAAAAAAATCGTGATAACTAATTTGGAATTGAAGAAGTATAATAGGATATCTTTTCCTATTTCCTATATTTTCATTTCACGGATTTATCCTTTTAAAAAAAGAAGAAGTAAAGGAAAAGAAAAATCTCAAATACTTCGTGTCCGGTGCAAGCTAGAGTCATATATAATGTTGGGAATTTAATTGAATCAATTTTGTTGAAATATTATAGTATATTGTATAAAAAATATTTGATCACACATTATAGGTGTGATATTTCTTATACATTTTTAGAATTATTTATTAAAATTCATCACTGATTTAGTAATATCCATAAAAGTTTACATATATAAGAAACGTGGTAAAAATACTTTAAAAAAATTTGTCTGCCAAAAAAAAAAAAAAAAATTCCCAAGAAGTTCCGTGACGGAATAATTTTTGTCGCTGTGATGTGTACATTCAATGAAGCTGACTCACTTACGCATATTGATAAGTAAATTCCTTTTGCTATTTAAATTTAAAAATATTATAATGATTCATTAATTAATTTAGAAAAACTAGCAGTATAATAATAATAAAATATATTTTTTGATACGATATAATGTACTATAACCTTTTTTATTTGAATCAATTAATTAATTATTTAAAACGATAGACTAAAATATGTAACTTTTCCCCTTTTTTTGTCTTTATTTTTCCTGAATTACATGGGATATTAATGCCACCTAAAGTTGATAAATATGGAATTTAGTACTACTAGTATTAAATATGAATAAATATATAGGTGGATCACAAATGTGGACCTTTTTGGCACTTGGCAGTTGGGAAAGACATAAAAACAAAAATACTTACTTCGTTTTAACTTGATTTGTCCATTTCTTTTTTAATTATTATTTGCAATTTCTAATTCTAAATTTTCTTATTAGGCATGTAACATTATGTTAAAACAGTTATAAGGTACTATTTCATAATATATTATATTACGTAGGAGTATGGCGTTTTAAATTATAACAAGTATAAATAAAGTAATAAAATACACAATCTTATCAAATTATTTTACATAAAAGAGACGTTTCATTTTAAGCGATAATTAATTTAGCAATCTGATATATTAAAATAATAATCAAGATATAATGTCATAATCATCCAAATAAGCTGTAAAAATAGTTTAATAAATTTAACGTATCTTTAATTTAAAAGATCAAAATTTTTTATTTTATATTAAATTAAAATTAAACAAAATAAATTAAAGAAAGGAGTAATTAACAGAAAATGTGACTTATTAATAGGCAAAGCAAATACAGAAAATGTGAGCCCTGCCAAGTCGTCAAAAGAAATCGGTGATTTTTGTTCTCTAATTTGCTGTTTTTGTATAAGAAAAGAAGATAAAGATTACAACTTTACAATTGATAGAACAAAAATATGCAGAATTTCAAATCAACATCTATTTTCAAGCGTTTTCTGCAGAATTCCCTATGGGTTTCTCAGTCCAGAAGCTTTTGTGGTGTCTCTAGCAATGTCCTAATCGATGAACCCGAAAACATAGTGAGCCCATTGAAGATTCTTTCATGAAAAACCCCATTATTTTGTATAATAATATGAGTTGCATTTTCTCAGGTTCTAGTGGAGGGGAAAGCTGCATCAAGAACAGCAATTCTTAACAGACCCCATGTGTTGAATGCCCTCAATTATTCAACTGTTAGTTTCTTGCCCTTTTGCTTTTTTGCTTCTGTTTTTGCGATTTTTGGAAATCTGTTGCTATCTTTTTTGATTTTTGATTAATACCCACCAAGCAAAATCATGTTGTTATGTGGAGTTGGCTCTTGTTTTTGGGAATGAACCTTCCTTTTTGATACTTTGGAACTGTTGTGTTTAGGGGTTAAGGTTGATGAAGCTGTACAAAAGTTGGGAAGATGATCCTGATATTGGTTTCGTGGTATTGAAGGTAATCTGTTGATTACATCACTATTGGTCTACCTTCTATAGTTTTTTAGCATTATTTAAAGGTGAACTTACTTATGTTAACCTACTGATTTATTCTTTTAACTTTGAAGGGAAATGGCAAGGCATTTTCTGCTGGTGGTGACATTGTCTCTCTTTATAATTTCATAAAACAAGGTATAGTGCATAATTTTGACTGTTGTAATTCGCGAGTTGATATCTCAAAAGGTCGAATTTATCTAGTAAAGTCATTGAACGTTCTTTTGTATCAATTAGGCCTTTGTATCAATAATATCACTCAGTTAAATTTTCAGTACAAAAATTTGATAAATTATTTTTTATGCCATGTATACATAAATGGAGTTTACACCATTAAACTGAAGTTGGTGAATCGAAGTTTATAAGCAGATATAAACTATTCTGATTCAAACAGGTAAGAACGGTTCAATCTTATGTTGTTTATTTTACCTGAGAAAGCTAAATAAAATGGGGGCGTATAACAATACCTGAATATTGACGACTCTGAGAGAGATTGATATGCATATTTGCCATTTATTTTGTTATTTTAATCATGAACATGGCATTAAAAGTAATTTATTTTGTCATTTTAATTTTTCTTTTTTGATGATAAATTTAGTTAAGTGATTTTATTGATATAAAAGCCTAGGTTGAGTGATTTTATTGATATAAAGGCCTAAGTGATTTTATTGATACAAAACAAAGTTTAATGACTTTGCTCGATAAATTTCTAAAATTGAGTGACATTTGAGATGTTAACTCGGAATTTACAGTGATTCTGTTCATATTCTGCTGCATTGCAAGTGATACCTAGTTGAGCAGAATGTTCTAAGGAGGAACAATTAAGATGTTTCTGGTTGATGATATATGAAAATGTAGTGAGCGTCTTAACTATTGCTGCCAATCTGTTTTAAGCTCAATTTTTAATTTAATCTTCTCCAGCCTTTCTTGGATATTGTTTAATTGGATGTATGCAGGGAATTTTCAAGGCTGTAAAGAATTCTGTTGGACAATGTATAGCTTTGTGTATGTTGTTGGCACATACTTGAAGCCACATGTAAGTATAATTTTTCTTCGAACCTCAGATACTAAAAGAAGATGTTGACTTGAATTCTTTTGTTTCTATCCGTTATATAGGTATCAAGAACCTTTTTTGTATTAACTAGTCTTTAATCCAGAGCAGTGCCTATTCTAACTGAGCATCCATACTTGCACATCATACATTTGTGCTATATTTGGAACCTAAGAGTTTCTACAATGTAGAAGTTCCATAGGTGGAGAATCATCAAGGATGGATCCCCCTTACTCTATCAACATACTCATACTAATGGTAGACTTGTTGCAAGCTAATTTGGAAATGAAAGAAGTGTACTGAAATCCATTGGTACTTGTTTGATCATCACACTGTTACTCGATTGCAGGAACTCGTAACAAATTCGAGGATCAAACTACTGTTTCAGGGGTAATCTCGAGAAGACAGTTAAAGAAGAAGATGAACTAAGAGAGAAGAAATCTATGATTCCATATATGCTTTGATAGTTCAGATTACAAGCTTATATTGTAATTGAATGACTGAATAGTAAAGCTATTAGTTCACAAATCTAACAGAGTAACAGAATAACAGAAATCAGTTACTATGCCTAACTAACTGCTTCAACAGAATTAACTACTTCTTTAAGGCTAAGTCTGGCTCTAACTCCTTGATCGTGTATCAGTATTCCCCCCTAACAAAAGATCCTTGTCCTCAAGGATCAAACAAGGGAAATCTTGTCTTTAAAACAGTTGCAAACTCCCATGTAGCAGCATCTGCAGGTAGGCCAGACCATTTAACCAACAACTGAACCACAGCCTTGTTTCCCTTCTTAACAATTCTACTCTGCAGCACCGCCTCCGAGTCAGGACAATGAGGATTGGCCAAATCAATTGTAGGAGGATGAGATATTTGAGAAGGCACTTCATAGTATTTCTTTAACAAAGACACATGAACAGTAGGATGTATTTTGACAGAAGCAGGCAATAAAAGAGTGTGAGCTACTGGACCAACTCTCTTAATAATCTGGAAAGGGCCATAATACTTGGCAGCTAACTTGTGGAAAGAATGGTTAGAAATTGTGGCTTGCTTGTAAGGTTGAACTTTGAAATACACCCAATCCCCTACATCAAAATGTCTATCAGTCCTATGAGAGTCAGCTTGTTGTTTCATTCTGAGCTGAGCCCTTGCTAAGTGATGTTTCAGCAGTTGAAGTTTCAGCTCTCTATTCACCAA
>JAABOM020000001.1:25494986-25543504 GCA_011800125.2 Solanum clarkiae | reverse complement strand
GAAACAGTCGCGCTATGTTTTTAAACATAGGGGTCAGGCTGCGTACATCCAACCCCCCCTTACCCCGCAATGGGCGGAAGCCTTTGAGGCATTGGGGTAATGTTGTTGTTGTATTGTATTTTCCTCGCATGAAAAGTAAAACTAATCTGTTCCAGAAACTGCTTGGTTAAGGTATTAATTATTATATATAGAAACAAAAAAATATGCATGATGCATCTTTCTTACACAGCTTTGTCACACATAGTTGTAGCTACAATAAATATCATCGGGAAGTACAACAAAATCTGATAGGGAAGTAGGTCAAGAAGAAAGAAGCCAGCCACATATCAACAGTTAATATATGCTGACCAAGTATCACACACACGTCTTGTGACACACGTGCCCAAAAACTACTACTAAGAAGCCCCAACACAAACGAGAAAATGCATTACCACCAATTTTAATAGCCACTTCTGTACCTAAAAAAGGAAGGACCAATTGATTGCTGGAGCTGTATTCAGAAGTGGTTTTTCTATAATTGGCTCGCATGAAGTCATCCGAACAGAACAAAGAAAGAGAGGATGAAGAACATGTATATAAGCAGCAATACATGCTGACAACAACAGGTACGAGAATCAATTCGAAATACAGATGAAAGAGCAAAGAATGATAGACATACATTGGCAGTAATTACAGAGTCATCTCCTTCCTGGTCATTGCCGATTATGACACCTTTCCTCCTGTGACATTAAGAAAGCAAGAAAAAGAAGTGGTTAGAACAGTATAAAATCACATTCTCAAATCTCAATAACAAGCCCTCAGAAAGAACTCGAAAAGATTACTTATTGATATCCCCAGTAACAGTGCCCTGAAATTCTGTTGGCACTTTTATTTCCACCAGCATCACAGGTTCTAAAATGATAGGCTTTGCCGCAGCATAACACTGTGTTGCAATGAAATTAGTGATACACATGAGCAACCATAAAATTACTGCAAGCATAGGAAACTTAGACAAAGCTCACCAAGCTTATGAACAGAGATTAAGCCTGAGAAGTTGGAGGTACAAATAAACATAACAGAAATTGTCTGCCTATCAGTAGGATGAATGTGTTACCTGTCTAAAAGCATAAATAGAAGCTAATTTGAACGCAAGTTCACTTGAATCAACATTATGTGAGGCACCATCCGTCAAAACAACACGGATATTTTCAACTGGATGACCAATCAGAGAACCCCTGGAACAGAAAGATTCAGATTTCTAATTAAATCAAAAACACCTAAGGGAACTAATACAAGAATGCCAATGAACAAATCTCCACCAAATCTTGCATCAACTAAGCTTTGATAGTTCATATGCAATTGCTATATCCTAATAGTACAAGCAAGATTCTTGACATGACGAAAAAAGCACCAGATGTATGCCATAATCTCTAAGCAAATCATAAACTGAAACTAGAGAAAGAAAACTTACGAATTGGCAGCCTCCCTAAAACCCTTTTCAATTGCAGGGACATAGTTTGATGGAATAGCTTGTCCTACAAGCATGTTATCAAATTCAAACTTACTGCCCGACCCTGGTTCAAGAGGTTCAATATACCTGGAAAGCAATGTGTTGAGGAAACATGAATATCAGAAAGCCACAAAGTGAATAATGAAAATATAATCAGCTAACTTCCCCTCCAAAACCAACTTCTCTCAAAGTCAATTAACATGCTCTTGTTTAGTGCCGATTCAATGGAGGCCAATGTTGAATTACCCCTTGTGGTTAAAGCCGTTATCTATTATACCAGCCCAAGAGAGTAGCTTATCCGCCAACTGTAAGCATTGTATATTACAATCTAAGATAGAAAGAGGAGCTTTGTTGTGGGGGAGGGGTGCGGGCAGGGAGTGGGGGACTTAGTTTAGGTTACAAGATTTAGAGTAATCTGTCAGAGAGCTGCAATTGACTTCAAGTCAAGATATTAGTATAATGAGGAACCATAATTGCAACAACAAAGAAAATGGATCTCGAGCCCAACTCAAATTTAGAACCTGGCTCCTGGGATGAAGATTGCCAAGACAATATAAAGAGAGCAATTCAGTCTCTCGACCAATATGGAACATTCTGAAACCCACTCCACACTCGGGGATGGACATATGGAGCATGGACAATAGCACATGGGAACCCAACAGTGAGTAAACCAAGAATAGAGATGGTTTCCGTCTGATACCACGTGAAGAACATGGATCTTGACCTTACTCAACTCCAAAAACTAGCTTATGAGGTGCGGGTTAATCCAAGACCATCCGAGACAATGGTCAATTCCCTTAACCAACGTAGGACGCCCAGAATTGAACATCTGATGATTGGACAATATATATTGATGCCCAACATTGTGTAAACAAAGTACAGGGATAAGTTTGGCTATGCTACCGTTTTGTCACAACCCAACAAAATCAATTAACTTTGTGATCTGGAAACTATCAGGCATACCAAATATTTTATGGAAACTATCAGGCATCTAATGGGCAACAACGTGGTTTGGAAAAATGGCCGTGAAGGTACAGGACAGTTGGAAATCATATTACTAACATTAAATAATGTAATTATTTATTGGCACTTTTAAGTAGCATGCAAAGCAAATAAGGAAATAGCACAAGGGACTAGCCAAAATGATATTCATCTGTACTTACCCAATTACTCTACCATATTGACCTTGCCCACCACTTTGCTTCTTGTGTAGATAATCAAAATCTGCTCGCTTAGTGATGGTTTCCCTGAAGTTTACACGAGGCTTTCCAACCTGAGCTTCAACCTTAACAAACAACAAGATGGTACGAAAAGAATCAAAGAAACGATAATGACCAAACAGAATGACTATTGTGGGGGGAAAAAAGAATGAACCTTATATTCTCTCCGGATGCGCTCAACATATATGTCCAGATGCAGCTCCCCCATGCCAGATATGATTGTCTGCTCATAAAACCATTCAGATATTCAGGGATTCTCCCCATAAAGATCAAGAATTCATGTAACATTCAAAATATGAGGCCCCTATTTGGAGTAAACAAATCACCTCACCACTCTCAGCATCTAAACCTACACGGAATGTAGGATCCTCCTTCTGAAAACGATTCAAAGCTTTTGAAAACTGCCAACCAAACAGAGAAAACAATTATAAGAGAAAAGAACAATCACAAAGAGTGCACAGCTTATAGATCCAACAGATATGGTTCTAGTATGACCACTCACTTGTCCACCAGAGTCTTTAGAAACCGGTGAAACAGCCAATGACATCACTGGTTCAGGGACATTCATAGAAGTCATAGTGTATTTGACTGAACCATCAGTAAAAGTATCCCCTGCAAATGGATCAGAACTAAGCATCAGAATACTTCATATTGGTAAGATCACTGCTTTTTCTCATTAAGTCGTCTTAGACTAGAGAATAGGATGTTACCTGAAGCACAATCTACACCAAACACAGCAACTATCTGCCCAGCATGAGCCTCTTGGATATCCTATTAATATACATTTCTCAGAGATATGAAAGATGTCCAATATAGATACACTGACAGTGTAGGAAAGATTCCTTTTTTCCCCTTCTAAAATCTCTCAAAAATTCCTCTAAGGTTAATTCTACTTAAGAGTAACACAAAATATCATACTGTCTAACACAGTCAGAGTTGTATCTTCTAATCAATAAGTCAAAAGAGCACGGCGTGAGAGACAAACCTCCATCTCATTTGAGTGCATTCTCACCAAACGAGGAATCTACAAAAAAAAAAAAGTTGAACCCCTGGTTATAACAGCAGGTGCCAAATAGACTAGCTTTGACAATAGTATGCAATAACAGGAGTACATTTCCCATGTAAATAGATCTCACATCCACAATTGAGTGGGTGACTAATTAAAGAGACCTACATGGGTTAGCAAACGATTTTAGTATCTACATCACAAAGTAGAGAACAGTTCTGTTCAAATAATATTCCCCTTGCTAAAGTTCTTTACAATGAATATTAACTTCTAACTTCCCTTTGAACTCCCACCCATTCAACCAGCTCCAAAACCAAAGGAGCTTCTATTCTTGGGGTATATAGATACATTTATAAAAAATAAATCTCAGGGTATGTCGATCCACTTTATTCATATACCTACTTGTAGGCTTGTATCAACTTGGTCTACTTTTACTTTCCACAAATATATTTGCAAATTCACATCGTTCACCTAGTACCTTTGCTGAGGCCATATCTCAACCCAATTGTGTCTTGCTACCTGGATAAACTCTATGTTCCCTTTTTTGTGCTAATAACTGAGTCTTTGTTGCAGTAATTCAGAAAGTTAGGCGGACGTTTATTTTGACAAGCATATCGAAATTTTATGAATAACCAGCATCCCAGGATTGGGAGTTCACAAATTTTTTTGCACAAGTTAAGTTTCCGTAAAAGTTAATGGAACAAATTTGTGAACAAGCAAAGAGAAAATACTATTTTCATTTTCAATAAGCAGAACCAACATTCATAGAATACAACAACAACAACAACATACCCAGTGAAATCCCACACGTGGGGTCTGGGGAGGGAAGATTGTATGCAGACCTTGCCTCTACTTCATAGAAGTAGAGAGGCTGTTTCCGAGAACCCTCATCACAAAACCCATAAGCAGAGACAAACTAGATATGCCAAAGAAAGGGAAAGAAAGGGGTGGGAAGGAAAGGGCAGGGAACAACAATGAATAGCACGTAGTAGTATGTACATGTGGTAAAACAAACACAGCTGCGACAAACCATGAAAAGAAAAGGAGAAGAATAGTACTAAAAGAGAAAGTAATAAGAAGAATATTAATAAGCAGAGGAAAAGGAGACTAACTAATAAGTTAGCCTAGGGAACAACAATGAATAGCACGTAGTAATATGTACATGTGGTAAAACAAACACAGCTGCGACAAACCATGAAAAGAAAAGGAGAAGAATAGTACTAAAAGAGAAAGTAATAAGAAGAATATTAATAAGCAGAGGAAAAGGAGACTAACTAATAAGTTAGCCTGCTACTCTAATTCGCGACCTCCACTCCTTTCTATGTAAGGTCATGTCCTCGGTGAGGTCAAGTTCCACCATGTCACGTCTGATCACCTCCCCCCGCCATGTCAAGTTCCGCAATACATTTTCAATTCAGTAAGATTAGAAATGTTCCGAGAAGAGTACAAGTCACATGAACTGACCAGAAAACCCAGAAAAAAAGCAGGGTGTTTCACAAATCTCTGACTTAGTAAACATGAATGCAACCATGAAAACATACAATATTTTTATACAATAACAACCCAGCCCCAATCCAAACTTGGTTTGGATCGGGTATCAATATCCTCAAATGTCCAAAATATTCATTCCAGTAGACACCAAATATTCAAGTGGTGAAACTATATACACGTAAGATTTATAGATATTGTCACAAGCAATTATTTTACATTGACTTTAAGTTTCATAAGATCAGCATAAGGTCAAGGGCAATGCATTCAGATGCTAAACTGACATGAGATATTTTGGTTCCAATGAGCTGATTCCACATCAGAAAGATGTGCTTGACTGAACTCACCTTAATCTTTTTTCCCGTGTTCACGTTGATTATAAAATCCCCCTTCCGGATGACACCTTCATAGATTCTTTAATGGAAGATTATGTTAAAATGCTTAGTCCTTGCTAAGTGCACATACAAAGAAAACAATTGCACAAGAAATAAGTTCATGTACCTTAAATAGGTCAATTGACCAAAACGCCCTTCCTCTAATTTAAATGCCAAGGCAACCAAAGGGCCAGCAGGATTTCCAGTTAGCGTAACCTACCAACAAATGAGCATGAAGATTCAGACTCTACATCTGTACATGGAAAAAGGAAAAGGTAAGAACTGAACCAAAAATTATTATACTAACCTTCTCTTCATTCTTTGTTTGATCCAGAGCATAGTTGCTAACTTCAACTGGACAAGGCAAATAACTGAGAACGCCATCAAGAAGAGTTTGAACTCCCTGTTTTGCACAAAATAACAGAAAGCATAGATCATAAACTGCAACCACTGAAGTATAATGGAATTATAAATTTAATGCCGAAATGGAATTGAGCATATTGTGCCAAATCCAAGCATCAGTAAATAAAATATAGCCAGGCAACGACAGGAATAAGTTAGAACGGCAAGTATGAGACCAGCAAGCAGGCATGAACCTAGATATACACCAGTAGAATTAAAAACCATGAGCAAGGAGATTAACTTTCACAAAAAAACAATTAGTCAAGACACAAATGTACATTCAAAAAATTTAGTGAAAAACAAAATGGATGGACATCAAGTACTGATTGCTTCACAGTTGCAATCATTAAGGATATAGACTTGAGAAGAATACAACATGGTCACAGCTAGTTGTCAAAATACTTCTGCCTTACATTCTTCTAGCTATAAAAGCATCACATTACGAGAAATTTGATCCAGGTTTAAATGATTAACCTTGATGAAAGAACAGTTTTTTCACAAGCCCAATTATTTTAATATTCAATTTGGCAAGCTGACCTTAAAAGGAAATGTCACTTCTAGAAGAAAAGAGTTACACCATAGACCTCTTGGCATTCAGTGGGAAAAAATAATATCATTCAGGTAAAACTTATCAGCTTAAGTTCTTTAAACGTACAACAAAAGCCCAAATATAGCCGATATCAGTTTTACATAAAAAAATATTGCATCCCATATTAAGTTAATCAGTGAAGAAAACGAAACCTTGTTCTTGAAAGCGCTACCCATAAAAACAGGAACAAACTTCCGTGCTATTGTCGCTCTCCGTATGGCTGCCTGATGAACACAGAAAGCAAATTAAAGAAACAGGGTAAGGGAAGAATGAATGTCCCTAGAGCTAGAGATTACCTAGATAAAGTCAGCAGTCAAAGATCCATAGCAGCACATTACTTTACCAATACCAAGTATTGCAATATTTATTGTATTAACGGTAGACATTAATGTAGGTTGAGCACTTTGACATCGTCCACGTTAAAATATAAGACTTAGCGTATAGTCATGCATACACAATCAATTGACATAGCTGTGGTAAATAACCGTCCACCACTAAAGAATCTCAGCTCCAGTCCTATGCTAACACAAATAACATGGTACACAGAAGAGAACAACACAAAAAAGAAGAGGAAGCGTCCTTTCAAACTATCACCAATCTCCCTCATAGTGCTTGTTCAATTGAGAACCCACCAAGCATTCAACTGCCATCGTTCCACGATCTACAATGACTAAAGCTAAGCAGGGTGAAACAGTCACTTTTAGTTCCATCCTTGACATGATCACCAAAGCTTGCAAGTTTGGCTCAGTAATTGAAATTGGGCATTTATCTGCCACCCGTTGCATCCCGAAAGTACACAAGATATAAAAATCTACTACATGAAAAAGAAACTAAAGTGTCTTAAACAGAATGTAGACTTCTGAAAAGTAACAATTGGGAACACCCCACAACAAGGTAGTAATTTCTTTTGAAATAGAACAAGGTAGCAATTTCCTTGTAAACAAATTTGACTACTTGTGTACAGACCTCAAGATCAGCAGATGATATAGGTTCATCGTTCAGAAATGATTCAGCAAGCTTATCATCAACCTCAGAGACGGTTTCAATTAGCTCTCGCCGCTTCTCAGAAGCAATTGCTTCCATATTAGCAGGAATATATTCTTCAACAACCTTCTCACTGCAAAAGTCAGAGATGAATTCAAACCAGGTAGAGCAAATTTACCTATCATACCTAACCAAACATCTTTAAGCAAGACACAGACCCATTGGAACCATGGAAATAGTAAGCTTTTGACTGCACGAGATCAATAAGACCCTTGAAGTCATCTTCTAACCCAATCGGTACTTGCACAGCAGCACTGTGATGCCGAAGCTTTGATCTTGCCTGTCGGGAAGGAAGCAGAGCAACTATAACATTTTGTACTCACACTTTCAAGGTGCTACACTGTTATTGAGAATTCACATAACAAAAAGTTCTAGAGGAAAGCAGCAAAGCAAGAGATAATATCAATGATAACAATATCCTGAGGAGCATGTACGAAAAGGTCCATAACAATAATAAGTGCCTTCCTGCCAAAGAATTCAAGCAAATACACACAAGAAGTGAGGGCAGTGGATCAAGTAGAAGATATTTATAACAAGATGATATTTTCTGAACCTCAACCTATCCAATTTTCTATGTTGACAGACATAAATGCTCTCAGTCAACTGCAGAACTATGAATGCTGATTCCTAGCATGAACACTTCCCCAATACATTGACTTCCATACCTTCGCCCTTTTTTAGAGGTCTAGTAATTTTTTCTAGTTTAGTTTGATGACAATGAACTTGGCAGCTCGTAGGTTACTGACAACACCAGGCAACAAGAGAAAATGTCGCCTGGTAGCAAAGCAACTAAAAAAAGGGCATCATTCTTCAACTTATTTAAAGGAAAAAAATTTGAATTAAACTTTAGAAGTCTAGTAGGCTTTCAATGATACATAACTGACCTGGTTAAGAACTTTCCAAGGGTCTGCCCCCATCCGATCAAGTTTATTAATAAAAGCAAGTCTTGGGACTTCATATCTTCTCATTTGCCTATCAACAGTGATAGATTGGCTTTGCACACCACCAACACTACAAAGGACAAGAATGGCTCCATCAAGGACACGCAAGGCTCTTTCCACCTCAATTGTGAAATCAACATGACCAGGTGTGTCAATTATGTTCACCTGCAATGAAAAGCAGAAATAAAGAACTGAAACGACAAAATGAAAACCATTTTTTTCTGATGACGTCACAATTGAGGATTATTACAATATGCTTGCCTCAAACAGTGAAAACATCTGCATGCAATATTATGATCAACTTTCCTAGAGAAAGACCTAGAAAAGTAAACGGAACCTCTGACGATGTTTCAAATATCTCACTAAGTTAAATAAACTAACATCCGCCAAGAATCTCTAGTGAACCAGTCCTGACAATCTCAATTATGTCTTCTTTTTTTTTATGAAAATGGTAATTGTTTCTATTCTCCATAAAACAGTACATAGGTTGTACTGGAAACCATATTTACATGAGAAACTCTAAAGAACACTGACCTATCCCTATAGTGAGTCTAAGACATCAATGATGGAGACAGTATCATTAGAGTACATCTGATTACACAAAAAACATAGAGTCAAAATGTAATTCAGTTTGACTTGTTGCATACTACTCTCACTATTCTCAAAAACTCTAAAGTTCCTCTCTTTCCATATTGTCCACCAAATAGTGGCAAGGACAATTCTCCAATTGCTTTTGTTTTTTACTTGTATCCAGGCTTCTTCCCAACTGTATAGAGCCTCTGAAATCCTACCAGGCATGAACCAGGAAATGTTTTTGAGTCTCAGGAACAGATTCCACAAATGGCCAATGATTTCACATTGGATGAATAAATGGTTGACAGTTTCTGCAGTTTTCCCACAGAAAAAACATCTTGAGCAGAGTGGAATTCCCCTCTTCATTAAATTCTCCTGTGTCAATACTGCTTCCTTGGCCAATACCCACACAAAGCAAGCTACTTTGTAGGGGATCTTGGCTTTCCATATAGGTTTCCAGGGCCATCTGATTAACTGCAAATTTTGGTGGTTCAGCTTCCTGTATGATGAACCTACTTTAAAATTCCCTTTACAGTTCCCCAACCATTGCAATTTGTCCTGTCCTGTTTCCAGACCACTGAACTGGTCAATGCTTCTAAAAAATTTTGCTACTCTCGGAATTTCCCAGTCATTGAGGCGTCCACTAAATACAAAATTCCACCCTTGAGGAGTCCATAAGTCAGCTACAATACTTTGTTGCTGAAGAACTCAGGGAAGAGTGTTTCCAAACTACCTTCTACATGCCAATCATCCTTCCAGAATCTGCTTTTTGTGCCATCTACCACTTTGATCTTGGTGTTTGATTTGAATTCATTCCAAAGTATTTTCATGGATTTCCATAAGCTAACACCATAAGGGGTGGTAACCTCCTTTGTCATCCTCAAAGCTTTGCTCTGGTTCTTCATGTTTTTGATCCCCAAACCCCCAACTCTCTTTTCAGTGATTACAGTTTTCCATTTGACTAAGTGATACCCCTTCCTTCTCTTGTTCCCTTGCCACAAAAATTTTCTCCTGATGCTATCCAACCTATTGATGATTCCTGTTGGTACAGGAAATAATGACATCATATATGTTGGAAGTGCATCAAGCACAGAGTTAATCAGAGTTACTCTCCCCCCTAGTGAAAGGTACCGAGACTTCCACCTTGCTAGCCTCTTCTCACACTTTTCAATCACCCCATTCCAGATTTCCATGGAGTTGGATTTGTCCCCCAAAGGCATACCCAAATATGTGGTAGGGAGGGCACCCACTTCGCCACCGAGTATTGACTTCAAAATTTGCATGTATGGTACTCCATTTACTGGATACAAGAAGCTTTTCCTCTAATTGACATATAACCCAGACATACCTTCAAAAATAACAAGAATCAGTCTCAGTATTTTAAGGTGGTCTTCCGTAGCATCACAAAAGATCAAGGTGTCATCTACATACTGCAGATGAGTGATCTCTAGACTTTTCCTTCCAGCTCTAGCAACTTCAAAACCTCTCAGCCGCCCTTGACTGCTAGCATTCTTTATCATATTGTTGAGGCCCTCCATGACTAGTATGAAAAAGAAGGGTGATAAGGGATCACCCTGCCTAACACCTCTCTGTGATCTGAAGTATCCTGTTGGAGAGCTATTTACCAAAACTGAGAAGTTCCCTAAAGATATGCAAAACTTAATCCACTGTCTCCATTTGTAACCAAAACCCATCTCTCCAGCATTCCCATAAGAAAATCCCAATTGACATGATCATATGCTTTCTCAATCTCTAATTTGCATAGAATTCCTGGTTTTTTTATACTAACCTGGAATCTACAACTTCATTAGCTATGAGAACTGTATCCATTATCTGTCTCCCTTTAATAAAAGCTAATTGATGTGAATCAACAAGCTTGGACATCACTTTTTTCAACCTTTCGGTAAGCACTTTTGAGAAGATCTTATACATACTACCTATCAAACTAATAGGTCTAAAGTCCCTCAATTCTTTTGCACCTTTTTTCTTTGGGATCAAGGCTATGAAGGTAGAATTCAAACTTCTTTCAAACCTCCCTTGTTCATGGAAACTTTCCACTATGTCGCCTTTCACCACCTCCCAACATTTGATTTTAAACCCCATAGTAAAGCCATCCCATCCTGGTGCTTTATTGGTAGCGCACTGCTTTAAACACCTCAAGACTTCTTCCTTATCAAAGCTTCTTTCAAGATCCTCCATTTCCTCCCGTCAGCCTTGGGCAGTTCAAAAAGTTGCTGGCAGGTCTCCACTGCACCTCCTCTGTATAAAGTTTCTGATAGAACTCCACTATTTCCCCTTGGATTATTTCTGGTTCTTGGACAATGTTTCCTTGGACTAGCAATTGGTCTATGTTGTTGTACCTCTTGTGTGCATTAGCCATCTTATGAAAGAACTTTGTGTTCTTATCCCCTTCCTATAACCAAATTGATCTTGATCTTTGTCTCCAGTAGATCTCCTCATTTTTTATCAAATCCTCAAAGTTCAGAAGTAAACTTGCCTTTTCTGCTGCCTCATCCTCTGTTAGACCTCTATCAGTAGTAATATTTTCCATAGCAACCAGATTTTCAAGGATATGTTTTCTCTGTTGGACAAGATTTCCTTGCTCACTTCTGCTCCACTCCTTCAATTCGTGTTTCAAGGCTTTTAATTTGGATGCAAGGACGTAATCAGGCTCCCAGTATAATCAAAAGAGTTCCACCATATCCTAACTTTATCAATGAAGCCTTCAGTCCCTAACCACCCGTTCTCAAACTTAAAATAGCTCTTGTTCTTCTTCTAGGAACCACCTTGGAGTGTGATCGGAGAGTGACCTGACAAGATTCTCTGCATAGTGTACTGTTTCAGGTTGCTAAAAGCATCATCCCATTCTTGAGATACCAAGACCCTATCAATTCTTGAAGCCGTCAGGTGATTATCCCTTTTGAACCAGGTGAACTTTGCATTTTCCAGTTGAAGATCAACGAGATTTAGGTCCTCGATCAAATCAGAGAACTCCCTCATCCCTATTGTTCTCCTGTTACAATTCCTCTTTTCTGAAACATATCTAGCCACATCTGCCCAAGGACCTTCTATTAAACCTCTGATCAAGTCAATTTCTTCCCAAACTAGCCTTCTTTCCACATAGCAATTTGGAGCATATACTCCAATAATATGACATGAGAAGTTGTGCACTTGTAATTCAAACTCACAGGTTAGGGTATAGGTCCCTATCTCTAAAACTTCCCCATTCCATATTCTACTATCCCAAAACATCATTATCCCTCCTCTTGTCCCACTAGCTTCCAGACATGCCATTTTGGTCCATCTGCCACCCCAAATTTGCATTACTAGCCCAGTGAGATCCCCCTCTAGTTTGGTTTCTTGCAGACAAATGATGTCGGCTTTCCAATCCCCCATAATGTTCTAGACAAGCCTCCGTTTGTCCCTATTATTCAAACCCTTACGTTCCATGATACAAGTTTAAACTGCATCAAGAAATAGTGAGGAAGTTCCTCCCCTTTTCTCTACTTTCCCCACTTTTGAACTTCACATCAAAAGCTACTAAACTTTTTAATTCTTTAGAGCCTTTGAACCTTGTCTTCTTGCATACAGCTACAACATCCTGGTGTCTGGCTTGTCTAGCACTATCCACCTGCGGTAACAATTCCATAGCTTCCTCTTCATGACCTTGGAAATCAGCCCCCAACAATTTCCCCGGTTTGATCAAATTCTGTTTTACCCAAGCAGAAACTTCTCTCTTTTTCTGTGATTAACAACTGTTGTTGCTGCATGCATAGTGGCACTGCTTCGTCGACTTCCCATTCTTCAATAGAAGCTAATGTTCTCTGCTCTTCAACATTGAATACCTCTTTTTCTTCCCTCCCAAACATCATCTCCCCGCTTGGAACTTGCGCCTCTGATTCTCCCATATATAGCACAGCCATGTCGCCCAGAATACCACTCCAATTTGTTGTTGTTATCTCCTTTGCATTTTTCTGTTCTTGAGTTGTCTTTGGGCAGAACTTTGTTTCTTTATCTTCAAGGATCCAATCTTCTACTGGATTGGGCTGGGTGGAATTGGATATGCTATTAAAAATAAAAGGCTTGCTGGGTCCAGTCCATTATACTCTTCATTAATTGTTCGGACCTTGACCAAGGCCCATAACAGATTCCTTCATTAAAGAGGTCACATGGTTCTGACATGAAACAGTGGATACCAGTACAACTGTCAACTTTCCAGTCCCCACATGGGTATGTGTACTAGGATCCCTAGTAGTAGGGGATTTCTGTACAGAAGTACAAATTTTACTCCTTATTACCTGTTGGTCCATAACATAACTTGATTTCAAACTATTATCTTCTCCGGTGAGATTCAAAACTTTTTCCGGCAAGATTTCATACCTTGCTTTGCTTTCAACCCATATTGGAAAATGGTATCTGATACCACCACGCCAAATCGAGACCTCTTTCGGAATATTTGTACCATTGTTTGCAACCAGAATTCTTGCCCACTTCATATGGTTCTTCAACTCTGTCTCCTCTTTTGTGGCCACCCAACCACCACAGAGTTGCCCTATTTCTACAAACACTTGCTGTGACCACAGATGTAGGGGGATCCCTATGATTTTTATCCAAGTTTTTTGACTTCCATGAGTTCGGAACGCATCCTAGAACTGGGCTCCACCATTCCAGGTTGAAACTTAGGTTTCTCCATTTCCACTGACCTTGAAGAGTTTGTTCCGCCATGAATTTATTGGGAAATTCAAAAGGGAACATGTCACCATATAGCTTGTAAATATTGACTCCAAAGGCCTTCTGTCATTCAGAAGATGACCACCTTCTGATTTCAGACAGAGAGGGCTTCTCTTTGATGTCCTTCTCCAGATACCCTACAAGACATCTACCCAAAATCCCATCCTCTTGCTTGTCCGATGAGCTTGTCTCCTCTGTCTCCTTGTGGTTCTTTGATAGCCATTTACTGTCCCTCACAGCCTTTGAGTAGGAGTATCTGGAGTTTACAAGTCTTGGTAAATTCGTTGGTACAGACCTTTGGGGGCATTTAATGAAATTTTCTATCTTAAATGCTAAATCGCACCATCCAGCATTCAAGACTGGTTCTGGAATAATGATAACAGATCTACCCCCAGCATTAATAGCTACAATGCTCATATATCTCCCGTATTCATTATGCTTCCTAGTGCAGAAGCATTCCTCTTTTCTGTCAGTATATTTCCATCTCCTTGTGACTTTCTTCTGATTAGTGGAAGCTTCACTTAGCAGGAAACAAATCCATTGCATCGCCTTGCCGCTAACGGTAGTTCTCCTCATCATTCTTCGACTTCTTTCCACCCACTCAAACCAAACAGAACCTTCATCATTCCATTTGGTGATATCAAAAGACTTGAAACCAGCATTAAAATAAATCATATTTCCCCCCATGGCTTGACAAAGAAAGAGAGTAGAAAAAGAAAGGATAATCACAGGAGGTGATTACCGGAGGCAATAGGTGGATGAAAAGAATTCCGGTGGAAAAGCGTCGGAGGAGAGAGGGATCTTCCTACTAGGAGGAAGGGAAGAGAACTGCCTCGAGAAATTTTTATCGACTTGTCTAGTCAGTAGAAAATAAAAATTAAAAAACTTTTTGCTATTCCTTTATCAAAAAATTGATAAGGAATAGCACAATCTCATTTCAAATCCATGCTATACAGAAAAAACAAAAAAAATTAATCTTTTTTCTTTTCGCTGCACAAAATATAAAAAGCTCAATCATAGACTAGAATATCAAACTTTCATATAACCAACACTATTCCATGGCTTCTCTATGATCTTATATTAGAGCACAAATACCGAATAAAAACCTACTATTATTCAGTAGATTATGTACTTAAGCAAGATTAACCCTTCAACTAAAATGTGGAGAAAGGAAAGTGGATATCAGATTGTTGGGAACAATAGAAAGGAAATAAACATGACAAATCTTTCTCCAATAGAACCCCCAAAATGCTACAAACATATTGGTCATATTACTTCGTATTTACTACCAACAAGATAATGAGAGGAATTAATTTTCCTTTGCATATTCGTCATTTACCTCCTTATAATGTGTAGCTAGTAACACCATTATTTTGTTGGTAGTAAATGACCCTAATGTATTGCCCCCAGGGCATTGGTCTAGTGATACAAGAGCAGCTGTGGTACGGCACATGGCATGGGTTCAAACCTTGCCACAAAAATATTATGGCATTTAAATGAAGAATGGTAGAGGAGTTGGCTCATTATCCACCAAGTTTTGAACCGCCATTGTCCCTCAACAATCCTATTTCAATAAATCAACCATTTCCCAGTTCTAATCAATTTTTGTTACAGCAAACAATTTTAAAAACCATCCACGAAAATGAACAAGATTATCAATCAATAATGATTAATACCAAATTCGTTAGTTCCACTCAATTCAGACGATAAAACATATTTTGAAAAGTAAGAAGTGCTGAGAGTAAAATAATCAGTAGTAACAAGCTTTTAAGGGTCGAAAAAGAATTATCTTTTTAATACCTGGTAGTCCTTCCAAGTGCAGTAAGTAGCAGCAGACTGTATAGTAATCCCTTTTTCTCTTTCTAAATCCATGGAATCCATCTTTGCACCAACTCCATCTTTACCCCTAACTTCATGGATCTCATGGATCCGGCCCGTATAAAACAGCACCCGCTCTGTCAATGTGGTCTTACCAGAGTCAATATGAGCTGAAATCCCAATATTCCGCACTTTTTCGAGCGACTCCCTCCATGCAGCCTCTTTCTCTTCTCTCACTCTGGCGGTGGCACTGCTGGCGGCGTACTGGCGGAGCTGGAAGTTTCCGGCCAATAAGGCGGCGACTGGAGTTGGCCGTGTGTGTTGAGGAGTCAACGGCGTCCTTTTGGTGGAGGAGCATAGGGTGTAAAATAGGCGCGTCGTAGAGGATCTAGCTGATCGAGCCATGGGGTTTAGGGTTTTTGGTTAAACCCTGTAGAAATCAGCCCCTGCGGAGAAGAAAAGAAACATTAAAGAGGTTTTTTCTATAAAATACTTTATGAAAAAATGAAAACGGGTTGGTTTCCACTTTGAAACGGGTCAAATTGTTGAGCACTTCTGCCCTTCCAGTGGCACTCTTTCTTTTTTACCCGTTTTTAAAAAAAAATTACTTTATTTTAATTAAAAATAATTTAATTTTTAAATTTTATTTTTACTCTTGAAATAATTCTCAATGCAACAAAAAGTCTGAAAAATGTTACCGGCTCAACTGCTGTATTAACTACTTTGCAAGTGTGATAATAAGTTCTGAATTATTATTTATTTATAAAATTTTAATTTTTTTGAAGATATAAAACTTTGCTCATGAGCAAAAAATTAAATTTAGATTGAATTAAATTGATGATGTAAATTTTATCACCAATTGAACTCTGAATATACCACTTATTCCTTCGCACCCTTCATTGACATAAATTAGTGGTGAAAATATTATCTCACTAATTTAATCTGTGCATCAACCTACATCACTACAATACAGTGACCTGGTTCAAAAGTATTGCTCAAACTATCTTATCCAATACCAACAAAGAGTATTACCCCTAATTTTTTCCTTGAGTATCAGGAAATGTGTAGATACCTTCTGCCCACAATCTCACAGAGTTGACTTAAAGCAGAGAGTGAAAAATCCACAGCTTTTAGAGTAAAAAGAAAATGGGAGGAGGAGCCATGTTGCCACCATATACAGGTACAAGCTCCAACAATTCTTTCACTTCCAGGGACTCCAATTTCCAGTCTCCCCCTTCTTTATCATCAATTTGTGACACACCCTTTGGAGAATCTTGGACCAAGAATACGTGTGTTGATCATGGTTCAAACTCTAAGAGTCTTGAATATGGATCTTTTGATTGGGTTGTTGAAAAAGGATCTCCTTATTATGACCCTGCTTTTGGCTCTGTGCCTTCTTCCTGGGAGGTTGAAAGGGCCCTGTCTGATCTCCGAAGGTAAAATCTCTAACTTTATAAGAAAGCTAACAGTTCTATATATAGTACAAACATAGTAGTCATTTGATACAGTGTACCAATAGTTCAGGCTAAATAAAGTGTATTAGTTATGTTGAGATTCTTTTTTATTCACCATTTGTTTGTGTACTAAAAGCATTATTGTGAATATATTTAATTTCTCTTGTATTGTCGGAGGGGTAGAGGTAGACCAAAGAAGTATTGAGGGAGGTATCAGACAAGATATGACGAAACTTCATCTCATCGAGGACATGACTTTAAATAGAAAAGAGTAGTGATCGCGTATTAGGATAGCATACTGATAGGCTGGTAGAGGTAGGTTGATGTCGGGCCTTGTGATTCAGTATGATAGTAGGACTAGTAGTGTCTTCCGACTTATATTTGTTATTTCTATTGTATTTTTATATTATGTGTTTTGCATTATAGTCGATTTTTTTCTCCTTTTCCTTTTCTCTTTTTTTTAATCTAGTTTCTTCTGCTTTGGGGACTTGATATTTTTTCAAACGAGGGTCTTTCAGAAATAGTCTCTCTATCTCTATGAAATAGTGGTAAGGTCTGCATATATTTTACTCTCCTCAGACCTCATTTGTGGGATTCCACTGGATATGTTGTTGTTGTAGCAGTAGTAGTATTGTCGATAACATGTTTTGCTATGAATGGTAGTCAACAGTTGTATTGTTTGAAGGTATACATGTTGATTGTACCATCTTCTGCAGTTTTATGAGTGGATGTTATGTTCCTAAAGAAGAGATGAATTGGCTTGAACCGATGCCAAATCGCCATCGGTCGATGCTGGTGAAATCCCCCGGAAATGCAAGATATTATGATGCTTATCGTATGTTTCAAAATGAACCATCAATTCAGGTGTGTATTTTGACTAGTTGTTATCCGTTTGCACTCCTCCTTGTATGATGGGGCATTCTACTCAGCTTTTAGTAACTTCCTAAGAAAAATGTTGTTCTATTATGCATTAAAGCACTGAACCTGTAGCTCATGAATGCATTCCATGGTCATTTCCTATCTAACGGTTGATTACAGATCTCATCACACTGAGTTATTTCTGCTATTATTAGTACTTTAAAGAGCACATAGCTCTGCTAGAAACATTGAACGTAGATGTTATCTAATTTCCTTTGCCATATGGACATGACTTTGATCTATCCCTGTCTATGTAGAGATTGGTTTGTTCCATTGCTTGTGACAGAGCTGTTTGGGAAGCCATGATGAGCAACAAGGAAGTTCAGAATCTTAAAGACTCATTGATATGTGCAGGTTAATGTTAATTTCGTTATTAACTCCTCGTTGGCTGGTACTTTTCGCATTCCAGTTTTGAATTTATTCGTTAGAGATTTGAAGATTAGTTTTGTTAAGAATTAAAGAAACTTTCAGGTCCAGAATGCTTGGATTTCTCTTTTGTCTAGGGTAAGTTTTCAGTGCTGCTATGACAACTTGTAATTTTCACTGTTTCTTCTACTCCTAAATGCAGCTAAAGAAGAAGAATCACTAAGATCAACTCGGGAATCAGACATTGGATCCCTGATAGTGAAATGGATTATGGAAATCATAACTACGAGAATTGCAGAGCTGATCCAATCATTTGGATCATTATTGAGTGAAATGATCCATAATATACTTGAATCAGACAATAAAGAAAACCCCACTTCAGTCATGGAAGAGAAGATTAGATCCTCTTTCCTTTTATCAGTTGTTCTAGTGTTGATTGTGGTCGTGACAAGAATCCAAGGAGTTTGATCAGCATCAATCACACATGTGCTCTAGATGATTCATTTGCTACATGCTTGACAATGAGAAGAAAACAAAGCTTTTTGTGAATATTTTTCAAAGTAATGACTCTTGCAGTTACATCCCTCTCTCGGGTTTTATCCACTGTCGAAACATTAGTCCAAGTCAACCACCTCCCCTCACCAAATTGTATGGTATCAATGCGGGGAGGGGTTATCAATTCAGGCTGGACTGCTTATAATCTTGTAGCAAATAAAACCGTAACTAGTTGTTTGAGAACTTTATCTAATATGCCAGCTTGGGGATCAGTTGTGGGGGAGGGGAGGTGA
Source organism: Solanum clarkiae (assembly GCA_011800125.2). Lineage (NCBI taxonomy): Eukaryota > Viridiplantae > Streptophyta > Magnoliopsida > Solanales > Solanaceae > Solanum > Solanum clarkiae. Next base: position 25,524,303 of record JAABOM020000001.1, on the reverse strand, counting down.
TGCAAAACGAAGTCACCTTTTAGTCTGTTGAGTTTTCTATTTCTTTATATAAACGTCATTTTATCTTTGACAGTACTAAGCAAAGACTCAGCATTTCAATCATAAGATGTCAAGCCTTTGAAATGAAGCAAGATTTAACATCTCTGCCTTGAACCTAAATAGGATAAACAGCAGGAAGGAGAAACGAATCCACAAAAGATCAGAGGCCCTTGGACTTGTATTTGGCATGAACCTGTTGACTGCACCAAGTAGAGGGTGCCAATCACCTAGTCAACCATAATTTAGGGCCTGTAGATTCACGACTGGCAGCAGGCCCTTCACTCGCAAGCTTCTGAATACGAGATGCGAATTCTTCAGCCTGAACAAATGTAGAAATGGTATCATTTAGCTTTTCATATTTAAGGAAAGAAAGCATCCAGGTAAACCAAGCGTACATTTAGAACAACCTTAGCTCTTCAACTTCTGGTTTCATCTAACGCAATATGCTAAGAAACAAAAGCCAGCGAAGAAGCACGAGAAGGCAAAGCTCACCTTTTCATCAATCCACATCAGTGAACTCAATTGATTGTTCAAGATTCGAACAACAACATCAAGTGGTGCCATTCCATCAGTTGCCTCAAGTTCTCCACCACCCTAAATGAAATAAAACAGTAAACTGGAATTTTATAAAAACCGTATTGTATAAAATTTACACGTAAGAGGCAGGTGCAGAAATAAATCAAGGTACAAGACCTGGCATGCATTAAAAGTATTAATGATTGACTTGATCTGCTCTGTCATCTTCTCCAGTTCCCTCTCCACAAACTCGGCCTGTTCATACCTGAAATTACACCAGTTCCACAGAAATGGGTGCACTAAAATATGGCCAAGTGGATGATATAGATGAAAAAGGAGGCAAAACGAATCTAGGATTATATAAACAAAGTTTAGATATTGACTACAAAAGCCAATTTGACTATCTGGCTTCCATTTGCTGGAGAAACTATAGGACAGGTCAAAACAGAAAACTAGTTCCAAGCCCACTTAAATAAGAATATTTTTTAAAATTCAAGTAATAGATTGCAAGACACATCACTATAGCGCTTTAGCCTTTCTTTTCTAATTAATATTAACTCCAGTTTGTTGCTTTTCTAAAATTAAATCAAACTGATAATTTGTGTTGCGCAGCTACTGCAATTTTTCAATGCCTAAGAATGTGAAGGCTTATTCAGGGACTACTTATTTCCCCTCTAGCCGGGCTTTGCTACTAGGATCTTCTCAATCTACTTTTGTTGATAGCTAGAGGTAAACCAACTCAATAACGATTACTTGTAGAAAAATACAGGAAAAACAACAAATGATATTTAAACATGATTAATACTTGAAGATTGAAACAAATACTACTTTCCATTGTATGTAAAACCAAACTACCCCTAACCCAGAAAAGACAAGAATTTCTGTTCGATATGAAGGAAAATAATTTTTTACGAAAAAATATTTTCTTGAAAACTCAGTCTCATACAATCAAAATGGCTCATCAAAATTGTATAAGGTCATTTAATGCCCCACTCCAGTAAAAGAAAGAGTGAGATTTTTGCAGCTACTAATATCAACAAGCTGGATATGAATTTGAAAAGGCCATCATTATACATGGATTCAAGGAAACAAGAAGCAAATAAGATTATCCAAAAATGCACTTACATTGCATCCCTTGTTGCTGCAGCTTCATCGTCAAGAATCACTCCTTTCTCATCTTTGTAAATTCGCTCAGCTTCTTCTTCCATGCTTTGCAGTGCCTTGTCAACCTAACAGGAGTGAGAAAAATGAGAATGAACTTCGGCTATGACATCAACCCATAACAAGTTAGAGCATGGTGCATACACAGAATCAACGACGTCAATTACCTATGAAGATCATAAATGGCGTGATTTATTACGATAGTGTATGTCCTTTAAAATGACAATCACTAGAAATCAAAACCAGGAGATACAAAAAACAAACTGACTGCAAAGCACTGGCTTAAAAAGGTAGCAACGATCCATGCAAAAGTAACTCCATACACATCAAATATGTGCAGGTAAAAAGTGATGTGCAGTTTTGGGGAATATACGAGGTTTAGGGAATTCCTGGCTAACAGCAAAATATGTTCACCACTTATTAAAATGATGAAGATACAGGAAAACGTATTCACCATAATAACAGTTTCCTTCAATGAGAAGAACTCAAAAGAGCAAGGTTTTAGGGCAAATAAAAGTACAAGAAATTTAACCCCCATAATAAGAAAGACTGGAAGTAAGATTAGACAGGAATGCAATGCTTAAATGCAAACAATTCAGATGTCTTACAAAAGAATGATGATTGATTGTAACACAGAGAATTGAAAAGGACAGCCAAAATTTGTTGTATCCGCATTACTAGGGGATAGAAAAATACCAAAAAAAGATTGAAATTCAAGTTCTATAGAGCAGGACAACAATGTCATACAACAGAGAATGTTAGGACTCTGAAACCAGCATATTTACAGGATAATATCATATAAATTTGGATTTATTGGTTTTGCAAAATTGGACAATAATAAAAATGGTCGCATTCAAGAGACAGGTGCAACTAAGCATGTAGAAGATAAAATGCTTTATATATTGGAAGTCCTCAAACTTGCTAAAAAATTTCATTTAGACGCTCAACCTACAGTTTGTTCCAAATGAGTACCTGGACACAAGAAGTGTTCCTATTAGGCAATTTTCGTTTTAATTTTGGAAAAAATTTGCGCGAATTCTCAAATACCCATTACGTAGATAAGTTAACCACTTCAAATATGTCACCTCCTTTAACTATACACATCAACCTCAATTACACACACACAAAAAAAGAAATTTGACAAAAAAGTGCCTAATAGAAACATCTTATCATGTGTTCAGATGCTCTATTGGAACAAGCTGTAGTTTGAGTGCCTAAATGAAATTTATTGACAAGTTTAACGGGTTGTCGAGGTATCAAGCCATGATAAAATAAGAAAAGTTTGCTTAAAAAAGTTTTGCTATATATTACATAGATTTATGTCTGGACAGTCTGTATATATGAGAATATAACGATTGAGGACAAGGCAGAACAAAGCGGATGGAGGGAAGTTACTAAAGAAAGACCTAAACTCACTCCACATCAATGCATATTAGCTTGAATCAAACACAACAAAAACATAGGATCCATATAGGCAATATCAACTATGATTAAACTAGTTAAATGCACAAGATAGCATAAGATTTAGAAGTATAAGATTTAGAGAACCACTAGGTTCTTTTAAAGAAGTATTTAGTACCGCAATGTAATGGACCTAAGCAGAACAGAATGCATAAGATTCAAGTAGCGACCTTGATGGATCTGGGATGGCGTAGTTCAAGATACTGACTAAAAACAGCTTCCTCCAACGATACATTGCCACAAGGAAGTATGCAAAGTTGGGTATCAAAGAATTTCAGTAAATCCACTCCAGAGAAACATCGAGCAAATTAGCATATTTATAAGTTCGTCTCAGAAAGACTATTTAACCAACAAACTTTTGGTTAAAATTGCACAGGATGGGATAAGCATGGAATGCTTTCAAAATTACATATCGAATAGACACTAGATCAGGAAATAAAGACTCAAATTGCCGGGAAATTTCATGGTAGTTAAGTAACCTCTTCTTGATGAGTCTCAATTAGCTCCAGCTGTCGCTCTAAGCTGCATTGTGTCTCAACAACCTTTGCAACTTCACTCTGAGATAGTAACAATGTAATTACATAAGTCAAACTTCCTAGGAAAAATAACTGAAGACAAAACTTATACAAGTACACAGAAAACCACAACCAAAAGACAAAGCTACAAGTAACTCTTTTGACAAATAATTTGCAGCAAAGCTCAATTAGAATGAACATAATACTCTATTAGTAATCTTGGAAAATACGAGTTATCTCTAACAGGAAAACATCTACCTAGCTATTACATTTAAAAAAAAAAATATTGAAGAGAAGAATGACTTAGAGCTTGTTTGGATTGACTTTTGGCTTATAGCTTGTAGAAATTCTAATTTATGGCTTATTTTATTTTTGTTATTTTGACTTTAAAACAAGTGCTTATATGCACCTTCTTAGAGTCCGGAGCCAAAAGGGCCCAAAAAAAAAAGCCCAAAATTCCAAAACAACAAACAAATTATGAAAGAAACCAAAACGGTAAAGGCACGGGGTGCATGTGCCTTTCCCCTGTGCCGTTAACGATGTCAGTTAAAGAAAAGAGGAAGGCGCACTGCTACCTGCGTCTTGCAAGTGATGTGGCGCCATGGAGCGCACTTTATGATATGACCTATTTCCTTTTTCTTTCATGAATAGCTTGTCCTCTTTTCTTTTAATTAATAAATTTTACTTTCTTTATTCTTCTTCTTCCTTTGTCTTTTAATTTCTGTGTTTACTGTTTCAATTAGTTTTTTATTTTTTTATCAACTTTTTTTTTAAAGTTATTACTGTTCAAATAATTTTGCTCTCATAAAATTTTACGATCGGTAACAATTTTATGTTAATTCCTATTTTATGAGATTATACTCGGGGGCGAATTTAGCCATATTTTTGGGTCACGGGGACCGATGGTCATCCGACTAAATTTGGTATATTACTTGTATAATTCTTAAAGAATATATTAAATACTAGCTAAAGGAACCCATGCTCAAAATGACAAGCTGGTTCACTGGTTCATGGGAACTTTGTTAGTATGAAGGTTGGGGGTTCAATCCCAGCCAACAGCCACCATTTTGTCATTTTTATTAAAATAAAGTAATGGTGCACCCATGTTGTTGAATTCCTAGATTCGTCTCATCTCTGATTATACTGATATATTGTTATTATGTACGCAATTTTACATTAAAGGGAGGTCAACATCTACAATATTAAAATCCTAAATCTGCCATTGAAGCAGAATGAATGCAATATTTTGTAAAAAAAATGGAATACATGTTTTCACCTAATTTATTTTTTACTTTATCGTTATTCTAATTTTATTTTCATTTATACCTAATTTATTTTCAGTTTTGAAATTATCCACCTTTTTTAAAGTTTAGTAATTTTAATGAAAAATTGTTAAAATAACTATACATTATAATACTTAATAATTTAAAATATAGTATCATACATATTAACTTGCCTCTTTTATTCTTTTTATATCTTTTATTCATACTTTCATCTTTTAGTTTTATACAAATACAAAATTATTAATAATCATTTTTAATATATATAATTTAATTAATAGATAAATAAATTTTATTAACCAAAAAATAAAGAACTATAATGATTAAACTAAAAGAATGAAAAAAAGAAAAAGAAAAAGTTTTTGAAAATGGAAGTGCAATTAATGGGCACCACGTCACCTGCAAGGTGACGTGCACATGGACCCCTGCCCTTTTACTGTTTTGATTTCTTTCATTATTTATTTGTTGTTTTGGAATTTTGGGCCAATTTTTTTGTCCTTTTGGCTTCAGACTCCACTTTTATACTTTGCCCAAATACTACTTTTAGTTGTTTTGACTTAAAGGCACTTAAAGTAACTCAATCCAAACAAGCTCTCCGATACTGAATGCAGCAGATATAGAACAGAAACATATTTGCAGAGAGCTTGAATTAAATCTGGATATTTTCCAAAGAAGAATGTTGACTTAAAATAAATCTCAAGTTACCTCAAGTTTGAGAAGAATATCCCGGTTATGCAAGATCCTTTTGTCCCACTCAGCTATTGCATTAGCCTGCTTTCTAAATTTTGCAGTGCGTTCCTGCAGCTCAGCATTCCATTCCTTGATAATCTTTCATTGAAATAAGGAAACGCAATAAGTTACATATGTAACAGTGCAATAAACAGGAACAATGTAAATTCCTCAACAAGAAATGAGAATGGGTGAACTATTCATTGAAAAAGACTGGATAACTGACCAAGAAATATTGAAGTTACTGTCTCTATAACCTATCCCCCCCCCCCCCACATGAAGTATGTTTGTATTATTAATTTTTGGCTAAAGCATAGCTCTACCTAGGAATGGCAATGGACAGTGCAGGTGAGGAGCAAGGCAGGTTTGAACCATATGCAGGGCGGGGTGGACATATGCAGGTGCAGCGCGATGCGGGGTTAGAATAATTTTATAGAAAATTTATGCGACGGGGGGCGTTTGCGGGTTATAGAGTTCCTAAATTTAAATTACACACGTTCATTTAAACAAAAGCAAATTTTCTCATTTCTCTGCTATTGAATTCTTCAACTTGATGCAGTGTTCCGTTGATTTGTAATAATATTTTAAACCATGTGAATTATTTGTTTTTTTGATAACCGAGAAATCCATCTATGGCCCGCTCTTTGGACCAACCACAACTTTCTAAACTTGTTGGATAATGGGCCCATCCTTCTACCCTTCTCCACTTAAATACCAGGCTTCGCTATGCTTGGTGTGAGACTTGAACCTGTGACCTTAACCACAAGTCCTTCACTTATGTAAGTTTATTAATACCAGCAGCTAGCTTTAATTTAAACCAATTCAATCCAAAAAATCACTTCACTTTCTTTTAATTGTGTTGTGAGAAAATGAAGATTCAACAGATTATTTCTTTCTTTTTCATCTTACCTCTTTTTTCTTATTCCAAAAATGAGAATTAAAACCAAAAAAAGTCGCAACAAAAAGATATTGTCTCCAGGACCTTGGAGGTTACCAATTATTTGTTGCCTGTACAAGCAAAAAGGATTTTTCCAGTTTTTTCCTTTTGCAAAATCCATATTTCCCTTTTTTGTTCAATTAAAATCTTAATTAACATTATTAATTTATAATAAATAAATCTTTAAAACAGTTGGCACGTTTTTTTGTAAGTTCATTAGATTACAAAAAACAGTAAATTATGCAGGGCGCATTTATGTGGGGCAAATTGCAAATAAAAAATTATGTTATGTAGGGTGGAGCAGGGCGGGTTTAAGCAGGTTTCCTCTGCCCCATTGCCATCTTAGCTCCGTCACTAAAATCAGTGAAAATTCAGCATATTCAAGGAATAAAGTCCATAATTCAATGTGAAGCCAAAACTAAGTGCATTATATCACCCTAGAAGTGACTAGCAAGGGGAAAGAGAGAAAATATACTACCCAATTTTTTAACACATATATTACCTCTTCTACAGACTTCCCTGTAATTTCTGATGGTAATTTCGGTGTGGAAGTGGCAACCACGGTAGAAGTTGTTGTAGTCCTGCAAAGAAAGGGACAAATAAAATAAGGTTCATAGCCAAGCTAATGCATATAGAGCAGGTCAAAACAAGATGGGATCTCAATTGTTGAATAGATTCCTAATTGGTGGCAATAAAATTTTCAAAATAATATTCTCTTTGCATGGTTAGACATGAATTGGAAAAGAAAAGTAGAAGAAATCTTTATACCTAATTCATAATAGACTCTCCTCTTATACTTAATAAAAATAACCATCGTAACAGATGAATTGAGCTTGATTTGATATTAATACTACTGAGTTCCACTTTTTGAGGAGACTGATTGCGACTAATGCTGCATTATTCAATAAATTCCCAATTAACACTAAACAGTACGGTGAATCTACAACTCTATAGTCTATTCTTCTCAATTGACTTCTTTGTGATCCTAGGGGGCTTTTTTGGTGGATTAAATAATGAATTTACTGATGTTAGAAAACAATACAGGTGGAAACCAAAAAAAAAATTAACCTACACAATTTTGTACCATAGTACCAAACCATATATTTTTATGAAAGCATGGTACCAGTTGCCAATAGTTGTACGAAACTTGTGGATGCCTGAAAAGTTAACCTTTCTAATCCTAGTAGATTCAAATTTTGAGTTTTGACTTCAATTGTTTCACGACAACAGAAACGAAGTCCTGCTTTCTCATAAGATTTAAGAATTTTTTGTAAAATAAAGGAGAGAAGTTAGGAGAATAAGAAACCATCAACCCACATCAAACTAACAACATCTGGATAGAACTTTCCACTATCTTTGCAGGTGTAATGGTTTGAAAGGCAATTGATATAGGAAAGGACCAGAAGCTCTTTTGAATAAATTACTACAGTGTAACATCATATAGAGAAGTCAAATACTGTTCCAACCAAACACACAAGCTGAAGTAAACTCAGAAACTATTTACTACAATCACGATGCTATTTATTCACTTTCTACTTTTCATCCCCCAATACACTCTTCATTCCATGTCATAACGGAAGGACTATTTTCAGGAAGATAAGAAAAGTCTAAGTTGCTTTAAACAATCAAAAAATACATACCCACTGCTAGAAGCCACAGTCAAGGCTGACGATGTTTGAGCAGATGAACTTGTTGCAGTGCCAGAAGTTGTGCTCGGGACACCTAAAGAGAATAACCTTGTAATAACCATGATATTTAACAAATGGCACTTACAATTATATCTAGGAAATGCAAGGAAGCAGGACAAGCAAGGTAGACGACCACACTTTAGATCTTAAAAAGGATGTAGATAATTTCAATTCTCGGGAATAAAATTTAAATGTTTATGAACAACAAAAAGTACTACAACTCCCAATATGTCATCAAAATAACAACAAAATACATTCGAAAACTTATTCAAAGATTTATTCACTCTTGAGAGCAAATACAGACTTATATTTCAGAACACAGTAAATATGCTATTAGAAAATGAATTGACGTGGTAACCAGTAATCCCAGCAACTCTAAGCAGAAGACAAACAATGTGCTATTAGTATCAGGATGTGTAAATGATTAAGCAAACTACAACCATTGGTCCTTGTGCACTAATAAAGTTCTTCTAGAGATTCCCATATGATCTCATAAAGTTGTTCTTATCCTAACAGATCAAGTTTAATAGTGCTTAGTTTTGTAAATACAATTAAGATGAAACAACCTATTTTAAGATCAAATATGCTCCTCCTGAGTTCCACATTTCAGTTCAACCCAACATTGCTTGGTGTCTCTATTTTACTCCCTCCGTTCACTTTTACTCATCTCCTACACTAAAAATAGGTCACTTTTATTTGTCACTTGTAGCATATGAAAAAAAAAATCATGTTTTTTTTTATGTTATACCCTTAGCATTAATTACTTATTCCCCAATTCATTTTCCAAGAACTAAGACTAAATAACAATTAATATGGGTATAGTGGTAAATATAAATATCAACCATTATTTATTAAAGCAGTGCAAAGTCCTAACTAGACAATTAAAAGTGAATGGAGGGAGTGCTTCTCTGACAGGTCATTCCATGTTTGAAAGAAAAATTTCAATGAGCCTGGCTTACAGACACGTAGTAATCCTTTCAAACATAAAGATGCTTTCATTAGATATAGCAACAAAATTGGACAAGCAGAAAAACATAAATACATGCATATTTCTATAATAGTTAAAAATTTTGAGATTTATCAACCATAAAATGAAGCTTTTGTTCTCTAGTCTCTACTGCTTCAAAAGGCTCAATTCTCATAACTAGACTGTGCTGCTTAGATTTTGGAAATATGCACAATGTAAATTACTTCAACACATAAAAGGACATTGCTAGATAGACTTACATTTCAACATTTAAACCCTACTAGTACAACGCTGGAACATCTAGGGGATAAAATCAGCTGCTTAGAAGCAGCGGAGCATCAACAAATAAGTGTAAGCACAGTGTGCATATATATATGATCATATGTGTACCACCAAACCAGGGAAACCAAAAGCAGTTATCAGGCTTGCTAAATGAGTAATATTTTCAAGGCTCTCAGACACATAAATCCTGTGTGATTGTAACAGTCTAAGATTGACAGTTTCAGTGAAATCTGAACCAATATTTCACACGTTACTTCTCCAGTTTACCTAAATCAACAAACAAGAAGAGCGTAACAATAAAACATAAAGAGACATGGCACACAGCAAAAGTTTCACCTGAGAACAAAATTTGCACAATGTCCATGCAGGAAATAAAGGAGATACAAGCAGTTGTACATCCCTTCACCTAAATTATATATAATAAACCCTTTGTCCAACTCAAGCAAATCCACTTCCAATTTTCCACATTCATCACAAAATTTCTTTGCAGATTGAAGGGTATAAATTGAGTTAGACAATCAGCTATAGCCAATTTAACTAGTTTGGGGTTGACACATAGTTGTTGTTTATTTACGTTTTGACCTAAGTCATCTAGCTCTATCAGATGTTTCTAGTTTTGGAAGCTAGGCCAATTTTTTCAACTCTGTGCTGCATCCAGTCCATTTGAAATGCAGCTTTAGGTAATTCAACAGTCCTTTGTCTTCATGAGTTGCAGTTCATCATAGAATGATGTCCCTGGGGTGTCATGCACACCAATGACTACCTTTACTTCAGCCACCAACTTCAAAAATCCTGGCTTTGTGGTCTTACTACTCACGATATTCTTCCGTGGAAATGTCATCTTATTTGCTTAAAATTTGTCCACGAGTTGGTGTGATGTAGATGTATATCTTAACTCATTTGTGTCAGCAGCGAGACATGACAAGGACTTGTCTGGTTTCCAACTGCTTCAAACTCCCATTCTCTCCCACAACAACCTCAAACTCAACACACAACAGATGCGCATTTGGGCCTATTTGCAGCATGGATGGATGGTTTATTTCCACATCTGCTGTAGTGGACTTCATATCAACATAAACAATCTCACTTAAAAAAGGCACAGCACATTGAGCAGAGACCATGGCTATTGGCTAGTGCATAGAAAAGTAACGCAGTACAATGGGAAGTGCAACTACTGGATGCTTCACAGCTTTGCTAGTGAAGCAGCCTTATAGGCTACACAACCTAAACCATAGTCATGTTCTCGGACTACTTCCTTCTTCAGCATGATCTTACTATAGAATCTCTTTCCTGTTAGGAAGGAGACCCTCCGAAAAAGGAAACTATGACTAATTAGACTGTTAGTGACCAAAAAAAGTGACAACGTTGAGATCGGAAAAGAAGGTGAGATAACATTTTAACATCTTGTTGTTTTAATAAATTGTTGACCTGTCATAATCTTAACATCTTTATCTCAATCACCTAAAACAACATTTATCAAGAAATAGAAGAATATCTGGGAAACTTCCTACTAAGATATAAAAGTCCCTGAAAAGAACAGGGAGGAGTCTGTAGGCATTACTCAGTTTTTTCATTTTATTTATTAAGGGGAAATTTGCACTCAATTTCACCCCAAGAGTATTGCTTCAAACTACATTTTCTCTTAACAATTAGCAAACTATGCACTTCTCTCACAAGGGCTTGTTTTTTTACATTACAAGAAAATTGAAGCCATGGATGATTAAGCCACCTTTATGGGTATGGATTTCCCTTTGCAATCAACGAAAAAGTTAGAACACCTAATTTCACTTCATTGACCAATTAAAGCTCCATTAAAGTATGTCCACCACTATATTCCATTCAATAAAAAAGTTTAATTATCATATGATACAGCAGATACAACATGGACAACAACATTCAAACAAAGTATGAGTAAACCTTACCAAAGCTTGGCAGAGCCGCAGTTGATTGAGACTGCGAGGATAAAGCTGGTGCAGATGCTTTGCTAGACAACGAAAAACCTGTAGATGGGGCAGAGGTACCAAAACCAGCAATTGGAGCTGTATCAACAGCACTAGTTGTTGAAGCAGAAGTAGTGGGTGCAGGAAATGTCAGAGATAAACCAGTTCCACTAGTTGTAGAAGAAGCTCCAGTAGCAGCTGCAGTTGTAGAAATGCTGGTGGGGGTAGTAACAGACGAAAACAAAGGTGATGAAGAAATTGAAAACGCAGTACTAGCAGGTTTTGACACTAGAGCACTTGAAGAAGCAGCAGAAGCTGTTACAGAGTTTCCTATCCCTTTTGCGACCGAAAATGACAGAGCAGTAGAAGCTGAAAAAGGTGATGAGGATGAAGAAGCTGCAGCAGGCATGGAAAAGGAAGATGAAGGTGCAGATGACACTGAACTCGGCGTTGATAATGAAAATGCTGGACCTGATGCTGCTGAGCTCGAAGTCGAAAATGAAAATGCTGGTGTGGACACTGCAGAACTAGTTGATGCAGTAGCAAGCGAAAATCCTGGTGTAGAAGACACGGAAGTGGTGGTTGAAGTACTTAACAATGAAAACGCCGGGGCAGAAGAAGCTGAACTTGCGGGTGAAGCACCAGGGAAGGAAAATACAGACGAAGAAGATGAGGAACTGGCAGCTCCCGAGCTGGCAAACGAAAATGCAGATGAAGAAGAAGCTGAAGTTGAAGCCGACGGGAACGAAAGTGAGCCAGCTGCTGATGAAAAACCAAATGAAGGAGTTGAAGATGATCCAAACGGTGGAGTAGATGATGAAGAAGAAGACCCAAATATGGATGAAGAAAATGAAGCTGTACTAGCACTAGTTGCTGCATTTCCAGTAGAAGCAGTAGTTGATGATAAAAACGGAGAAGAACCAAACAAGCCCAATCCCGAACTTGAACCAGAAGCCGAACTGGACCCAAACAAAGCCGACGACGGCGTACCTGACGACCCGAACAGTGAAGAACCACCGAAAGGAGATGAACTGGCAGCGGCGCTAGCTGAATTTGCCCCAAACAATGGCGAACTACTAGCAGATGTTGTTGATCCGAAGAAGTTCGTAGTGGTACCCGAACCGGTAGACGATCCGAATAAGTTTGAAGTGGTGCCCGAACCGGAAGAGGATCCGAACAAGTTTGATGTGGTACTCGACCCGAAAGAAGATCCGAAACCAGATGAAGATCCAAATAAACTGGGTGCAGGAGCGGAACCAGAAGCAGCAGTAGATGAAAACCCAAACGACGGTGTAGAAGCACCGGTGGAAGAGCCGAAACCGAAAGAAGGAGCAGAAGAGGCTGAAGTAGCAGAAGTACCAAAGCCAAAAGAAGGGGCAGAGGATGCTGAATTAGGGTTTGAGAAGGGCATGGAAAATGGGGATGAAGCGGAAGCAGACGATGTGGTAGCGGTGGCTGAGGGAGTGGTGGAAAAAGCAGGGGTTGAAGAGGAAGAGAAGGGTGACGAAGAAGTGGAGAATGAAAAGCCTGTCGACATTGTTACGGGAGCTCCGGCAGCGCTTGTATCCTATTTTTTGTTCAAAATTCACCGCCGGAGTAGGAGTGTCGCAGGGGACAGTGAGGGTTTTTCCAATGAGAAGAAGAAGGGCGTTTTATATGAACTGACAATAAGGAGTAATTTGGAATTAATTGGCACCGTACGTACGTAATTGTAATTCGCACTTCATTCTAATTTTTCTAATTATTCCCACTCAAATTTTTCTTTGCTTCTTTTGCGAATCATAAGTCATAACCTATAGTTTTTGGTCATATTTTTGAATTTAGAAGTTGTTTGGTACGAGATATGAGATATAATAATTTTATAATAAAATATAAAATTATTTTATTTTGTGTTGTATTGAAAATATTAGATATCATAAAATTATTTATGTGATAAATTATTTCATATACATGGTGTAGGGGTGTGCATAGATATCGAAAAAGTGAAAAACTAAACCGAATCCAATTAATTTAGTTTTTCGATTTTTTTGGCTTGATATCGATATTCTTTTTTAAAAAATTCGGTGTTCGGTGTATGGGGTCTTAAAACTTCGATGCACCGAAGAACCGAACTTTTATGAAAAAAAATTAAAAACATTATATATATATATATATAATATAGACCCAAAAAATAAAATTATATTTATATATATCAATTAACAATTAAATCATTCATGAAACAAGTCAAAGTAGCAATAAATTTGTAATTCATATAGTTAACTTGAAATATTATTTTCCAAGAGAAATTCAAACATATTTTTGTCGATTTATGTCACATAAAGGAATTCATCTTTGTACTTATTTTTCTCGAGGAATGAATGGAGGTATACGTTCTTGACAAAGATAAGTATAATTTTTAAGCACAATAAATGTTCCATGGGGTCATATTATCACTTAACATAATTTTTTTTGTCCTCATTTTATTTTTTATTAGTTCATACCAAAAAATTGATTAAAAAACACCGAATAAAGTCGAACCAAAGTTCGATTTGGTATATGGTGCACACTTTTCTCAAATCAAAAATCGAAGAACCGAATCGAAATTTGCTAAAATCGAATCGAAGAATCGAATGTCCACCCCTAACAGGGTGGATAACTTATTCTAGAATAACTTATCATGGATAGTTAATCTCCGGATAACTTACTCTCAGCCAAATGACTCTTTGTAATAATGAAAAAAGATACTTCAATTCCAATAATTATTATAATATTAGTTGAAAAGATGTGTGATCTTTGAAAAGGTCAATTTATTAGTAATAAAGCTTATTAGGAATGTAAAAATACATCATATATTATCTAAATCATTCTACAGTAGCAATATTTTTACATGAACTAACTTTTAAAATGAAAATATCTGGGAAGACGATCAAATATGATATCAATGAATGCGTTTGAAAGTGAATAAGTGAAACTTGAAGGAATTTGGTGATAGATTTCAAAGCAAGAAAATAGTAAAGATGACTTGACTGTTGAGGCTCAGATAAATAATGTCTAATTTTTATGCATAATGTTAATCAATGAGATTGACTTTATTTAATGCATGGTTGAAATTGTGATGTGAAACTATCTATCTATGAAGATATTGTCTAGATTTAAGATGTACTGAAGACTCTTAACTGCATACGTAATAGTTGAATTGTATAGATAAAAATTATCAAAAGGAATGTACAATACGAAAAACGTTCTTTAGGATTAGGCTGTAAAAAGAATTCTCTCCAACACTTATATTCAGTTCATTTTTTATTACCAAGACTAATATTTTTTATTCATTAATATTCTCAAAATTTTAAGATCATAAAATTATTATATTTTATAGACATTGTCAGATAATTTACCATGGAGATATTGAATAGAAATATCTACTTTGGGCTCTAATTAAAAGGAGGAGGAAAAATGCTCTCAAAACCTAATCGCCTAAAACCCTAAAAGCTTTCATCATCACTGTCGTTTGTGGCAGCATCGGCCACTAGGCAGCCTCTATAGAAATAATCCGAAGGAAGGACAACTGAAATGTAACAAAAATGGTACAAGTAAGGATAATTCTGAGAGATTATTTATGGTCTCTGCATAAGAGATATAAATGGGTATCTAGTTTATATACAAGCCAAAAGAATAGGGGTTGCAAAGTAGAGGCAAGAGTCAGCATTTAAGATAAGTGTATGAGAAGGAATACAAAACTTAGTAATAGAAATACACTCACTTATCTTGGAAAACATTATTAGAGGGAGGTGAAAAACCATTTGGGAAATCACAGAAGTATTGGAAGACATAACAGAAGAAATGCAAAGACAAAATATCAAAATTATGCGTATATTTCGAAAGGACAATTGAATGACTGACTATTTAGCTAATTTAGCTATTAATCAAACAAGTGCTCCCTTCACCTCTTTTTAGTTGTCATAACTTTTTAGTTGTCCTAATAAGTTGCGGCAAAATTTTTAAGGGAAAACTAATTAAAAATGTTATTTTTCTAATATATCTCTTATTAGTTTTTTAATCTTCATTTATGTATGTGCTTATTAATCTCTCTCTATATATATAGAGAGAGAGTAGTTTGTAATGTGGATAAGCCAAGTGACAAGCTATTGAATAATAAATATCCTATACAATATTTTGATTAAAGGATAAAATGTATTTGAATTTAAAAATATATAAAAATTTAAAAAAGTTAAAAAAAGTTTTTTATTAGCTTAAAAGTAGAAACTCATTTATTGAAGAGTTCTAAATAAATCCTTACTATTTCATAAACTTATCATATTCAGATATTTCAAAATAAATTTACATATATTTGATTTAAATATTAAATTAAATAATAAAAATATAACAATAACAACAACAACAAACATCTCATAGAGGTAGAGAGATTGTTTCCTGGGAACCCTCGTCTCAAAAATCATAAGCAGAATAAACTAAATATAAAAATAAGAAAAGAAAAAGAAGAAGAACAAAAGGAGCGACTAATACGAAAAACACATGATAGTATGCAAGTACAATAAAATCAATATATAAATACGGATAATGACAACTTAAGATAAAGACATGACTAAACCTACTAACCTACTATACCCCACGACCAAATATCAACCTAACTCTATTGACCTATTAGCCCGCTACTCTAATACGCGACCTCCACTCTTTTCTATCTAAGGTCATATCCTTGGTGAAATAAAGTTTCGCCATATCTTGTCTGATCACCTTCCGCCAATACTTTTTCGGTCTATCTCTACCCCTCCGTGTAACCCCTAAATCCAACCTCTCGCACCTGAATATCAATACTCCTTCTTTACACATGTCCAAACCAATGGAGTCTAACTTCCCTCATGTTATCAGCCACAGGGGCTACCTCTAACTTCTCCCGGATGATCTCATTCCTAATCTTATCACTCCTGCTATGACCACACATCTATCTCAACATCCTTATCTCCGCAACTTGCATCTTCTGAACATGTGAATTTTTTATTGGCCAACACTCCACCCCATATAGCAAAGATAGTCTAACCACCATTCTGAAAAAAAATTGCCTTTAAGCTTATGTGGTATCTTTTTTATCACAAAGTACTCTAGAGGCAAGCCTACATTACACGAAGCGAGAGTGCATGGTCAACACACACCTAAAGCGCCTACGTTCCGCTTGCAGCCAATACAACCACAACCACACTTGAAAAAGCAGCTTTCAAGGTCTCGTCGCTTCGGTGAAGAGAGCCAGGGGTTCTGGAGGGCGTTTTTTGAACACGTCAAACCGGGGGATAGCAACTACAGCTTCATCACCTCTCAATTTCCTCGCTTTGATCTCTTTCTCGGAAATTCCATTTTCTCTCGCTGCCTCTATTTCGTCCATACTATCCCAATACGATGTGTCACATCATCGTCGATATCACCACTACTCTGGATGATGGATCCTAGATTTCTAAAGCTTTCTCTTTTTTGAATAGGTTGAGTGGTAAGCTTCACTTCGATATTTGTTCCATCTCTAGCAACACTGAGTTTACACTCCAAGTATTTTATTTTGGTTCTGCTCAATTTAAACCCTTTGGATTCCAAAGTATATCTCCAAACTTTCAATCTATCATTAACTTTAGCCCGAGTCTCATCAATCAGTACTATGTCATATGCAAACAGCATACACCATGTATATATGATTTTATCATTTATATTATTGGTAATATTTAATTTGAAATTATATTTTGATTGTTACCATTTATACGCACATTAGTTTAAATAATATTCCTCTATTTCTCATTTTCTTTTCTTTTTTACTTTTATTTTTAAAAGTCTAATGTATTTGCTAATTCAATCATTTTTAATCTCTTAATTAAAATATTTTATTACCATATTTATTATTTTTGTTATCCAAAAATTGGCAAGTGACTTTTCAATAGCTTTGCCATGTGGGTTAACCACATTGCAAATTACTATTCTTTATTATATACATAGATAAAGGTACAAGAATTTTGAAGTTTTGCAGATCTACCAACAAGAGGGTAATACATTACTAACAGTGAGAAAGCAAATATTCCATATATCAGGATTAGAACAAAAGAAACTAAGCCCCATGTAAGCATATAAATAGGAAAGGTAGGGAGCATCAAGCATATTTACATTGAGTCACTATTTTTGTCAATCTACATTAGCGCATTTTCACGAAAAAGGCAGAAATACAATCTCAAAAGTTGTGTTCAAACATAGAGATTAGCATGAAACCAAGATAGAAGTAGGCAAGAAGCTCAAATCCAGCTGATAAATGAAAGAGAAGAATTAGAGCTATACAAAGTGAAAGAAACACTACTACTGCAAATACCGACCAACGAATATTGACTTTCGAAAGTTGGTATTGCAAAAAATATCGACTTCCGAGCGAAGGTCAGAATAAGGAGGTCGCTTTTGAATACCGACCTCCCGAAGTCGATATACCGACTTCTGGAAGTCGACTTGAATTTTAAGTCAAGAAATTATAAATATATTCTTTTTATTTTTTTTTAATTTTATGTTTTTGACATTTGAGGTCGGTATTATTTTTTTTATTTTATTTGATATCGACCTCAAGTGGTCTATATTATTTTTTTTTTATTGAATACTGACCTCCAGTGGTTGGTATTAATTTTTTATTTTTTGTTTCAATACCGACTTCCTATTGTTGGTATTAATTTTTTTATTTTGATTGAATACTGACATCCAATGGTCAGTATTATTTTTTTTTAATTTTGTTTCAATACCGACCTCTAGTGGTCGGTTTTCTGCAAAATAATCTGCAACAATGTACTGTAATTATTGTTATCCACCTGTATATTTCAATAACAGCAGCCCAAAGAACTATCAACACAATAATTTTCTAAATCTACATTCCATTAGTTTAAAGTAAACTTAAACTAATTCAAATTAAACTTGAATTCATTCAAAATAAAAACTAAATAATCAAACAATTTAAAAAGTATAGAAACTATAAAAGTATGATTGTCTAATAGATACAACTACTCCTCACAGCCATCACTCTCCTCATAGCCATCTCTCTCCTCAGATGACTCACTAGGACATGAAGAAATAATCTTCCCTGAATCAAAAAGAGCTTTCAATTGAGCCTGAACCGTTGCATATCTCTTTTCCTCTTCTTTCTTTGTTGTTGCATTCTTCTCATCTCTCTGTCTCTCTTTTAGCAAGCTCGACATCTCTCTTCTTCTCTCTTTCTGATGCTGCAGCAAGCTCGACAGTAAGTAAAAATATCTTATCCTCCATTTTAGACATTGTCACTCTGCCCACACCATCAATGTCTAAGGATGATGAACAACAAAACCAAGCTTTTTTCTCTTGATAGGCCTTCCGCATAACCATAGACAACCCCTCTAACTGGTTCACCCGCACTCTCTTGCCATAATTACTCGGTAAGATTTTGTGTAAGCGGTGTGTCTTTACTTCCAAGAGGTAGAGTGCTACGGTAATCCTGAACTTTTTGCATAAACCTCTCCTGTCATTTAAATGAAGAACTCTTAGAAAAAATGTAATATATACAAGAAAAAATCGAATGAAGTTGATCTTACATATGTCTCTTGAGCACGTGGCTCAATCCATGTTTCTTCTCCTGTGTTTGTATTTTTCTTTACGTGAGTGTCCTTAAATACCTCTTCATGAGTTACTGGTCTACCCAACTCTTTTTCCTACAAACATTATATATAGAATATGATCATTAATCTCCAAAAATTACATACAAAAATGAAAAAAAAAAGAATTATTTTATTGAATTTAAGAAAATATACCATTCTACTCTTTCTCGTTAGCTAGCTAATGGCTCCATCAGTATGTAGAGAGCGCCCTTCTCTGATGCGCGAGCCTTTTTTCCAATGTTACTTCTCATTTTAAATTTTTCACTAGTGTTCCAATGTTCTTGCAACTTGGCCCATAGTTCTGGCGTAACAAAGCGGGGAATTCTATTGTATCTCCGACAATCACAAAACGTGCTAGCAAGCGCCTTTCTAGCTTTCATCTTGAAGTTTCCTTGAATTTTTTCCTCATGCTCGGGAGCCCATACATAATATTTCTGCAATAAAATAAAATAAACTATGTAAACTAGAAATTATAGTGAATTTAAATTGTTATTACTGTAATTTGTACTTGAGAGCCATGTTGTCTAAACCCAATCAATGGGCAAGCACCTATCAAAATGCTGGTATAAGACAAAATGTTCACACTTCACTGCAGTGCCCTCCTATTTAAACCTTATATGGATATGAGTCCCCTCTACTTCCAAGGGTACCATTTTCCAAGTCTTGAGTCCTATCAGTGCAGGACCTCATTCAACAGAGACTGCAAGTTCAGAAGGTCCTGAGAGATCACTTAGTTCAAGCCCAAACTAGGATGAAATGGTATGCAAATAAGAAGAGTGAGAGGCAGTTTATAGTTGGAGATTAGGTATGTCTGGAACTGCAACCTTATAAACAGACTTCAACTGCAGCCAAGAAGCAACTTAAAGTGAGTTTAAAGTACTATGAACCCTATCAAATTTTCAAAAAAGAAAAGGAGCAGTGGCATCCTAGCTGCAGTCACCAATCATTCGCCAATTCATCTTGTTCTTAGTGTCATTACTGGAGAAGGGAAATGGGTAAATACAACCTCAGCAGCAGTTTCCCTTCGCAGGAGAAGATGGACAGATTATGGTTCAGCCTTGTGTCATTTTATGCAAGGAAGGTGAAGAATAATGCAGAAGCAATGAAGGTGTTGGTTCAGTGGAAAACTTAGCCTTCAGATGTTGGGCAGCAAATGAATGCACATCCTTGAGGATAAGGATGATATTGAATATTGGTGAAATGTAAACATGTTTAAACAATATCAAAAATAATTTGGTCGAAATACAAGCTTAAAAAGAGACATATTGAAAATTCCTACAGTAAACATGTTTAAACAATATCAAAGCGTTTCACCCAATAGAAATTTTTACCTTAAATTCATTGAACATCTGACCTTGGGCATTTATTGGAATCTCATTCCAACTCGGGTACAAACCATTATAGTGAGCTCCGATGCAATTTTTAGATGATACGTGTCATACCCTCATCCGGACGCATCCTACAACATTTAAGTAAAAATGTAAATTAATTCAACTTGAAATATAATTCAAAATATAAACCATGAAGATGTAATATAGTTGACTCATACCCGTATCCTACAGGCTCAATGATGAGTCTCCAGGTACTGTCTCTATCGCCTGGCTGTGGACCTTGTGCATTTGCGTGCTGAGTCGTGGGAGTATTAGGTTCCGAGCCATTAGACCCAAGGCGAAGATTAGAAAGTCCAATAGATTCGCTAGTAGTGTTGAGACTGTTGCACTGACTAGAGCTAGCTGATGGTATATTAGACTCATGACTGGGTGCCACAATAGGTGCAGATATAGTATAAGCAGAAAGTGAAGCCGTGAGAGTAGGGGCATTTTGTGACTGATGTGCTAATCGAGTAGTTGAAAGTGAGGCTCGTGGGGTGATATTAACTTGCGGTGGATCGTCAGCTATCACGATCCCAATAGGCCTCCTAGTAGTATTGAGCTTTATTTTCTTTTTTGGATTAACAGACTTTTTTGATTTACCCTTATCATTTACCATCTACATCAGATCAATCAAATAGTAAGCTTTAAAAAGAGTACTGTCAGTTTTAATCTTTAAGGAAAAAGTAAACTCATGCACCAAACATGAAAACTAAACCAGGAAGCATACAACACATAATTGAATCTATATAAAAGAAAACGTCTAAGCAAACTGTGAATTAAAGGAAAATAGCAAACCAAGAAAAAACAATAGCCAGAGATTACATTTAAGCTAAATTTAAGCATGTCTGAGTCAAAAGCTAAGAGGATTTACATCTTTAAAACTATTTTGGATGAACAACTACTAAATGAACTCAAGCCACATGAAATAGATCATTTGACAAATCAAATATACGACCATTAAAACATATGAGACTTCAAGCTTCAGAGAAGAATATAACATATTTGATTATAATAGTTCCACAGTAATGATCAATAATCATCAGTAAGATGAATCGATGTGAGTAGGCATATGCATCAAAATACTTAAAATCGAGAGACCAAGTAGTAAAGCAAATTGATCGATGCTTGCTTGGAAACTTGAAGTTAATTCTTTCATACCTAGGAAACATATATCTTAGACTCACATAGAACACATTCAGTCACAATAATCGCAACCAACAAAAGCTTCAAATACTTTCCTTTTTTCTTTTGTTTGAGATAAGAGACAACAATGTCTGGAGGTATAGCTCGTGCTGTCTTGCTGAGGAACGCAAAGCCTGGCGCAAGAATCACACCCATGTAAAAAAGATCAGTTTTTTCTAAGTCTTTCTTGATTTTTAGTCTTATGGTTTTCAAGATTTTGATGTTTTGTTTGGTTTTTATACAGGGGTTTGTGGCTAAACTTGAAACACTTCCAGATGGGTCAGTGAAATTGATGGTGTGGCACTGCTCTATTCCTGGTAAAGCAGGGGTAAGATTTCAATTTCTCATCAACCCCATCAGTGTTTAGTTAGTTTTGCTTCTTGTTTTTCTAATTAGGATGTAAAGATTTCAACTTTCCCACAAAATCTGTTGATTAGAGTGTGTGATCAGTTAAAGGGTCATCCAATTTGATTTCTTTTGTTGAATAACATCTGTTTTCCTTATTTTTTAAATTGAAGACCTTGGAAAGGCATCAATTTTTACCTTCTGATGTTAAGGTTTTCTTGGTTTTGATAACATTATGCTCAATTAAGTCCCTACAAGATTTTTGAATCCTTTTTGGTAAGTTTGCGCAATGTACGGTTTTTTGAACCCTGACCCGGCTGATTGAAGATTGACAATGGCTGTACTATAGGATTCATCTCAGCATCATCATGTCGATTAGATCTATTTCTCAAACACGACACTTGATCATCAAAGTAGTAAGAACAAAAGTGGCTTCCTTCTGTAGCAAGATATGCTTCAACTACGCAGCCTTCCACTCTATTTTTATTCTTAATATCCTTTTTACACACGCCAATGCTCCTGTAATATTTTGCATTAGGTATGTAATTTCTAAAAATATATGAATATTGAAGAAATAAGACTAAATGTGTTATAGTTAATTACTCACCGCTCACCAGGATACATCCACCTATTTTGAACTGGACATCCTAGTAGGGCCTCCTGGACAAGGTGAACGGGAAGATGTTTCATCACATCAAAGAACCCAGGTGGTAGAATTTTCTCCAACTTAGTACTTATAATAACAATATTTTCAACCATCCGAACAAGATCTTCTACTCTCAATGTGCTAGAACACAAGTCTTTGAAGAACAAGCTGATCTCTACCATTGGTTTCCATACATTTTCAGGTAATCCACAAAAAGCAATTGGAAGTAACTGTTCCATGAAAACATGACAGTCATGACTTTTCATCCCATGTAATATTTCATGCTCCATGGCAACCCTCTTTCCCAAATTCAAGGCATATCCATCTGGCATCTTCAAGCTCTACACCCACTCACATATTTTTCGTTTTTGTTCCATTGTGAATGAATAACTAGCCTTGGGCTTAAGCAACTTGCTAGCAGAATCCTATAAATGTAACTCTGGTATTCTACACTGTTCCACTAAGTCAAGTCTAGCCTTAATATTATTTTTTGTCTTGCCAGTCACATCCATTACTGTGTTGAACAAATTATCAAAATAATTCTTTTCAATATGCATGACATCAACATTATGCCTGAGTAAATTATCCTTCCAATAAGGTAACTCCCAGAATATACTCTGTTTAATCCAGTTATGTGCAACACCATACCCGTCAAATTTATATGGTGGTTCTTCGGTTACTTTTGAAAAATTTTAAACTCTTCACCAAATATCATGACCCGTTAATATTGGGGATGGACCATCTCGTTCAGTTTTATTCTTTGTAAATGCATATTTCATTCTCCTAAACTCATGATTAGGTGGCAAGAATCGACGATGACAATCAAACCATGAATTTTTTCGGCCATGTTTTAATGTGAATGATTTGGTATCTTCCATGCAGTAGGGGCATGCTAACTTTCCAGCTGTCATCCATCCAGATAGCTTTCCATAAGCAGGAAAATCATTAATAGTCCACATTAAAATAGCATGCATGTTGAAATTTTGTTTACGAGAAATGTCCAATGTTTCAACCCCCTCAGACCACAACAATTTCAACTCATCAATCAAAGGCTGTAAGTATACATCAATCAAAATTTTTGGATTACGTGGACCAGGAATAACACAATTCAGGAATATATATGGACTTGTCATGCACATCTCAGGTGGCAGATTATACGGTGTAACAAATACAGGCCAACAAGAATATGGTGCAGCACCAACTGAAAAAGGGCTGAAACCATCCGCACACAAACCCAACCTAACATTCCTTGGTTCAGCAGCAAAATCTGGATAGATTCTATCAAAATGTTTCCATGCCTCTCCATCTGATGGATGACACATGACACCAGGCGGTCTTTTACATTCTCGATGCCATCTCATATGGGGAGCAGAGCTATTTGATGCATACAACCTCTTCAATCTTGGTATAAGAGGTAAATAGTGCATCAACTTAATAGCAAGTTTCTTTCTAGTAGAACCGTCCTTATAACGAGAGTGACTACAAAACTTACAAAACTCTAGATCGGCATCCTCCTTAAAGTATAACATGTAACCCTTTTCACAACAATCAATTTTAGTCGAGGACAGTCCTAACTTAGACACCAATCTCTTCGCCTTATTATAAGAATCAGGAATGTCTAAACCAGGGTCAACTAATTCCGTCATGAGATCTATCATAGAGTCCATTGCTCCTTGAGCAACATTAAAGTCAGATTTGATACTTAACAATCTAACTGCAACAGACAATTTAGAGTGCTGAATCCCATTAAACAATGGATGACTAGCATCATGCAATTGTTCATAAAAGATTCTGGCTTCTTCATTTGGAGCTTCTTCTACATTTTCTCCAGATTCATAATTAGAATGCATTCCCAAAGCATCATTAATTATATCTAACATTCTAGAACCTTCTACATTATGTTTCATAGATTACTACTTTCACCAACAAAATTGTTAAACCTATTGTCATTTTCAACTTCTCCATGACTAGTCCAAACTGTATATCCTGGTTTAAACTCCTTCATCATAAGATGCATAGAAACATTCCCTGCTGTTTGATATCTCCCATTTTCACAATTAACACAAGGACACCTAATCAATGTTAAAGTTAAAAAAGGCTCAAGTGTCTTTGCATGATTTACAAAACGAGTGACACTTTCTGCAAATGCTGGAATCATACCGGCTCGACCAAGATTATTTCTATTATACATCCAACTACGATTAGGTTCCATCTACATAAATAATAATAATAATTTTAAACTTTAAATTAGATTAATTAAGTATGAATTTGATTTTACTAGTTTCAAGAACTAAACCACATTAATTCTAAATTAGTTCAAATTTAATTTCAAACTAGTTCCAAACACATTATCACCAAATAAAAGCTAAGTGTTGTCACTTATGCTAAACAAACACATTATCACCAAATTAAGGCTAAGTGTTGTCATTTATGCAAAACAAACACATTATCACCAAATAAAAGATAAGTGTTGTCACTTATGCAAAACAAACACAGTATCACCAAATAAAAGCTAAGTGTTATCACTTATGAAGAACAAACACATTATCATTAAATTAAGGCATCATGTTAACACTAGGTTGACACAAATCAATCTTGCAAGTAAATCAATTTTGAAATCAATAAGATCAACTAATGCTAACACTAAGTGGACACAAATTGATCTTGCAAGAAAATCAATTTTGTCATCAATAGGATCAGCTAGTGTTAACAATAGGTGGACACAAATTGATATTGTAAGAATTTAATTTTGTCATCAATAGGATCAACTAGTGTCAATGCTTATGCTAAACAAACACATTATCATTAAAGCAGACTCTAAAAAATCAAACCAACCTTAAGAAAATTACAAGTGTATTGAATTAAAAAGATAATCTATTATACTATGATTAAGATTTTCACAAAAATAATACCTCTTGACTCTCCTTTTAAAATTTTGGCTAAGAATACAGGGGTTGGTGATAGTGAGCTCAACGACGTCGAATATTGGAACTTTTAATTGAACTGTATCCTTGCACTTACAATATGTTCTCTGCACATGAAATTTAAGCAGGTTTATGTTAAAATTTTGCATCAAAAAGTGCAAAAGAAATAAGAGAATGTTAAAGTAACAATAAAAGTTGGAGCTAAATTATATAAAGCTAAATTAAGTGTTAGACTTAAAGTGGTAGAGTTTCTCTACTCCATGTCTGACTAACAAAACATCCAACGCATCCAAAAAAGTTTACCAACTCGTGCAAGAAAACACTACAGATAAGAAAACTGGATCATAATATGTGATGTAAGGATTACTAATCATATGTATGATCTAATTCCATCTGCTAAATTTTCCCCATATGTTTATCCAAATTCAATTCGTGTGAGGAATATATTAGAGAAATGTCCTGCACTTACACATAAAAATCTCCCTGGTTACCAGGAAAATGGTACAGTTGGATTTCTTATGAGGTCAAGGACAGGTGGATTAAATTAACTTGTTGATTAGTTTTTAGCAGATAAATATTTTAATAAAGGAACTTAATAAGAACAATAATGAAGTAAAGTAAGTCAAATGAAACAATACAACTAAGTTGCTTAATGTTTCAGCCTCGATCTGGAGAAAGTAAAGTGTGGCCGGTTCCGGATTCAGAGACAATTTTAGTGTAAGTTTCTTGAGTGCTAAGAATTAGTAAAGAATATTAAATAATAGAAGGCATGGAGCAAAAGAATATCAATAATTGTAGAACAAAAGTTCCCCCTTTATAAGTAGGTAAAACAACTATTTACAGGTAACAAGGGTAATACATCAGCCAATAGGAAAGCTCCACTCGAGCCCTAAAGTGCTACTTCTAACGAAAACGTTCCACCTGAGAGTACCGTTACACTTGCCAACTAATTCCCATGTAATTTGCTGGACTTCGTACGGATATATCTGGCTATTTACAGGAAACAACGTTCCACCTTTCTCATTATATTCCTCCTTCGAATCATGGGTCCTTTCCTGATTTCGAGCCACGAGTTCCGCCTTGTTTCCTCGAAACAACCATCTGGTTGACTCGATAACAAGAAAGGATCAAGCTAACTGGTCAATCACTATCAGGACGGTTGACTAATGAATTGTTAATGGATGTTCTTCTTCCATCTCTTATGCCAAATCATCTTCAACTTTATCCTGATGTATTTATCCCATCAACACATGAGGAGATTTAAGATTGTTATACTATTCATGGTGCAATAGCTAGTCAAGGAGTCATAGGAAAATACAAATTTGGGAATTTAAGTTGTGGGCACCAGTAGCTTCTTCTGTCGTGCACCAGTAGCTTTAAGCAGAGGCTCAAAGCTGCCCAAGTTATCAGATCCTTGCTTGGTTGTTTGTACATTAATCTGGAAGATGTCTTGGTCCAATCGAAAACAATGTTCTCATGGAAACAAAATTAAACCCAAAAAGAGACCTCTCAAAAATAATCAAGCACGTGTGTGTGCGTGTTTGTTTATGGTTGCAAGTTAAATCAGTACAGGAACAACGTAGCATCATGGTAGCGTTAGCTCCGCTAGACTTGCAGCAGAAGCAGAACTGGTGAAGTGCTAATGTGAGAGTTGAAAAGAAAATGACATCCGATCACATAACACAATAAAACATAGCATGTCCCGAATAGAAGAAAACTGGTGTAGTTCAATCTGAAGAAACAGAATGGATCTATCTACTATCTACACAAGTAATACAACAATAACTATGTCTCAATTCTAAACAAGTTGAGTTCAGCTATATGAATCATTAATATTAATGTCGCGCTTCTCTCAAATACAAAAGAAAACTAAAAGGTAGCAGAAATTCTGTATTTTAAATTGAACAACGTAGGGTCCGGATGTACTAACATCACTAAAATATATTCCCAAAATTATTTATTTGCTAGCAATCCTCTGTTCTGATAACACACGACCATGGTAAATTAATTAAGGAACTCAGCAAAATAAATTTTTCAAATTCAGCAAACATTTTCAAACGCCCAAAATTATTTATCTGCTATCTGGGAAAAATGATTCAAAAGCAGTCCTAATATGAGCAAAAGCCCTTCTCTTTACTAATTTTTTCTTTATCTAAACTGACGTCAAAAGTACAAAGTTTTGTTACTTTAAGAGGGATTACACATTCAAAATACAAAACCCATCTTGGCAAAATAGGCATAAAGAAAGAAAAGGGGAACAAAGAAACCAACCTGAAAGTTGAAAAGCAAATGCATCAGTTCACCGACCTGAAAATTGAAAAGTAAGGCTTCAGTTCGCTGCTGCTTATAGTAAGAGCCTAAGATGTGCTCTCTGCTCCATTATTTCTGCTTAAAATAAACAATACAAACTAAAAAGAAAGGAACTGGAGGTCCATTGAACAAAGAGAAGATCGATTTTACCTCACACTGTGAATGATCCTCTTGAGGTTGACTTTACCGCAGAGAAAGAGCTTTTTTCAACACTGTGAATGATCCTCTTGAGTCTTTTAGGGCTTTTTTTTTTTTCCAGAGAGAGGGAAATTATTTGTCTAGCTGGACGGGCCTTCTAAAATTATACTGACTTCTGGAAGTCGGTAATTTTTTAAAAAAAACTCCCCACTTGATAGATTTTATAAAATCGATCTCTTGAGATTAATTTTATCGATTAATATTAAAATAAATATTTAAAAGCTATCGATCTTAAGAAGTTGATATTATTTAACCAAAATAACAATTAAAATATTTTGATGTATTGGGGTGGAACTTTATTAATTAAAATAAATTATATAATGAATACTAAGCTTAAGATGTCGATATTGTGAAAAATATATATAGACTTTCAATTTATCGATCAGCAAAGGCCAAATTTAAAAGTTTTTTTTATATGTTATTTTCATTTACTTATACTTTTCCAATAAAATTATTATAGCCAAATAGACCATTGATTATCCTCGGAGGTTGATATTTATAGAACTTGATTTAATTTGTTAAATATATAACTTGACGAGTATAGTAATAGTAGTTTATACTTATTACATCCTAAATATATCAACATATTTCATACTTGAATTTAGTAGCAGAACTAAAATCATATTAAATAATGGAGTTCAAAATCTAAAAAAGTAGATGCATGAACTACTAAAAAAATATGTGATATATATATATATATGTGCGCGCGCGCGCGAGTGCATGCATCAGACTGATAGAATTTGTTACATTATTTTTATGAATATATATAAAATTATGGGATGATTACACCCACAAGCCACTGAGAAATATTATTTACACAAAGAATAATCTACTTTTTTTTAATTACAAAAAGTAGTCATTCGGCTGACATTTGGCTATTTATTACCATTTTGGGCATTCAATCCTTGTTGTATAGGCATGTATAGTCAGTGTATATTTGTGTATTATAATGTATATTCAGTGTATAGCTTATGTATAAGTAACATACATTTTATAGTAGTGTATACTTTCTATAATTTTGACAAACTATATTGTATAGTCATGTATCGTTTCGTTGATTTTGTGTTATCTTTTATGTAAATAGAATATGACTATTTTTTTTTTTGTAAATTTTTTATTTTTTGCATATATACGTAATTTCTCCTAAAATTATCTCTTAATTAATGTCAATGTTATTTCACGCTTTGAAT